>CM024760.1:31157870-31460844 GCA_014218235.1 Colocasia esculenta | reverse complement strand
ACACCCGAAATTTAGCAATTTAAAATTTCAGAAATATAGAGGGATAAAAATAAATAATCATATTGGAGACTTCCAACACCATGTAATTATGAACCATCAACAATAATGGGCCTATAGAACACATTGGCCCAAGGATATGAATGAACTGGACAGGGAATTACCCAGAAATTCGTGTATGTAATTATGCAATAATTAGAGAGGGCAATATAGGGTTAAAAGATGGGTGATTAGTCATGTAAGGTAAGCCAAAACCGAACTCAATCCCAATTGGTGGTTTCCTAAACCTTTGCTACCTCTTTTGGGTAAGGGAATCCCAGATTTCCTGGAAACTAGGAAACAGAGCTCGTAGCCCCTTTCCTAGTATCGTTAGGACTCTTAACAACATCCTAAAACTATAAGAACTCGTCCCTAAACTCTTGGGGAAGGTTTAACAACGAAGTTTGGGTCGTTTGGAGGCAAGCAAGAATTTCTGAGGAGCAGGAGAAAGGCTGGGAGTCCGTAGCTTCATCCCCTGTATCTTCTGTTGCATCCAGAACATCAACGGGTTTTAGATCTTCGTAAAGGTAGGTGTTCTCGGGCCAAGATTAAAGAAAACCAACACCATCATGTAATTCTCTGAGTCTAGGATCATTTGCATTTGGTTTGACTCAATTTCATAGAGTATACGTTGTGTATTCGTCGGTTTCTGAAGGCTAGCACAGTTAGGGCTTTTTCTTGTTCTTCTTGTTATGCACACGATTCAAGACTGTATTTGACTAAACTTTCTTCATGAAAGTTCTTCTAATTGTCATCACGCATCTTCTATGTTGGATGTTTTGTCCAAAATCATTCGTTAGAGAGTTAGGAGCATGATAAGAGAGTCTCTGCATAAACTGGGATTTCGGGCTACTTTAACTCTTTGTTCCTCATATGTTTTCTTGGGATTCGAGACCGAATTAGATCAAACTCTCAACATCAAAGTTCTTCTACTAGTTGTTATCTTCATCTTTCATGTTGAACGTTTTGTCCAAATGTCATTCGTTAGAGAGTTATAAGAGGCGGAAGTGGATTGCTGCACTGCAGTCCTGTTTTTTTTTGTCTGGGAGGGCCACTGTGTCGACCTGGCCTGAGCCCGTGTCGACCTGACCTGAACTCAGGTCGACCTCCTGTCCCAAAACAGCCCAGAATGTGTTCTGGGAAGCCCTCTAGTGTCGACACAGTCCCATCCCGTGTCGACACACTCACCCAGTTTGACCCAGAAAGTGCTGGGAAGCTGATCTAGTGTCGACACCACCTGTGCTAGTGTCGACACACTGTCCCATATTAGTTAGGGGGTTTTCTGGAAGCTGTCTCTAGTGTCGACACTACTTGATCTCGTGTCGACACTACTTGACCTTTTGCCTTGTTTTTGAAGCACTGTGTCGACACCACCTGAACTAGTGTCGACACTACCTGACCAGTTTTGCGTGATTTTGTCTTGTGTTTGAAGCATTGTGTCGACACCACTTGATCTAGTGTCGACACTATCCTTACAAGATTTTTGTATAATTTGGTCTAATCATTTCATGATGTCTTCAAGCATGTACATGGTGTTATAAGGTATGCATGGACTTAAATAAATCAAACCATTAAAGGAAATGGTAATGATATGAATATGATTCTAATGTGTAAATTTTGATTGTTCTTATGATCCTTGGATTATCTTGTGATCTTGCTTATGGTCAATTGATAATATAATAATATGATATGAATGTGGGGATGAATACATGATTAGTATGGACATATTAGTGGTGTAAATGTTATGATTTGCATATAAGTTTCATGGTTTCATGTTCCGGTGTTTCAATTGATGTTCATTGTCATATGCATACATGCTAGGAAATTACATGTTCTACATATGATCTGTCTTTAGAAACACCCTCTTGTCAAGACATTAATGAATTATGAAATATAAGATACGTCGATCCTACCTTGTTCTCTTGAGCTATTTGTCATACCTTGACTCTATAAATGATCTTGTTCCTTTTACTATGAGCTTGTCATTGAAACTCTGTGGCCATAATATGAATATGTTTGTTCGGCACAATTGGGACTTCGGTCCTTTGACCAATGCCTGTGCAATAAGGGCCCTGTCTGGTCCTGGGGAGGAGCACCCCAACGTACTTTAACCGCGGGAGTATGGACTTGTGGTGCGTGGCATGGCACTGATACTATATGCAAGATTTGTGAAAATGTGCCTTCGTTTGATATGATAAGTTGATTTGATCTGATATGATAAGATTTGATATGATACGTCTGTTCACGTGAATACGTGGTATCTGTCTGAATATGGCCAATCTCTTTGATATGATTCTACTCTTGAAATATCTGTCCATTGTATATGCAAATCGACATTTGATCTGATATGATATCCGTTCTACTCTGCTATTCAATCTGTTAGTAAGCATGCATTGTCATCATATTCATATGCATATCTACCTACTAAAATGTTAATCATGTATACTAGTGCCCGCACGTTATTGAGATGTAAATCCTACTGAGCTAGTTCGCTCACCCCTATCATCCTGCCTTTTTCAGGTAGTGATGAGGAAACGGTGGAGTCGGATGGGACTGGACAAGAGTGACGAGCACCCGTCCTAGAATAGATGACAGTTTAGAAATAGAAATTGAGTAGTCTATGTAATAGTGAAACTTTTCTGGAAGTTATTTGAATAATGGACCCTTTGGTTAATTCTTTCTTGTAAGGTTGTATCTAGTTGAATGAAATGAAATCAAGAGTAACTTTGAGGATATTATTATGATTTGAAAAGTGTTATTATATTCAATTGTGTCTCTGCGCTATTCAACTGTGATACGTTTATTTGTATCGTTCACGTCCCCCGGTATTTATTCCGCTGCTAAATATCGGGGCGTGACAGTTGGTATCAGAGCCTGAACTTTAGGGTCCAAGGGATTAGGAACATAGAATGAAACTAGATTACACGAGTCAAATCTGTCGTACCTAATGTGAGCTTGGGTAGAGCCATGGGAATAGAAGTCACATGTGATATATTTAGATGACTAACTCACATTATTATCTTGAAGGTACTTTTACCTCAATGGCCGCTGAACGTGCCCAGGCTAGGGACATGCAACGAACAATACAGAATTTGACTCAGGCTATCTTACAAGCCACCCAAGGTGGAGGAAACCGCGGAGCCGGTGAGCTCCACCGGAATTTCCGGAACATGGATCCGCCTAGGTTTGAAGGGAGTACTAACCCAGATGTGGCTGAACACTGGGTTAAAGAGATTGAAAGGATCTTCAAGGTTATGCAATGCACAGACCAGAACAAGGTACTCCTGGCGACTTTCCAGTTGGAAAAGGATGCTAGGGCATGGTGGGAGTCGGTAGAAGCAACCCTAAATGGACAACAACCAACATGGGCTCAGTTCATTGAGCGTTTCAATACCAAGTACTTTTCTGAGAGAGTCCAAGAACGCAAAGCAGCTGAATTTGCGGCTTTGAAGCAGAGGGGACTCAATGTGGCCGAGTACGAGGCCCAATTCTCTCGTTTGTCCCGTTATGCTGTTCACTTAATTGGGACAGAAAGGATGAAGGCAAAACGCTTTCTGAATGGCTTGAGGCCCCAGTTCATCACTCAACTGGCGCCAATGGACATTCAGACCTATGCCGACATGGTAAAGAAGGCCCAGTTACTGGAGGATGCCATGGAGACTGCTGAAAGAATTACGGGAAAATCTGTGAAAAGGGAGCAAGTGTCTTCTACAGGAAGGTATCAGCCGACCATTGGGAAGAAAAGGCCCAGTGGCGGAACAAATGAACCGACTGATAAAAAGCCAAAGGAGTTAGGTAAGCAGATAGTGGTGGCAACGGGAGAAAGGTGTAAACACTGTGACAAAGCTAGTCACCAGTCTGAACATTGCTGGAGAGCGCAAGGGAGATGCCTACGCTGTGGGAGCCGTGACCATAGGATCTCGGACTGTCCACTACTGAAGGAACAAGCTCCTCAGGACAAGCGTCCGAATGGACAGAAAAGGCAAGGCCGTCTGCAAGCTGTCCAGGAACCAGAAACTGCTGAAGAAGGAGGATCGTGGAAGGTACACTTACTATTCTTTCCCGACCCGCATATGTTCTCTTTGATACGGGAGCTACGCATTCCTTCATATCTCAAACATTTGTTGATACCCTACCTGAAAAACCTGTCCCAATGAAATCAGAAATAGTTGTGTCAACCCCGATTGGTCCGGGTGCCAATCTTACAAACCATATACCATCCAGTGAAGTGTTGATTGAAACTCAAAACCTACCAGCAAATTTAATATGTATGGACATGGCGGGGTATGATGTGATACTGGGAGCAGACTGGATGTCTGAACATGGGGCTAGTATAAATTGCAGGAGAGGTCGGGTAACTTTTAGCCAGTACCCAAAAATAGTGTTCACCGGGGATAGAAACCGCAGGAGATTGTCAATTATCTCTGCATTACAAGCCAAAAGGATGATGAGGAAAGGTTGTATGGCCTTTCTTGCTACTGTAGTCATTGCAAAGAAGGAAGTCAAAGTGGAGGACATCCATGTCGTCAGCGAATACGCTGATGTTTTCCCGAAGACTTGCCAGGAATTCCTCCTGAGCGAGAGGTCGATTTTACCATCGAGTTGGTCCCTGGAGCAGCACCGGTATCAAGGGCACCATATAGAATGTCCCCCGCAGAACTGAAAGAATTAAAAGAGCAACTGATGGAACTGTTAGAGAAGGTTTCATCCGACCAAGCACATCGCCATGGGGTGCACCTGTCCTCTCGTCAAGAAGAAAGATGGGTCGATGAGGCTATGCATAGATTACGACAACTGAATCAGTTAACCATCAAGAACAAATACCCTCTGCCGAGAATTGATGAGTTGTTTGATCAATTATCTAGAGCTAGATACTTCTCTAAAATAGATCTCAGATCCGGTTATCATCAATTGAGGATCAAAGGAGAAGACATTCATAAGACTGCCTTCCGAAGCAGGTATGGACATTATGAATTTATTGTTATGCCTTTTGGACTAACAAATGCCCCGCAGTTTTATGCAGTTGATGAATAGCATTTATCGCCCATATCTTGATAAGTTTGTAGTGGTATTCATCGATGATATATTGATCTATTCCAAGACAAAGGAAGAGCATGAGGAGCATTTGAGGATTGCATTGCAGATCTTAAGGGAGAACAAACTATATGCCAAGTTAAGTAAATGTGAATTCTGGCTTGAGGAGGTATCCTTTCTAGGGCATGTGGTAACCAAAGATGGTATCGCTGTTGATCCATCAAAGGTTGAGGCTGTGTTGAAATGGGAAAGACCGACAAGCGTCACAGAGATCCGGAGTTTTCTGGGATTAGCTGGGTATTATCGAAGGTTTATAAAGGATTTCTCAAAGATTGCAGTGCCATTGACCAAGCTGACCCGGAAGGAAAATCCGTTTGTGTGGACCAATGAATGTGAGGAAAGTTTCAACAACTTGAAGAAGTGTCTGACTACTGCTCCTGTCCTCGCCTTACCCACTGAAGAGGGAGGATTTGAAATTTATTCAGATGCTTCTGGTACTGGACTGGGATGTGTCTTAATGCAACAAGGGAAGGTAATAGCTTATGCTTCCAGACAGTTGAAGGTCCACGAAGTGAACTATCCGGTTCATGACCTGGAGTTGGCAGCTGTAGTATTCGCCCTAAAGATCTGGAGGCATTACATCTATGGTGAGCAATTTAAAGTCTTTTCTGACCACAAGAGTTTGAAATACCTGTTCTCACAGAAAGAGCTTAACATGAGACAAAGGAGGTGGTTAGAGTACCTTAAGGACTTTGACTTTTCCATCCAATATCACCCTGGGAAAGCCAATGTAGTGGCAGACGCTCTAAGTAGACAACCAGGAACTGTTCTAGCTAGTATGATGCTGGGCGAATGGAAGTTACTGGAGCAATTTGCAAGTCTGAATTTAGACGTGGAAAAGAAGGAGGGACAAGTAATGATCTCTAATCTCCAGATACAATCCGGTCTGCTGACCGAAATCCAGGAGAAACAGGGAGGAGACCCACTCTTAGTTCAGATCAGGGAGAAGTTAGAACAAAGACCTGACTTTACTCTATCAACAGAAGGAAGATTATTATTCAGAGGTAGAACATGTGTCCCTGATCATGAAGAACTCAAGAAAAGGTTACTGAATGAAGCTCACCAGTCCAAATATACGATTCATCCAGGATCAACAAAGATGTACCAAGATTTAAAAAGGTCGTACTGGTGGCCGAACATGAAGAGGGATGTGGCCGATCATGTGGCATACTGTTTGACATGCATGAAAGTCAAAGCCGAACATTTCCGTACGGCTGGTGGACTGCTACCACTCGAAATCCCAGAGTGGAAGTGGGATAGTATCGGTATGGACTTTATCATGGGATTGCCCAAGACTCGAGGTGGTTGGATGCAATCTGGGTAATCGTTGATCGATTGACTAAGTCGGCACATTTCTTGCCGATTAAGAGCACCTGGTCCGTGGATGTATTGGCTGCATTATATGTTAAGGAAGTAGTAGTTAGATTACATGGGGTTCCATCTAGCATAATCTCAGATCGGGACCCTAGATTTACTTCACACTTCTGGAAGGGTTTACAAGCAGCAATGGGTACTAAATTAAACTTTAGTACTGCCTTCCATCCTCAGACTGATGGACAAACTGAAAGGACCAATCAAATTGTGGAGGATATGCTTCGTGCTTTGGTGCTGGATTTCAAAGGCCGATGGGATGATCAGTTGTACTTGATGGAGTTCGAAGTCATATAACAACAGTTATCAGGCTAGTATCAAGATGGCTCCATTTGAAGCCTTATATGGCAGGAGTTGCAGATCACCCTTTGTTGGGAAGAGGTTGGGGAGAACCAATGGGTGGACCCGACTTGATTGAGGGCACTGTCCGGAAGGTTCAGATCGTCAGGGAACGTTTGAAGATAGCACAATCCAGACAGAAGAGTTATGCAGACAAGAGAAGGAGAGAACTGGAATTTCAGGTTGGCGAACATGTTTCTTGAAGGTCTCACCTTCAAGGGGAATACAAAGATTTGGGATCAAAGGAAAACTAAGTCCCAGATTTATAGGGCCATTTGAAATTCTGGAAAGAATTGGTCAGGTGGCGTATAGACTTGCACTACCTCCGCAGCTAGCAAACGTGCATAATGTGTTCCACATATCCATGCTGCGGAAGTACTTATTCAATGCCGATCATGTAATTGATCACGAGGACTTGGAGATTCGGGAGGACCTGACTTATGAAGAGAAGCCGATCAAACTGTTGGATCGGAAGATTCAGCGACTCAGGAATCGTACCATACCTATGGTGAAGGTTCAATGGAGTCGAGACGGAGTTACTAATGCTACCTGGGAAACAGAGGATAGAATGAAGAAAAACCACCCGGAGCTATTCTCAGGTACGAACTACACCATTACGCGTAAATTTGGGGACCAAATTTCTTAAGGGGGAGGATGTAACACCCCGAAAATTTAGCAATTTAAAATTTCAGAAATATAGAGGGATAAAAATAAATAATCATATTGGAGACTTCCAACACCATGTAATTATGAACCATCAACAATAATGGGCCTATAGAACACATTTGGCCCAAGGATATGAATGAACTGGACAGGGAATTACCCAGAAATTCGTGTATGTAATTATGCAATAATTAGAGAGGGCAAAATATAGGGTTAAAAGATGGGTGATTAGTCATGTAAGGTAAGCCAAAACCGAACTCAATCCCAATTGGTGGTTTCCTAAACCTTTGCTACCTCTTTTGGGTAAGGGAATCCCAGATTTCCTGGAAACTAGGAAACAGAGCTCGTAGCCCCTTTCCTAGTATCGTTAGGACTCTTAACAACATCCTAAAACTATAAGAACTCGTCCCTAAACTCTTGGGAAGGTTTAACAACGAAGTTTGGGTCGTTTGGAGGCAAGCAAGAATTTCTGAGGAGCAGGAGAAAGGCTGGGAGTCCGTAGCTTCATCCCCTGTATCTTCTGTTGCATCCAGAACATCAACGGGTTTTAGATCTTCGTAAAGGTAGGTGTTCTCGGGCCAAGATTAAAGAAAACCAACACCATCATGTAATTCTCTGAGTCTAGGATCATTTGCATTTGGTTTGACTCAATTTCATAGAGTATACGTTGTGTATTCGTCGGTTTCTGAAGGCTAGCACAGTTAGGGCTTTTCTTGTTCTTCTTGTTATGCACACGATTCAAGACTGTATTTGACTAAACTTTCTTCATGAAAGTTCTTCTAATTGTCATCACGATCATCTTCTATGTTGGATTTTTGTCCAAAAATCATTCGTTAGAGAGTTAGGAGCATGATAAGAGAGTCTCTGCATAACAGGGGATTTCGGGCTACTTTTAACTCTTTGTTCCTCATATGTTTTCTTGGGATTCGAGACCGAATTAGATCAAACTCTCAACATCAAAGTTCTTCTACTATGTTATCTTCATCTTTCATGTTGAACGTTTTGTCAAATGTCATTCGTTAGAGAGTTATAAGAGGCGGAAGTGGATTGCTGCACTGCAGTCAGTGTGTTTTTTTGTCTGGAGGGCCACTGTGTCGACCTGCCTGAGCCCGTGTCGACCTGACCTGAACTCAGGTCGACCTCCTGTCCCAAAACAGCCCAGAATGTGTTCTGGGAAGCCCTCTAGTGTCGACACAGTCCCATCCCGTGTCGACACACTCACCCAGTTTGACCCAGAAAGTGCTGGGAAGCTGATCTAGTGTCGACACCACCTGTGCTAGTGTCGACACACTGTCCCATATTAGTTAGGGGGTTTTCTGGAAGCTGTCTCTAGTGTCGACACTACTTGATCTCGTGTCGACACTACTTGACCTTTTTGCCTTGTTTTTGAAGCACTGTGTCGACACCACCTGAACTAGTGTCGACACTACCTGACCAGTTTTGCGTGATTTTGTCTTGTGTTTGAAGCATTGTGTCGACACCACTTGATCTAGTGTCGACACTATCCTTACAAGATTTTTGTATAATTTTGGTCTAATCATTTCATGATGTCTTCAAGCATGTACATGGTGTTATAAGGTATGCATGGACTTAAATAAATCAAACCATTAAAGGAAATGGTAATGATATGAATATGATTCTAATGTGTAAATTTTGATTGTTCTTATGATCCTTGGATTATCTTGTGATCTTGCTTATGGTCAATTGATAATAATAATATGATATGAATGTGGGGATGAATACATGATTAGTATGGACATATTAGTGGTGTAAATGTTATGATTTGCATATAAGTTTCATGGTTTCATGTTTTCCGGTGTTTAATTGATTCATTGTCATATGCATACATGCTAGGAAATTACATGTTCTACATATGATCTGTCTTTAGAAACACCCTCTTGTCAAGACATTAATGAATTATGAAATATAAGATACGTCGTTATCCTACCTTGTTCTCTTGAGCTATTGTCATACCTTGACTCTATAAATGATTGTTTCCTTTTACTATGAGCTTGTCATTGAAACTCTGTGGCCATAATATGAATATGTTTGTTCGGCACAATTGGGACTTCGGTCCTTTGACCAATGCCTGTGCAATTAAGGGCCCTGTCTGGTCCTGGGGAGGAGCACCCCAACGTACTTATTAACCGCGGGAGTATGGACTTGTGGTGCGTGGCATGGCACTGATATATATGCAAGATTGTGAAAATGTGCCTTCGTTTGATATGATAAGTTTGATTTGATCTGATATGATAAGATTTGATATGATACGTCTGTTCACGTGAATACGTGGTATCTGTCTGAATATGGCCAATCTCTTTTGATATGATTCTACTCTTGAAATATCTGTCCATTGTATATGCAAATCGACATTTGATCTGATATGATATCCGTTTTACTCTGCTATTCAATCTGTTAGTATTGCATGCATTGTCATCATATTCATATGCATATCTACCTACTTAAAATGTTAATCATGTATACTAGTGCCCGCACGTTATTGAGATGTAAATCCTACTGAGCTAGTTCGCTCACCCCTATCATCCTGCCCTTTTTCAGGTAGTGATGAGGAACCGGTGGAGTCGGATGGGACTGGACAAGAGTGACGAGCACCCGTCCTAGAATAGATGACAGTTTAGAAATAGAAATTGAGTAGTCTATGTAATAGTGAAACTTTTCTGGAAGTTATTTGAATAATGGACCCTTTGGTTAATTCTTTCTTGTAAGGTTGTATCTAGTTGAATGAAATGAAATCAAGAGTAACTTTGAGGATATTATTATGATTTGAAAAGTGTTATTATATTCAATTGTGACTCTGCGCTATTCAACTGTGATACGTTTATTGTATCGTTCACGTCCCCCGGTATTTATTCCGCTGCTAAATATCGGGGCGTGAAAAGACCACCGGTACCGACATACCTACTCGTCATATACCTTAGGTTTAAATAACATCTTCCTGGCTAACAATCAAATCTTCCAAAAAATATTCTTTAACTGATATGCTTGTGCCTCAAATCAAATTCAGGAATACCTTTATCAAAGACCACTTCTAGTAATGAAAATCTCTTCTGTGCATTGACTTGCAAGCCTTTGACTGAAACATTTCCTGACATATGATTCATATCTGCTTCTACTCACCTATACTTTTTCTATCTCTGGTCAATAATACTCAACTAATCTGTACTACCAACTGCCAATATACAACTGCGCTATATTCATCTGGAGCACTTTATAACTGGCTAGCCCCAATACATCCTTTACACTGTAATTCTTATTACTATCTAATATTCTTGTCATTCAGGTCTGCCCCGGCCAAAATTATAAAATATCTTTTCAATTCCATAACTTGCTCTGCTTGATTCCATAAACAAACACAACTCTAATCATTATAATTCTGCAATCTTCAATAAAGTCTTTGCATAACCTCTACAAAACTATCGTCTACCACGCAGATATCTTTCTTCCGCAAATCTCTATTATCTCAATTTCTTACACATCACTATTCATAACAACTCTTTATTCCCGAACTCACATATACAACCATTGCTAATCACACACATCTTGAGTTAGCTATCACAACTCTTGTGCCTCTGCTATCTTTTCTCATCTAGGGCTGATCCACTTTATACACTTATCCCAATTTTCCTTACCATTCTAACACACTATTCACCAAAATGTTCCTTGATATCAACTGGCACAAGTCTCAACACAATGATCACCTCTGCTAAGGTTCTCAACCATTAATGCACACTAACTCGTCTTTAACTATACACTACTCTATTCCTCATTATACATTTGTTCCTCTACTATTCCATCATATATTCCTTTATCTCTATCTCTACCCATTTCCGTTTCACTAAAACATTCTTCCTGGATTTCATAGCTGAAATCATAATCCCGCTGGTTTCATGGCTGTGGATCCTTAAACAACTTAACTAGCCTTTAACACGCTGAATTTCTATCTCTAATCTTACCATTTTTCTGCCATTTCTAACAACTGCCGGGTTTACACGCAACCTTTTTCATAATCTTTCACTTTTCACAAACTGCATTTCTTCATACATATCTGCTCCTGATACTATTAACGGCTGCTGACTACCACATATTTCACATAACAAAAACTACGTGAAAACCATTTTAAATCACGAAAACCGCAGACTTACTACCAGCAGTGGACATTAATCATGTATTGGGACATTGTACCTTCAATGTCTTTTCATATCCTAACTGGACCATACTTGATACCAAACTGAACGGCCTGGATATTTATACCCAATAAGGGTCCATATCCAGATCCGCCTCCCGCGATCGGACCGAAGTCTCGCAAGGGAATCTCTAAACCATGTCCAGTAAGAATATAAAAGACCACCAATTACAAAAACAATTAGAATATAACAGGAAAGACAAGGTATATAATATAAACCACAATGTACAATAGTCCACAATTACAATATTACATGTCCAAATAAAGAGTACAACTACCTGGGGCATACCCGAGGGAGCACAAGCTCGAACGACTCAACTATTCTACTACTGGTGGTATAAGTCTGCACTACTCCTGCATAACCACGCCAAAGTTGGCCAACACCTAAAACAGACTGTAAGGGAGTGAGCCTCAACAAGTCACTGGCTCAGTAGGGACCTCCCACAAGGAAACAACAACCACACGAAGAGACCGCAACCCCAAAGGGTCTCACTGGCAACACCGATAGCCGTAACATAACATGCACACACACGCATGCTAATCAACACCAAACTATAAACACACTGGCTAAACCCCGGTCTTCAGAAACTAAAGGGAAACACAGGACTAGTTTAACACCACTAGTCCGCCCAACAACCAAACCACCTTGACCATAAGCCTCACCGGCAACCACTGCCTAGGCTACAGTCTCACAGCAAACCAGTCGCACAAAGCATCAGGTATGGCAACGACCAGCCATCACCCACTTACCAAACCACAACTAGGAATACACTGTACGAATATAAATAACACAACACGTGGAGAGTCACCCACAAGACCTCCACAGTACGCACGGTCTCACCTCAACTCCAGCTGAGATCGGGACTCATGTACCATCATAACACAACACTACCCATGAGGGGTACATGTACCTGCTACCACGAGGTACAACACCAAACCACAGAACCCTGCCCCTCTAGGGCACACCACAACGGTTAACGGTTTCACAGTTATAACCTTAACCAGCGATTCACACACAAACCACAACCTGTGGTCAAACGTGAGTCGGTACGGAGACGACACCACCACTCGGGAACGGACTACTGGTTCATGATGTCAGTATCCAACCGGACAACAAAGCAAAGAACTACCTCTAGTCTCAGTCACGAACGGAAGGTCCAACTGCCGCTCCACAAAACAACAAGCCAAGAACAGTGGAGACTAACTAACCCACCACAACCTGCAGGTACACCCGTAGGTCCAAGCCTCAACCTTTGGGGCTCCGGCCGAGCTCCCTAAAGTGAGGCACTGTTGATACCCCGAAATTTTCTTTCTTTTATATGATGCATATGTCTTAACTTGTCGCGTGAGTAGCGTGTGTATTCAATTGTGCATATTATCATTTCTATGCTTTCTCATTAGTTCATGCATGTATATACAGGATAGTTAGGTAAGAATAGGCAATTAGTTAAATTTATGTATAAGGTGTATACCAAAAATCTGAGGCATAAAATAGTTAAGTAATATTGTGCATGTGATAAGTAAATAATGATATAGGCCATGTAGGATCATGAGAGCTATTTCTGTACAAGTATAAATATAAACATGAGTGTGCATGCATTATCTAGCTATCAATGTAGGCATTATTTAATTATTAATGTATCTATGGCATTTAGTTATTTTAAACATGTTGTAAGTAACCATGGTGTATATAGGTGTACATATATATATGCTAATCTTGTTTAAATGATACTTAATTACTTTAAGCATGTTAAATTATTTATGATGTGTAAGGTGCTTGAATGATAATGTATATGTAGAATTTGAATAATGATGAACGCATTTCATTATAAATACATGCGATGTATGTAGTCATGTAATGTTAATGTATATGTGCTTATGTGCATGTTATTGATGTATATTATCCTTAATTATGATTAGTATAAGTTATATTTAAATAAAAATTATGGAATGAGTGTACTTCATGTGGTAAGGGTATATGTGATTATTTATATATATATATTAAATTATTCTAGTGTTTTTACGCATTTATTTCGGAGTTTATCAGGGTCTTGATTGCACTGGGGAGTTGGCGGCCAAGGCCTGGACGCCAGAGTGGTTGGCGTCCACATCCCTGGACGCCAACCCCAGGTAGGCGACCACCCCCTGGACGCCAACCTCAAGTTGGCGGCCAGACCCTTGACGTCAACTGTGCAGTTGACTACAACCGATGTTGACGTCAATATCCTCCTGCGTAACGGTTCCAGATTTGTTAATGCTCGCTTTATGGCCGGTTCCAGTTTAGGAAACCCTTCCTAAACCTTGGGTAACCTACCCCAGTGCGTACCCAACCTATCCAACTTTATAAAAACCCATTTTCTGGCCGCACAAAGCCCTTTTGGTCATTGTGAAACCCTAGTTTTCCCTGTGAGAAAAGCTGAACTTCCCAAGCTCTGATCCGGCGACTGGAGGATTTTGGGAGATCTACGACGACTGGAGCGTAGTCTAACTATCAAGGAGGCATCCCCAACCCCGAGGAACGATCTACATCGACGGGAGAACAAGATTCAAGGAGTTTCTGAGCACCCTCTTGCTCTGGCCGAGGAGGGCTTCAACGACAAAGATTTGATCTTCTAGGATTTTATTAGAGGCAAGTAACCTATGTACATCTTTCCTATACATGTCCCCTAGGTCCTATGATTTTTACGGATTTTTCCTCGCGTCCTGGACCCTCAAACTTCCCCGTACATGTGAATGTGTCTGTGCATATTGCTGTCTGGAAGTTGACGGCAACATCCCTTGCCGTTAAGTTCATCAGTTGACGGCAAGAGATGTCGCAGTTAACCCAGTTGGCGGCCAGGACCATGCAGTTAAGTTCGTCAGTGTTCTGAAAAATGTTGTTTAATATATTTAAATGATTTTTGGGTATGTTTTCCTGCTGAAATTTTTATGAGGGGTCAAGGGTGATTAGTAGGTCATATCATGAGGTTTTCGTGAATTTTCATGATTTATGTTATTTATTAAAATTCTGGAGTTCGAATTATGACCATAAGATGAGCATGTTTAATCTGTATAATTAGGACGGTTGTGAGTTCGAGCATGGTGAATTTTTTGTAATGATATGATTATAGTATAAACACATTGACACTGTCAAATTAGACTGTTTTATTGGAAATCTCTATTTTAAGAAATTTGTGAGAAATGCACCTGCAGTTTGGATTAATTGTTATAATTACATTTTCTGTTCATAAAAATCCGAAAAATTGAGCATGTGTTTTGTTTACTGTCTTTAACTTATGATAAAATTTTCGTGAAGTTCTAATGACAGTAGGTATTCTCATGGTTTTAAATGTGAAAATAACCATGTTGTGCATGTTAGAGTAATATAGTATAAATGGAAAGTTAGCAGCATGTTAATGCCTTATCTTGAGTGATTTATCACTGTTAAACAGCAATGTGAATTTCTGTAAATGGGAATGTGAGTATTAAGCGAAGTGAACGTAGAATTTGAATGAAAGTTGTGTATAAGCATGAGTAATAATGTGATGAGAATGAGAATGTGGTTAAGGTAAAATGTGTGCCAAGAGTGACACTGCTACCATAGGGGTCTGAGAGCTGTACCATAGAAAAGTCCCTATGGAAGGCTCAACGTTATGAGATAAATCCTAAGGGCATTAGGATAAAATCCTGGAGGTGGACAAGTACCGCTGGTTAGGGTGGAGAGGGCTTCTCCCGGTTCTGCGCAGTTACCTAGATTTGTCACCGCATTGCCTAGGTGATGAATATGTGAAAGTGAGTGCTAAGTGCTAAGTGATAAGCGCTAAGTGCTAAAGTGATTGTTTTCCTCTACTTGGTAGTTAGGACTATGTGTCACGGCAACTTAAGAGATTAAATGTGAACATAGTGTAAAGTGATAAATGTGAATGCAAGAGTAAGTGCAATGGAAGGAGTGAAAATTAATATGTAAGGAAGAGTAAAAGATAGCAAAAGTACAAGTGTAGGTGAAAACCAATGTATCATTACATGTTTATTTATTTATGTCATTCATGTGTTACTATCATATTTATAATATCATGTTTTGTACCATGTTAAATGTTATGTAATATAGTTTAATAATCTCCATATGGCGGTATGTATGAATATGTGCATGTAAACATGTAAAGAAATGCAATGTAGAAGAATGAGTAGGTAAATTTGACAATGAATAAGATAACGTGAGAATAAGTGTAAATCCATGTAATTAAGTTTAATTCATGTCAAAACAGCAAGGTAAATGAGATTTTGTTTTTGGTAAACACACGAAATAATGTCTAAGTTCCATGATAGAATTGCTATTCATTTAGTATGTAGTTTCATGCTTAAATTGTAGATGATTACCATCCGATTTGAATGTATTAAATCTTCATTCCATGTTTAATAAAGGTGATATCATGGTGAATTATTCATATTAAAAACAGCAAATGAAATGTGTAAATAAATGAGAAAAGTGCATGTGAAAAATAAATAGAGATCATGTTAGGTTGTTATCTACGTTATGTATAATTGCATGTTCTAATTGGTAGAGCTGTTACACAATAAGAAAAAATGTTTAGACTAATATATCATGTTACATGATAGGTGTTTAAGAGTGCATATGTTCATGTCATGTATGTATTAATTGGATTATGCTTAACTACGATAGAAAGATTAGCATCATATTATGAAGTTCACTAGAAACCATGTGCAAGTGTCATGAGTGTATGATAAATCTTACCTTAAAACAGCAAGTTAGTTATATGATAAAGTGATATGAATGCATGTGAAATTGACTAAATACTATGCTAAAAGTATTCGTCATCTTGTACATAACCTTGTGTTCAAATTTGATTAAATTGTGCAATGATATGATAAGGATTTGAACTATGTATCATAGAATATATCATGTGTAGAGAACTTGTGTAGATGTATGTTATTTTATAATTTAATATGAGCATGTGTTAATTTGGAATGTGTTTGGGAGACCTATGTGTTGTTAATCATTAAAGTTTGTACTATATGAATTATTGTAATTAGTATGATAGCATGTGTCTCATTATGGTTGGTAGTATAATGTGTATGTGATATGTATAAGTTTGATGTTTAGATTACTTGCTGAGTCTTGTAAGACTCATACTTGCTTCGGCGTAGAAGTGTGACAGGTTATCCAGTAGCTGAGGAGAGAACAGTGAAGATTGATACCACATACAAGAAATAGCACTTGAGGTGATTTTATTTTTGATAGTTGCTTTAATTTATAGTTTGAATGATGTAATTCATATGGACAATGTATGGTCAATGTAGTTCTTTTCAAGTTGTAATAATGTGGACTCTAATACTTTCTTTTACTACATAGACTGTCGAATGTGTGGTGATGATAGAATGAAGTAATATATTTCTTTTAATTCCGCTGTAATCTTTTATTATTCATGGACATATCAACCTTATCGCTTAGTGTTGGGTTACTATCCCACTGTGACAATGCTCTTTGTACCGATGGAGATTGGTATAATTGTACCGGTATAAAAAAGGGTCGTTACAGAGATTGGTATCAGAGAATCAAGGTTGAGACTGTACATGAATAAACCATCATCTCACAATATTGCAAAGTCTTTATAGGAATTTGTCCATATGTGTAGAAAGTAATAATAATGAATGAAAGATAGTAAGAAAGGTAGATAGGATTTAATAAGTTAGACTGTAACTAGATTGAATTGTTTTGCAGACAATGGTGAGTCAAGGAAAGCGTGAGGCTAGGGCTAGGGAGCATGAAGAGAAACGCAAGGTGAGAAACTTCATAATGAGACTTAGACCAGCAGTGAGAGCGAGACTTTTGGAATGCGATCCCCGCACTCTGGACGAGCTTCTTAGTACGGCAAGGTTTGCGGCCTCTACAGCTAGCGGGAAACCCATGTGTATGCACTGCAATAAACCCCATGGCGGGAATCAGTGTTGGGCAAAGGAAGGAAGGTGCCTCAAATGCGGCAGCAAGGACCATCAGATTAAAGAATGTCCGAGGTTGAAGAAGTTTGATCCCCGAGGTACTACAACATCGACATCAAAAGAGCCAGTAGTAGAACTTCAAGCACCAGCCAAAGAGAAGGAGGATTTCATTCTTTTTCCGGAGATGGCACCGATGACGTCACCAGAGGTACTCGAATCGATCTTCGAGGATGAAGATCTTTTTCAAGGGGGGGAGAATGTGATACCCCGAAATTTTCTTTCTTTTATATGATGCATATGTCTTAACTTGTCGCGTGAGTAGCGTATGTATTCAATTTTGCATATTATCATTTCTATGCTTTCTCATTAGTTCATCCATATATATACAGGATAGTTAGGTAAGAATAGGCAATTAGTTAAATTTATGTATAAGGTGTATACCAAAAATCTGAGGCATAAAATAGTTAAGTAATATTGTGCATGTGATAAGTAAATAATGATATAGGCCATGTAGGATCATGAGAGCTATTTCTGTACAAGTATAAATATAAACATGAGTGTGCATGCATTATCTAGCTATCAATGTAGGCATTATTTAATTATTAATGTATCTATGGCATTTAGTTATTTTAAACATGTTGTAAGTAACCATGGTGTATATAGGTGTACATATATATATGCTAATCTTGTTTAAATGATACTTAATTACTTTAAGCATGTTAAATTATTTATGATGTGTAAGGTGCTTGAATGATAATGTATATGTAGAATTTGAATAATGATGAACGCATTTCATTATAAATACATGCGATGTATGTAGTCATGTAATGTTAATGTATATGTGCTTATGTGCATGTTATTGATGTATATTATCCTTAATTATGATTAGTATAAGTTATATTTAAATAAAAATTATGGAATGAGTGTACTTCATGTGGTAAGGGTATATGTGATTATTTTTATATATATTAAATTATTCTAGTGTTTTTACGCATTTATTTCGGAGTTTATCAGGGTCTTGATTGCACTGGGGAGTTGGCGGCCAAGGCCTGGACGCCAGAGTGGTTGGCGTCCACATCCCTGGACGCCAACCTCAAGTTGGCGGCCAGACCCTTGACGTCAACTGTGCAGTTGACTACAACCGATGTTGACGTCAATATCCTCCTGCGTAACGGTTCCAGATTTGTTAATGCTCGCTTTATGGCCGGTTCCAGTTTAGGAAACCCTTCCTAAACCTTGGGTAACCTACCCCAGTGCGTACCCAACCTATCCAACTATATAAAAACCCATTTTCTGGCCGCACAAAGCCCTTTTGGTCATTGTGAAACCCTAGTTTTCCCTGTGAGAAAAGCTGAACTTCCCAAGCTCTGATCCGGCGACTGGAGGATTTTTTGGGAGATCTACGACGACTGGAGCGTAGTCTAACTATCAAGGAGGCATCCCCAACCCCGAGGAACGATCTACATCGACGGGAGAACAAGATTCAAGGAGTTTCTGAGCACCCTCTTGCTCTGGCCGAGGAGGGCTTCAACGACAAAGATTTGATCTTCTAGGATTTTATTAGAGGCAAGTAACCTATGTACATCTTTCCTATACATGTCCCCTAGGTCCTATGATTTTTACGGATTTTTCCTCGCGTCCTGGACCCTCAAACTTCCCGTACATGTGAATGTGTCTGTGCATATTGCTGTCTGGAAGTTGACGGCAACATCCCTTGCCGTTAAGTTCATCAGTTGACGGCAAGAGATGTCGCAGTTAACCCAGTTGGCGGCCAGGACCATGCAGTTAAGTTCGTCAGTGTTCTGAAAAATACTGTTTAATATATTTAAATGATTTCTGGGTATGTTTTCTTGCTGAAATTTTTATGAGGGGTCAAGGGTGATTAGTAGGTCATATCATGAGGTTTTCGTGAATTTTCATGATTTATGTTATTTATTAAAATTCTGGAGTTCGAATTATGACCATAAGATGAGCATGTTTAATATGTATAATTAGGACGGTTGTGAGTTCGAGCATGGTGAATTTTCTGTAATGATATGATTATAGTATAAACAAATTGACACTATCAAATTAGACTATTTTATTGGAAATCTCTATTTTAAGAAATTTGTGAGAAATACACCTGCAGTTTGGATTAATTGCTATAATTACATTTTCTGTTCATAAAAAACCGAAAAATTGAGCATGTGTTTTGTTTACTGTCTTTAACTTATGATAAAATTTTCGTGAAGTTCTAATTACAGTAGGTATTTTCATGGTTTTAAATGTGAAAATAACCATGTTGTGCATGTTAGAGTAATATAGTATAAATGGAAAGTTAGCATCATGTTAATGCCTTATCTTGAGTGATTTATCACTGTTAAACAGCAATGTGAATTTCTGTAAATGGGAATGTGAGTATTAAGCGAAGTGAACGTAAAATTTGAATGAAAGTTGTGTATAAACATGAGTAATAATGTGATGAGAATGAGAATGTGGTTAAGGTAAAATGTGTGCCAAGAGTGACACTGCTACCATAGGGGTCTGAGAGTTGTACCATAGAAAAGTCCCTATGGAAGGCTCAACGTTATGAGATAAATCCTAAGGGCATTAGGATAAAATCCTGGAGGTGGACAAGTACCGCTAGTTATGGTGGAGAGGGCTTCTCCCGGTTCTGCGCAGTTACCTAGATTTGTCACTGCATTTCCTAGGTGATGAATATGTGAAAGTGAGTGCTAAGTACTAAGTGATAAGCGCTAAGTGCTAAAGTGATTGTTTTCCTCTACTTGGTAGTTAGGATATGTGTCACGACAACTTAAGAGATTAAATGTGAACTTAGTGTAAAGTGATAAATGTGAATGCAAGAGTAAGTGCAATGGAAGGAGTGAAAATTAATATGTAAGGAAGAGTAAAAGATAGCAAAAGTACAAGTGTAGGTGAAAACCAATGTATCATTACTTGTTTATTTATTTATGTCATTCATGTGTTACTATCATATTTATAATATCATGTTTTGTACCATGTTAAATGTTATGTAATATAGTTTAATAATCTCCATATGGCGGTATATATGAATATGTGCATGTAAACATGTAAAGAAATGCAATGTAGAAGAATGAGTAGGTAAATTTGACAATGAATAAGATAGCGTGAGAATAAGTGTAAATCCATGTAATTAAGTTTAATTCATGTCAAAACAGCAAGTTAAATGAGATTTTATTTTTGATAAACACACGAAATAATGTCCAAGTTCCATGATAGAATTGCTATTCATTTAGTATGTATAGTTTCATGCTTAAATTGTAGATGATTACCATCCGATTTGAATGTATTAAATCTTCATTCCATGTTTAATAAAGGTGATATCATGGTAAATTATTCATATTAAAAACAGCAAATGAAATGTGTAAATAAATAAGAAAGGTGCATGTGAAAAATAAATAGAGATCATGTTAGGTTGTTATCTACGTTATGTATAATTACATGTTCTAATTGGTAGAGCTGTTACACAATAAGAAAAAAATGTTTAGACTAATATATCATGTTACATGATAGGTGTTTAAGAGTGCATATGTTCATGTCATGTATGTATTAATTGGATTATGTTTAACTACGATAGAAAGATTAGCATCATATTATGAATTCGTTCACTAGAAACCATGTGCAAGTGTCATGAGTGTATGATAAATCATACCTTAAAACAGCAAGTTAGTTATATGATAAAGTGATATGAATGCATGTGAAATTGACTAAATACTATGCTAAAAGTATTCATCATCTTGTACATAATCTTGTGTTCAAATTTGATTAAATTGTGCAATGATATGATAAGGATTTGAACTATGTATCATAGAATATATCATGTGTAGAGAACTTGTGTAGATGTATGTTATTTTATAATTTAATATGAGCATGTGTTAATTTGGAATGTGTTTGGGAGACCTATGTGTTGTTAATCATTAAAGTTTGTACTATATGAATTATTGTAATTAGTATGATAGCATGTGTCTCATTATGGTTGGTAGTATAATGTGTATGTGATATGTATAAGCTTGATGTTTAGATTACTTGTTGAGTCTTGTAAGACTCATACTTGCTTCGGCGTACAGGTGTGACAGGTTATCCAGTAGCTGAGGAGAGAACAGTGAAGATTGATACCACATACAAGAAATAGCACTTGAGGAGATTTTATTTTTGGTAGTTACTTTAATTTATAGTTTGAATGATGTAATTCATATGGACAATGTATAGTCAATGTAGTTCTTTTCAAGTTGTAATAATGTGGACTCTAATACTTTCTTTTACTACATAGACTGTCGAATGTGTGGTGATAATGGAATGAAGTAATATATTTCTTTTAATTCCGCTGTACTCTTTTATTATTCATGGACATATCAACCTTATCGCTTAGTGTTGGGTTACTATCCCACTGTGACGATGCTCTTTGTACCGATGGGGATTGGTATAATCGTACCGGTATAAAGGGGGTCATTACAGAGAGAGAGAGAGAGAGGGAGGGAGAGGGAGAGGGAGAGGGAGAGAGAGGGTGGGTTTCGTGGGGATGGCGGGAGTATATCCGTCGGAATATCCGTCGGTAAGCTATGAGTACCGACAGATATTTCTGATGGAAATATTTCAGTCAGAAGTTTCGATAGATTTTCTGACGGAAAATGTTCTGTCGTAATAACCGTCGGAATTTCCGACGGATAATTATCCGTCGGAAATACCCGTTGGTATTGGCGCATTTTCTTGCGGTGGAATTATAATTTAGGCTCATAAATACTATTATTGGAGTTTAAAATATTTTTTTAAAATTTTAAAAATTAAACTTTTAATAGTAATTACTTTGAACTTATAAACAATGATTGTGGGCTCAAAATTATTAACTTGATATTAGAAGTAGGTATATGCCGCCATTCTCTACTAGTTGTCGCCCACCGCCTTTGCACCGCCCACCCTATCCATCAACCTGTGTGACATCACATATGTAACTATATAAGTACAGTTAAGCACCCTCCGCTCTATACCCGTCAACCTACATGATGTTATGTAAGCTATCATGCAACTGCGCAAATACAATAACTACACTTGCACAAATACAATGGATCTTTTTTTTTTTGTAACGAGGAAACTCCGCCATGTGTGGCTTTGTGGGCTCAGGGATTGGTGTTCGTGAACTCTAATGTCAGGACTTGGTAACTCCTACTTTCCGTGTACATGTATTGCCCTTACTCCATTTGACCGGAAAAATCTCAGATCTACACACCTCGAAGATTACATGTAAATCAGGTAAGTCTTCCCCCAAGAAATCGAACTCGGGACTTCCTGCTTTTAAGTAAGAGTTCTAACCGATCGACCCAATCGGGGTCCTCCAATAGATCTTTATGTGTAAGTATTGTCTCCGAATATCCATAAAAATATTCAATCTTCTTATACTTCTTTTTTTAAGACATTTTAAGTGTTTGTTAACATCAAACAACGTCCACAGAAGCATGCATGACATAACAACAGAAGCATTCCTCTATTTGAGCGTTTGGTTAAAATTCATCTCTAACTACTAATTAACTAGCCCCTGCTTGCCACTTCTACCTCAAAGGCAAGTGACATTGGATGGTAGGTTTTGGAAGGACAATGCATCTTTTATATATAAGAGTTCGGTGGTCTTGGACCTCTTGGTACAGTACGTGTCTTATTTGGGTCCGTCGGTAAAGGATGAGAGTGTTACGCAGTTACGGTGCCTCTGATGTCGAAATATGTAAAAGTGTGAGTTTTTAGGGGCTTAAACTAAAAATGCTAGTTTCAAACTTTCAAAACAATCAAAACCCACCGCCCATTCCCACCCTAGTGGGATCGGACGGTCGATGCCGTCGTGCACTCCACATCCCACACAAGAGCATCGCGGGCCTCTCCCGCGCATCCGCGTGCAGAACACGGGATTAGGTCGCTGTAAATGAAGCAAATAGGGAGTGGATATGAATTTTTTGATATCGATTTGAATAGTTAATTAAATAATTCATATTTACTTCAAATACAATTTAGATATGAAGTGAATAATTTAATTGAATAATTTTTAGATTCAGAGCGGATGTAGATGTTATTTGCTTCGAAAATATAAGTTAAATAAAAGATATTAAGTGATCTAAAATAATAAATAATAATAAATCAGTAAAAAAAATTAAAAGTATAAATGCCAAAAATATTTTCTAAACAAAATATTAACATTAGATATATTATATATTTATATATTATATATGAATCATTAGATTTATGATCTAATTGTAAAAAATAACTCCATTTCGAAGCGGATTTTAAACGGAGCGGATCACATGTTTCTATATCCGCTCCGTTTATTATTCGGATAATATCTGTATTTGAAATATATTCCACTAGATAGTTGTTAAATAGATAATATCTGGTTAACCAAATACGAATTTGGATTGGAATCGAATATTATCTAGATCCATTTACAGCCCTACCTCATTCTACGCATGGACGGGGTGCGCTAATTACATGCGACTGCAACAGTTTTTTTTTTTCATCCTCCCCAATTACAACTAATTTTTGGATCCACATCCAACAATTGTTGATAGAGTCCAGTATTAGCGAATGAAACTTTAGCATCATTCTCTTTTTTTCCGACAAGGGAAAAGTGATTTCATTTCATTCAACTGTAGTTAGATACATCAGTGGCGAAGGCAGTGTTGATAGCCAGAGCAAGTGACGCACGCCATCGGTAAACACCCCAAGTACACAACAATGCCCAATGATTAGCGAAAAAAATACAAAGAGTAAACCCCTAAACCCAAAGGTACAACACACAGTTGGGCAACGTCGGCGACGTGTCATTGTGAGAGGATCGATCAGGGAAGAGAAGGTAAGAGGGCGCGAGTGATGACACCTCAAATTCCATGTTACAAGTATCGAATGTCGCACAAGACCGTCGGAGAGGCTCACCGAACTTCAGCGAAGATCCGACAGGGGTGAGAAAACCCTCGGCCACCATGACCGCTGAAGGGGTGAGCTCGACATGATCAACAGACTAATAATAAGTACAAATCCATAACAACAGATCTCGAAAGGAAGCTTGAAAGGGTTGGTAAGTCGAAGACAGTGTCACACTTAAAAGACGGAGCCACCGACCGACGACCTTCTTACATATCGGAACAACAAAACGGAATAGCACCACCTGAAAAGCAAATCAAACACAAAAGTTAATACTATGTTGCAGCCAAGGAGACTCTGACTGGAGGACCTCTGTGTAGATGGGATCGAAAATACCACCTGAACATAGGCACAACATAGGGAGGGCGAACCCAACCAAACAAAACACCTCTTAAGGAGAAAGTTCCTCCGATCGAAATCAGAGACGATGGCGAAAGGAGATGGCACAGAAGACGGTGACGAGAAGAGAACGAAGAAGAGGGCAGGGGGTCACAAAGAGCCCCCTCCCCAATGACGAGAAGATGACGGAGAAGGTCCTAGGCACTCGCTCTGAAAACCCTTCTAGAGGTCCTATCCAAACACACGTGTGGGGCTCTATTTATCTGTCCTTACACATATGGAGTTCTTAATTAGTATCATTCTCATATAATGATATATGACTATCATTCTCATATATGATTCGTGAAATTTTAGAGTATTTTTCAAGAAATATTATTTTAATTTGGGTTTTACTTTTTTCTCGAAGAAAAAATCATATTAGGAGAAGAAGAATAGATCTTAGTTAATAGTATATATTTATTTTTACCATATTTAATGTGAGATTAAATTATATCTCTACAATATATTAGAAAAAATTGAGTATATTGCCCTAACCTGATTGCGGAGGATTTAGACTCTTCTTCATCACATATATTTCAAATTTGTGTCCCATATCGGTTAAGATGAGCTGTGAAAAGTGCACATAATCTTGAACCCTTCAAATTCAACACTTGGGTTTTGTTGTTTGTAAGATGGTATCAGAGCAAATATTTTTCTAATTTTATCTTCTGATTTTTGCCATGGTGCCACCTCCTCGCATCTAATTTTCACGGCCCATATCTTCGCCTTGAAAGAGGGTGTTGGGAGTGGGTTTAGTCCTATATCGGTTAGGGTAGGCTGTGAAAAGTGCATATAAATTTTGACATCCGAATTTTATTGTTTATAAGAAATATAATATTAATATTGGACAAGAATTTGCGTGAACAAACTGTTCAGAGAATAATGGCATCTTCCTGTGTGTTAAGAAGAGGACTCGAAATCTTCGACTGTGATTTGGAATACAAATCCAAATCTTTTGCACTATGGATGGTGCATGATGCATGCACCGCCGCATTGCGAGCGTCCGAAGGTACCTGCAGATATGATCTGCCGACTTCATGTCTGCTGTTTCCTCAGCAATCAGAGACCGGGTTCCATTCGCCATGGGCCCCCTCCCCTTATTGGGCCCCCTTTTGGGTTCAATAACTGAAGGCCTCCCACGGGCTTTGTTGAGGGGAGGTCACCGGCATCACGCTCACGCCTTTATTAACCTGCCACTTAATTGGCAATCATGCTCATGCCCTTGTCTGCTGCTTTGCCCACCATCTTATCACCATCCATGCCATGCCATCATGGGCAGTTGGAATCCTGTTGGATTAGTTGATCTCCAAATGTGGTTAGCTAGGTTAGTTCTTGGACAGGATAAGTTAAATTGTTACCATTGATCTGATTCCTTGGTAAAAAAAAAAAATTGGACTTTTTGCAATAAACACCACCCTTAAAAGTATGATTGGGCTATCACTTAAAGTGAAAAAGAGAATGGTCAAAAACTATATCACAGATTCACATTCGTATGAATACCTTTCTTATATGAATTAGTAATAAATTTCTGTCCAAATATTTCCATCTTCTATTATTTAAGAGATTTTGACAATTGGTCAACAGAAAGTAATAACGAGGACATATGCGACGATTAATTCATGAAAGAAGGGTACACGTATAAATATGAATTCGGGGTAGGCTTTTTGCATAATTTCCACCTTGAGGTTTAGACGGATACTTATTCCAAAACCATAAGTAATTTTAATTTTATCGGGGAATAATAACCTTCAGTGATAAGTTTGGATGTCATGTGGGTTTCCATTGATGTCTGCCACTCAAACTTGTCCAAACAGGTGTGTGTTCCAAAACAGTTTTCAATAAGAAAATAGTATATTCAAAGACAGTGGTCGAATAAAATGGTATATTCAAAGACAGTGGTCGAATATATGAGTCACAATATCTACCCACTTTCAATAGATTATTTTCAAAAAAAAAAAATCAAGATTATAATTTTTTTTCACAAATTCTTAGGATCTATATACTCGCAATATGAACTTTGTGTTTAGAAAAAACTTTGGTCTACCCATCGTCCTAACCATTTGATATTTTGTTGTGAGATAAATTGCATCCAATCATATAAAATATTTATCCATTTTTATGTTATATATGTAACTTGTATATATTTATAACATAAATAGTATGATTGTGTCTATGATAAGTTTTATACATACATATATATATATAAACATATTATTAATCCAAGAAAGAAGGTAGAATTCTTGCTTAAAAAATAGGAGGTCCCGAGTTCGATTCTTGAGGGGGGCTTACCTGATCTACATACAATTCTCGAGATGTGCAAGTCTGGAGTTTTTCTGGTCAAATGGGGTAAGGGTAATACAGATACACGGAAAGTAGGAGCTGTCAAGTCCTGATTTTAGAGTTCACGAATACGAGTCTCTGAATCCACAAAACCACACGGGACGGGATTTCTCCGTTACAAAAAAAAAAAAAAAAAAAGACGGAAGGTAGATAATAGGATGTGAAAAAGAGTACTTCCATTTCTGACTCCTAAAAACTATTGAAAATCTATTTTTTCACTTCCTGTAAAATATTGGACAATCCTCACAACTGTTCCACATCCATTTTCTGAAAAGAAAACGGATGGAAAGATCAAAACTCAGACATCAATTTACAGCCCTACTTTTTTCTCTACTACCTTCATTAGTGTGGAGGAATCGATGCCCTAGAAACCCGGTAGCCTCCCTGGTTTCATGGCAAGCATGGGAAACCATTCAACAGAGTTTCCCTCACAAGTCCCAAGAAGAATAACAGTAGGCCTGGTAATGGCACCACCCAGTCATCTACCCTTAATTAATCAGCTAATGGGGAGTCCTGATGCAAGACAGCACCTTAATTATCTCTCGGCACTTGCAGTCAGAAGCCCAGTTGCTAATAAAGAAACGCCAACAACCCAACATGGTTTGCTCAAAACATGATTTGCCTGACATGCCTACGCCTCAAGGGAGACCCCTCAGGACCAATCACCAGGTAGACAGCACTATATTTAATCAGTTAAATCAACTTTGCAGGACAAAGAAAAAAGAGAAGAAAAAAAATGTATATGCATGGGAAGGGAAGAATAATGCAACAGGAACAAGTTGATGTTGAACCTCTAATAATTAATGTGGGTATCTTTGTCTGAGTTTTATATGATCTCTCATGTGTCTCACCTCAATTGTAAGTGAAGAATGTCTTACATGTATATAATATTAAGACCCATTTCTTTTATTCATGTAAGGTATATCTTTTAAAAGAAAAAACTATTTTATTTCGGGCTAGTCACAAACTAGCTCTTGACCGGCATGGGTCTCGTCCCTTCGTCTGTGAGGGAAAAGCTAGTGATACTGTTGCATTTGCAGAACAAGATGAACAGCAAATAAATAAATAATATACGGGCTATCCTGCTACATTGCTACTACAGAGGGATGCTGGTTTTGCAGGAGACGCTGCTCAGAATCCGCACCCCATTCCTCTTTCCTTGTTTGAAAAGTTTCCATGGCGACAGTATCGGTCAAAAGAGCCACTCATGGCGTTAGCCCCCTGGCTGCCTCGGATTCCCGTTTTTTTTCCCCTCTATAGCCTTTTCTGCGAGAGAGTGAAGGGGGAAGTGATGGGGCAGGCTGGTCAGTGGGCCTCTGCAAATTGACTCGTCGTTGTGCTCTTCTCGTGAGGTCCGTGGGGAGTGTAGCTCATTCCCACACCACCACCTTCCCCCCCCCCCCCACAATTCCTTACCACCTGCATAAAAGCTTCCTGTTCCTAACAGAGCGAGCACCTTCCCCACTGCAAAAGTCCGAGAGACCCTTCAGATTTGTATATTCATTAATGAAAGGTAAAGGAGGGGGAGGAAGGGAGAGGAGTGGAGTGGAGTGGGAACATCTGGGTCATGTCAGCAGTCCTAGGCCATTGTACTGTTATTGCTGCTGCTGCTGCTAATGCTTTGCCCACCTACGGATGAAACGCGGGGTTCTTGGGAGGGGCTTTTGCAGCGGAAGGGAAGGAAAGCCTGACCCACACCCACAATCCCTCTATGGTGGGGAATACCCATCGTTGTTGGCTTTTCTTTGCCTTTCCCCTTCATGGGTTCCCCCCCTCCAACATTTGTGCAACCCCTCGTGACCGTGCTCCCTGCCAAAAGGAGGGGTTTTTATGTGAGATGGGAAGAGTTTTTTTGAGAAAGTAGGAGTTGGGTATTCACTGTTTCTTGCCAGAGAGGGGAGGGCCGTGGAACTTACCAGCCTTTACTGGTAAAAGGAGGAGCCAAGGGGGGATTTGGGGTTTTGGGCTTTTCGTCGAGGGATCTAGTGCTGCGTTCCTCTGATGACAGAATGAGTGAGAGTGAGTGAGAGAGAGAAAGATGGTCTTCTGACGAGGGTTTAACTGTTCGTATGAGAGGAAAGTTGTAAACTTTTGGCTCCAATAGCAATCGGTGGATCCTCCCTTCTTGGGCTTTTCTTTTCTTTTGTTGGGAGGAGGGGAGTGTAGAAAGACAGGTTCTTTGTTGGGAAGGAGGCAGAAGAAGCAGAAGAAGAGAGGAGCCTTCCCGTGGGAGCAATGGCTTCTCTTTCATGGTGCTCCTCTCTTCTGGTTCTCACCCTTCTCCTCAGTACCCATCATCCAGTGAGCTCACAGCTTGCTGATCAGCCAACCATGGAGGCCCTCCGTGACGCCCTGGCGGTGCCCGACTGGGGCCCCAAAGGCTCCGGCTACTGCTCCTGGCGCGGCGTCACCTGCAAGGGCCCCAACGGCACGGTGGAGGAGCTCGAGCTGTCCCATCGCGGCCTCAGAGGTAACCTCTCCCTGATCTCCGAGCTCAGGTCGCTCAAGAAGCTCGACCTCTCGGCCAACTCCTTCCACGGGCCGATGCCCCCTTCCTTTGAAAGCTTAACAGAGTTAGAGTTCCTTGACATGTCGACGAACAAGTTTGATGGGTCGATCCCGCCGTCCCTCGGCTCGCTCAGGATCCTCAGATCGTTAAACCTGTCGAACAACTTACTCACGGGTGGAATACCCGACGAGTTGGGGAGCCTTGGGCGCCTGCAGGAGCTGCAGATCTCGGGGAACAACTTGAGTGGCTCCCTTCCTGCGTGGATGGGCGACTTGTCCAATCTGAGGGTGTTCACTGCTTATGAGAACAGCTTGCAGGGGAGGATCCCCAAGAACTTAGGCTCTATCTCTCAGCTTAAAGTGCTCAATCTCCACTCCAACCAGCTAGAGGGCACCATTCCTGAGAGCATATTTGCTTCTGGGAAGCTGGAAGTTCTGGTCTTGACCTTGAACAAGCTGTATGGTGGCCTTCCCGAGTCCATTGGGAACTGCACTGGCCTCTCAAATCTTCGGATTGGGAACAACAAGCTTACCAGTACTCTTCCTGCTACCATTGGCAACATCAGTAGTCTCACCTACTTTGAGGCCGATAACAATTATCTCGAGGGTGAGATCGTCCCCGAGTTTGCTAGGTGCTCCAACCTCACCCTCCTGAACTTGGCCTCGAATAGGTTTACTGGGGCCGTCCCCGATGAGCTTGGGGAGCTCAAGAACCTACAAGAATTCATTGTTTCAGGTAACAGTCTCACAGGAGAGGTTCCTAGGTCACTTCTTAGGTGCAAGAACCTTAGCAAGCTTGATCTGAGCAACAACCGATTCAATGGCAGCTTACCTGAGGATCTCTGTAACACATCGAGATTGCAGTTTTTGCTCCTTGATCGGAACTCCATAAGTGGGGAGATACCTCCGGAGATTGGAAACTGTGTGAGGCTTCTTGAACTACAGTTGGGTAATAACTATCTTGTTGGCAAGATACCCCCTGAGATTGGCCGCATCAGAAACCTGCAGATAACTCTGAATCTGAGCTTCAATCGTCTTGAAGGACCACTGCCCAGAGAAATAGGGAAGCTCGACAAGCTCGTTTCATTGGATGTGTCTAACAATCGGCTGTCGGGAAGTATCCCCTCTGAATTCAGAGGCATGCTAAGTTTGATAGATGTGAATTTCTCAAACAATCAGTTCACAGATCAAATACCAATCTTTGGCCCATTTCAGAAGAGCCCAAGTTCAAGCTTCTCAGGAAACAATGGCCTTTGTGGAGAACCTTCAAATCTCTCTTGTGAGATTTACCTTGTGACAAACCAAGATGACCGTCACAAGGTTTCCTACAAGATTGTATTAGCTGTTGTGGGTTCGGGCTTGACAGCGTTCACTACTGTGACAATTGTGGTACTACTTTTTATGTTAAGGGAGAGGCAAGAAATGGCTGCCAAGCCTGCTATTGCTGCTGGAGATGTAACAATGGCTCCTTCAGTAGCAGCTGGTAATGTCTTCGTTGAAAATATGAAGCAGGCCATCGACTTTGATAGTGTTGTTAAAGCTACTTTGAAAGATGCAAACAAACTCAGCAGTGGGACATTCAGTGCTGTTTACAAGGCTGTTATGCCCTCTGGGCTGATTCTATCCGTGAAAAGGTTGAAATCTGTTGACAGGACTGTAACTCATCACAGGAACAAAATGATAAGAGAGCTCGAGAGGTTTGGGAACCTTTGTCACCCAAACTTGATAAGGCCCGTTGGTTTTGTGATTTATGAAGATGTTGCCTTGTTGCTCCACCATTACATGCCTAATGGGACACTTGCACAGCTTCTCCATGATGCTCCTCAAGGTGAATTCCAACCAGATTGGCCAAGGAGGCTCTGCATAGCTATAGGAGTTGCAGAAGGTTTGGCTTTCCTTCATCATGTTGCCATCATCCATCTGGATATTTCCTCGGGCAATGTTTTCTTGGATGCCAATTACAATGCATTATTAGGAGAGATTGAAATATCAAAGCTGTTGGATCCATCCAGAGGAACTGCAAGTATTAGTGCTGTCGCAGGTTCATTTGGTTATATCCCTCCAGGTAAACTCTCATTTTGTTTTCTGCCATTTCATGTTGTGCTAGTTAACAATTCCATCCAGATTAGCTAATACCTCTTTTTTTTCCCCTCCTTCCATCAGAATATGCTTATACCATGCAAGTTACAGCCCCAGGTAATGTTTATAGCTATGGAGTAGTTTTGCTTGAAATTCTCACCAGCAGGTTGCCAGTTGATGAGGCCTTTGGTGAAGGGATAGATCTTGTTAAATGGGTTCATAGTGCGCCAGTGAGGGGTGAGACCCCAGAGCAGATAATGGATCCAAGATTAAGTACAGTTTGCTTTGCTTGGAGGAAGCAGATGCTTGCAGTTTTGAAGGTTGCAATGCTTTGCACAGACCCGACGCCCGCCAAACGACCCAAAATGAAGAAGGTGGTGGAGATGCTTCTTGAAGCAAAATAAGGTTGACAGTGCATTTGAGCAACATTCCTCTGCTTTTCTTCCATTATCTCAGTTGAAACTTGTTTGGGGAGGGGAGGGGTGATGATGCCCTTGTGATTGGCTAAATCTTGATTTATGCCTCAGCAGCCAGAAGAAAGGGCACTGGAATTTTCGGATGGTGGTTCTCCTCCTAGGTTTGTATGCTTATGTATTATACTGAGGGTCTTCATGATGTAACAGCTTTTTTGTAGTTTGCGTGGATGTTGGAGTAGGACCCAACGTCTGGGCTCCATCTCACGGGGCTTACTTTCTTGTGCATATTTCAAGAGCTGGCCTACCCTTAGAAATAAGGTCGGGGACTCTGCATGTGCAAGCATGGTCTGTGGTCTGCAGATCTACCTGGCAGAGCAAAATTCTCAATCTTACTGTTGTACATGTTTCAGAAATTGGTATGGTTTTGAAAACAATTGTTGAAGGACAGCCAACCCCTTTTGGCAATGCTCATTGAAATGATGATCTCATGGTTGCTATCTCAGTTTGGGGTCCCATATGCCTAATGGGTATTCTTTTCATTGCATTCAAAATGCAAACTGGAGGATGATTTCAGGATCAAATGTGAGCAAGAGCTTCAACAATCTGATTATTCACCTTTTTTGTGCCCAAATGAGTTTTCTTTTTTTCTTCTTGAATTGAATGACCCAATAATTCCAGTGAGCAAGTGTCTCTTCTTTCCTAAATCTCTAGGAAAGATTTGCTTTTCTTCATTAAATTTCTCTAAAGAGAAGGACATATGTCCACCCATTTTACTTCTAAAAGTACTCACATGCTAGGGAGCTGGTATGTCTGGGGTCTCTTTCTTGACTCCCTTTCTCCTTTCCCCCATGTGAGGCTCGTACTTCCACATCCCTGTTTGTTCTTGGCGCGTTGGCCGCTCCCATAGCCGATCACACCTTCATGACCCTTTCACTTCCCCTCCTCTCCATTTACCTCTTCTTTTCTTTTCTTTTTGGTCAGATGCTCTTGTTCTTTAGAGGACAAGTATCAGCCATAAGTCACCACCTACCAATCAGAGAGTTGGGTTTCTCGATAGAAGCCAAATTTTGTTAGATAATGTGGGGATGGATTCAAGCCTAGGTCATTAAGATGTAAGTAGATGGCTTTAACCATTGAAATCACTCCTTATGTGCAACCGAAATATTAATATAAGGGTACCCTCATCTCCTTATTCCTTTTATCCCCTTTCTTTCCTTTGTGAATAGCAATTCACCCACTGTTGAATTCACCTCAAAAGCATAAATGTCAAGAATGGTGTTGATCGTGTGTCCTCCGTCTGTTGAGCTTGAAGTTTCTATTGACCATTGGATTGGTGGTCCCGTGAGTCCATCCAATAGGGAGCTTTGTAAAAGTGTGATTGGTACAATTTTATAAATGCAATAAATATTTCTTTCTTCTTTTTTCTTCCCATTTACATTATTTTCTATGGTAAATTAATTAAAGATCTCTATCTATTATACAGGGGACTTATTTCTTAGTCATTGTCAAAAGAAAGTGCCACAAATACTCTTTCTTTTTTATGAACTTTATCAATTAGTCTCTAAAAAGATAGTTTTTCTTTTATATTATTTTTTTTAATTTTAACCTTCCATCTATTTTTGTGTCATTAGATATGTACAACCACTGTATTCATATTTTAACAATACTTAAAGTCTAAGTTATAAAAGATAAAGTAAGAGTTTGAAGTTGTTAAAGTATGTGTGATAGTGAGTTAAAACATGTGAGATTTAAAATAACTATTGATATGATTTAAAATAAAAAAATTATATGAGTTAAGTCTAAGTTAGGCGTTAAAGTAAGAGTTTAAAGTTATTAAAGTATGTATGATAGTGAGTTAAAACATATGAGATTTAAAATAACTATTGATATGATTTAAAGTGCAACTGTTGGCATGACTTAAAGTCTACGTTTAAAAATGTTAAAGTAAGAGTTCAAAGACGTTAAAGTATGTGTGACGGTTAGTTAAAATGTGTGGAACTTGATGTCACTGTTAACATGACTTAAATTCTATGTTTTAAGATGATAAAATAAGAGTTTGGAAGTGTTAAAGCAAACGTGATAGTTGAGTTAAAATGTGTGGAACTTAAACTAACTATTGACATAAATTAAAGTCTAAATTTAAAGACATTAAAGTAAGTGTTCAAATGTGTTAAAGTAAGAATTTAAAATCATTAAAATATATATGATGGTGAGTTAAAGTGTGTGAGATTTAAAGTCATTGTTGGTATGATTCAAAGTCTACATTTGAAAGTTTTAAAATAAGAGAAGAAGTCAGTTAAAATAGATGAGTAAATCAGTTAAAGTAAAAGAGCAAATCAATTAAACTAGAAGACCAAACATATTAAATAAAAGAATCAAAAAAGAATTAAAAATCAACTAAAGTGTCTAATCTGGTGTGTTAAAACAGTAGTTATAATCTGTTAAAATCATAGTTGTTGTCTGTTAAAGTAGTAGTAGTAATGTGTTAAAATAAGTCAAGAAACTAGTTAAAGTAGAAGAAAAAATATGTTAAAGAAGAAGAGGAAATCAGTTAAAATATATGAGATTTAAGTAATTATTGATATGATTTAAAGTGTAACTTGATAGGGTTTAAAATAAGAGTTAAAAGATTTTAAAATAATAGTTACACACAGTCAAAAAATAGAAAACGTTGATCTCTAATTATCAACACAGATCTTAATAAAATAAAAATTAAAAATAAAACATCTCTAAAAATTGCTAGATTTTTTTGGACATACGTTTTTTATAAGGGCCAACAAATAGAGATCTATAACTATCTTTTCTTATTTTCTATAATTTGTACGGTTATGGCTAAAGAATAGTATAGACAGTACGTTTGAACTTATTTTCATATGGTACTAAGAGAAACACTTCTTTCAAGGTTTTAAAGTATCCTCTCCTTTCTTACCACAAAAGAGAACGGGAAGTGGCCATAATCAAATCTTTAAAGGCTGCTTGGATGCCTAACATGTTAAGATTGATGGTAAAAAAAATTTATATTATAACCTAAATTTGAAGAGTTAAAATTGAGTTTTTCATAAACTCACTCAAGTTTATCATAAATTCCAAATGTCTCCGTAAACGAGTTTTCCGTGAGTCTACTCTGAATTAATTTAAGCTGAAGATTCTCCTTATAATTGTGCTTTCCATAAGCTCACTTAAGTTTATGATAAATACGTTTATCATAAACATAGTTTTGATAAGCCTATAAACGCTTTTACAAACAGGCCCTTAAATCTTATTAATTGCGTTTTCATCTGTTGTCCATTAGCAAGGTCCTGGTCTTTCTCATTAGACAGGGGAGGGGGAAAGAACTTATTCACACCGAATACAAATCTGAAATTAGTAATTTTATGAGTTTAAACAATACTTATTATATGTCTAAATATATATTAGGTTGGACTATCCCAAAACCATTGGAACTCGCCATTTGGCAGTCGAGTTGGGGTGGGTTGCATCTCTAGGCCTTGGCCAAACGTTCCCCACCCCTCACATGCTTAACAAAATGCCAATTTCCGTTCGCATTAGGCTAATCATATTAGAATAAGTTAAATTTAAAAAAAATTGATAAATCAGAATTTTAATTGTTTCAATTAATAAAAAAAATGATCACAAGATGGGAACCAATTAAACTAGTATTCCATCGAGGAGAAGAGGCAGCAGAAGAGCCGTCATCAATGGGCCAGGTTCGAAGAGCGTCTGAAGAGTTCAAGGATGAGACCCTGTAAGAAATACAAGGCCCAAGCCCAAAACGCCGCCCAGCAAACCTAACTTTGTGCGCTTTGGCATATACCCAATTTCTACTAGCTCCTTTCATAATTTTATTTTTTTGTAAAACATGTTCTTTTAAAAGTTTGACAAATTTAACTTATTCATTTTTATTTTTTGTATTTGTCTATCTCTTAAAACAATATGAGAATAACTCTATGGTAGTCACTGTTCAGGTGCAGGAATTATTTTATTCTCATCTATAAAGCTAACTTCTCTTCTTCTTCTTTTTAGCATATAAAGCTAACTTTTCGAATGAAGGTATCGTCATAGAAAGGCATCTTTTGACCAGAAAATTGCATCAGAGGGGAGGGGAGAGGGGTTAGATAAATATAAACAAAGAAGAGTTTGAAGGAGCCTGGCGGCATTTTGATATTTTTAAAGTTGGATAAATTCAATTGATTAAATAAAAATTTATCAGAATGCTAACATAAGTAACGATAAGCATGTTTGGCAAGTACTTGGATGAAGTAAGACGTATAAAATCAGCATGAAAATAAAATCGATAATTTACAAATAATATCTAATTAAGAGATGATACAAATTATGATAACTTTAGTTTAATTTTTAAATTAATTTGTCCAGTAAAAATTACCTCAAAAATTATTAAGTCGATTAATCTCAATATCTATACATCAATAATTCTTGATATTTATATTTTTAAAATTAGTATATTTTCTTAATAACTATGATGATTTTAGATTTGACTTTATTTTAGAACAAGAAGTCGACTTATCGAAATACGCACAATTAAAGTCGTATCGTAATCAGAATTGGGCGTACCACTACGTACCACGGCGGTACTGTCGACCCGTACTGCTGCATACTACGACGGTACGATCAACCTGTACCGTATCATGCATGGCACGGTCAGTCCCACCCCCCCCCCTTTTTTTCTTAAAAAATTTTCTTCCTCACATCTGACACATCTAAGGGATTTAAACGATGTCTAATTGAGATGAAATTATAAACATAAGTTAATTAAAAAATGATACAAATTATAATAATTTTAATTTAATTTTAAAATTAATTTTTTATCAAGTAAAAATTATCTCAAAAAATTATTAATTAACATCTACTTCTTATACCCAAAACTGCATAGATAATGGTACTAAATGATTATATTATGTTGACTTGAATGACTAAATGAAGTTTCTTATATTTTTCAACTTTTTTTATGTGATGTTCTTATATTTTGTTCATTTTCTTTTGAAGTTTACTCATTTAAAATATTGATCAAGTCATAAAATTAAAAAAAAAAAAATCAAACTGCCCCCTTTCCTCCCGTATCTTAATGGTACAGTACCATATCGTACCGTGACGTGTCACGGAGAATATGACACGGTCGATCTGCACGGTACGACGAACTATGAATTTGATTACCCTTGCAAAAACTTATAAACTTTGTTTAACAATTGATATTATCATATTCCGGAACTAGTGTGCATATATTGATATGCATATCGATGGGTATAATTAATCCGGTACCGGAAATCACCCAAGTCGACATCCTGGTTATTATGCTTCAAACTTCAAGAACTTTCTTCCCTTTTTTTTTAAACCTCTAAAAATGGCCAAACCATATTTCCACATTTGAACGACAGGAAAATTTGTACCATAAACATTACTAGCTTAAGCAAGGAAAGTTTATATCATAACCACACAGCTATATCTGATCCTGAATTGCTCGATCCGCCATCACTAAAACTCTTCCAAACTATAAATAAATAAACAGATTAGAGCACGTACGTGAATGGGACGTCAAAGTGCAATATGGTGGGGCTGGATGGCCATGGAATGTGACGTGGACGAGGATGGAGTCCTTCAAACACCAGTGTCTTTGGATGAGGGCGTCACAGCCACTCAAAATCTCTGGAGATCGCTCTAACGATACAAACATGATCATGTGGATGGATAAGCCTTCCCCTTTTCTTCATTTTCTTGGTCAATACATGCAGCCATAAAATTCTCTATGGCTTCACGTCATGATCCTGAAAATTGTAGTATAGGCCAACCATGGAATAACAATTATCCTTGTAAAAAAAAAAAAAGGGACAACCGCAGGGCCGCAGATACTCCTACCATCCTGTGAGCAACTTTATTTTTTTCCACTCTACCAGTGATAGGCTAGTTTTTATTTTGATGAGTAAATTTGGGGGCGGGAATTTAAATAGATCTTAAGATGTAGAGTAGAAGGCCTTAACCACTAAACCACTCTGTGTCCGATAATTTTCAAATATAAAAAATCTTTACTCTACCAGTGTTTTAATACAGAGAGGACCCATTTTTACAGCATATCAGCAAAAGATATCCTTCAGTTTTTTTAAATATGGAGAGGATCCATTTTTTACTTTCACCCCCTAGTTGATGAGGTACTAATCTACGAGAGAGCAGCTGTGGTGAGCACTAACCACCTTATCCGAGTGAAAGGGACGCCCTCACATCCTTCAAATACTTCCTACCTTCCCCACATTGTAACCCACCATACAGTCCACAGGCAACTATGTCAGGTTGGAGTGAGAAGAAGATGGCTGAGGGAGAGAAGGCACAGACGAGGAGGGACTTGGCCACCCTCGAATTGCCAGGAGAGCCCCGGCGTGAAGGGGGGTGGATCACCCGGGATCGAGAAGTCGTCGAAGTCGGCAGCAGTGCCGGCACCATGAACGGAAGAGAAGATCTCAGGTTTCTTAGCTCAGAACCGTGGAGTCCAGGGGTGAGAAATGAGCGTGAGATGCTTGGCCTCCACATCCATAGATTCTAAGGAGAAAGTGAGCAGCCAACACCTTTGCTTTAGCAGTATAACCGGTCCTTGTGTCTATAACCTTCTTCGATAAATTCCTTGCGTGTGCATTAGTTTTGATGTAAGCGAAACTGCAGTACCCCATGTCTATGATAACTGTGTTATCAATGAAATGGTTACTATGCGTATCTTGGCACCTTTTGCAATCCGCAAACACTTTCAGGCTCCTAACATGCTTTTCTAGTTTCATTCCTATTGTTTCCTACGACCTCACCTAATTCTTTAGCCGTGTGCTGCTGATGCCATTGAAAAGTTTGGTGAAAAGGCAAAGCGAGTTCACCAACGGATGATGGATGTTGGAGCATGAACCTAAAACCAGGAAGGTCCATGTATGATGAGATAAGCAATAGTATACCCAGCAGTACGATGATTTTTCATCGATCAGGGGTTGTGAAAGATGAGGGCCACTGGGATGTAAACCAGTCCCATTTCCTTGCTCTAATAGATCTATTTCTACTCCCTTCGCTTTATTACATACGACTCTGAAAGATTCAATACTGGCAGCATAAAAAAGAGATAACGGGATATTAATGGGCACATAAATCTAAGAATCCAGACTTTTAGCTCTCGCGTCAATTTAGGTTTGAATCCCAATTATTCACCAGCTTTCATAACATTATAATCTACACAAGAATAATTGAGGGACATACATAGTCTATCTACTCTCGCTCCTGGTTCTTCCACATCCAAAATCTTTTAAACGACAGAATCCAACAGATTCTGTGTATCTTTTTTTTAATCATTTAAGCAAGTCCTCAGATCATGTCGGTCCAGATAAGGCGAGAAGGTACCTTGAGCACAAGGGGAACAAAGGGATCCCAGATTCCCTGGAGATTAATCTGGGAACGAGATGTTGCCTCGATATGCACCGGCAACAGAAACAGAATCCCAGAACCTCATCGTTCACATGAAATTTGAGGCAAAGGCACAGTTTAGTCATGGCCCTAGAATTAAATCCAGCAACCTAAAAAGGGTGATGCTAATAATCACAGAATTCTCTGTCATGGACTTGGCGCTGAGAGTAATCATTCTTTCAACCAGACATGAGAAAACCAAAAAGTCATTACCGTGTCCCCTGCACTTTAATGTGGGGAGTAAGCTTCTACACATTGCAGTACCAGAGTCGCAACATTTTATACACCTGTGTTGAGCTCAAAACCAAATGGTTATACATGGATGGGTACATACGACCCAGCCTGAAGTGTAGACAAGGCTAACAACGGCATGGTGAGAAATGTCTTGATATTGCGCGTGCCTCTTATCGAAATCCAAAACGAACATCGGTGCAGTCAGCCAAAAATTCTTACTGAATTGTTTCAAAAAGACAAAAACAAGTGCAATAAACTATAGCATTTTCCTACAAAGATTAAAAAAGAAAAACTAGATAGAGAAGTGCAAGAAGAAAATGCAATGGGAAATGCTCCCGGGAGGCCGGGCGCGCAGCATCTCTCAAATGCAATTGACAAAGTAGCAATTAGCAAACATTCAGAAAATATTTAAAAATGGGACAGCTGGGGAGAACAAGATGGTAAACAAAAGGCAAATGCACAAGATCACATGATGACATCAGACAGAAGCAACTCCAAGATTCGTAACTAGAAGCACACGGAAGATTCAGGGACCTGCACCAGGTAGAAAGAGGAAAGCAAGACATAAAGAAAGCTGGTGGCTGATCCAGCATTTCTTTCTTGATGCTTTCCATTTACTTTTGATACTCCATTGAAGCAGATATCACATGAATCGTGGGTTACCAATGCAGGAGTTTAGATATATAGCAGCAGGTAACAGAGAACTTCCCAGAGCTTGCAATAGAACGAACAGTTACCGTGTCTTTTTCTTACTGCTGTGCCTATTTTATCTAGAGGAACTGCCACAAGCATAGATAATAAGATGAGAGCTCTCGTAAATAGCTGAATAGATGTTTCATTGGCCTTCAGTTATAAGAAATGACAGTTCCACAATTTCTTCTTTCAGCAACCATTTTCTAACTAGGTTTCAAAACAGAAAAAAAAATATAGAGTACAGGTTACTGTTTTGGGGAGGTCACCTAACACCACAATTCATTAAAGAAATAAAACGCACAACAGGGACTGAAAGAAGAAAGGAAAAGAAACAGAACTGCCAAGGTGGTACGAGCAAAACCCACAACCCTACAAAGAGAGTAAAACCCCCCTCTCAACTCAGGAAAGAGAAGGAACCACTGGCACTACTTAAGCCAAAACAAACAGAGATTTCTTCCGTGTATATAACCTGGCAATAATTAGAGAATGTTTAATATTGTACCCGAGCTACATATATTACATTTCGTGACAGCAGAAGATACAGCACTTGATGATCCGAGCAGGTTGTCTGGCTTCATTCCTGAAAATTCTATTCTTTCTTTCCCTCCAGATGGCCACAACATCCCTGATAAACATCTATGCCACACATCCCTTTCTGCTTGACAGGATTGAAGCCAGACATAAGATAGATCTCAGAGGAGACTAAGATCTTCCATACTGTTTATAATGCCACATTAAAAGATAATCTGATAACACTGGAAGAAAGGATAGTCTCCTTGATGTCCTTGATTATAGGCTACCACATCAAACAGAAGTAATTTGTCCGCTTTCTAGGAAGATATCTTGGTCAGTCGGGACATATTTGATGTTCATACCCGTAAAAAAGGGAATACATCAAATTCCAGGAGATTTCTCAGTTTCAACACAGGCATTTTGCAAAATGTTTCCAGGAATCTATAGCTAGGCCAGATCTGAAATGAAGACACTGCACAGATGGCATGAAAGAAATGCAAAGAAATTTCAGAAGGAATCCAAAGTTCTGAAACCATATCAGCTTTCATCTGCAATATGGTGTTGGATTGGGTAAAACTCAAACGTAGTGTGGATGTAGCTTCTTCTTCCCATTCTGACTTCTTGGAGGGAGAGCAAGCAACACCATCTATTTATGCATACTCCTGCACAGGAGGTGTTTTTGGGTTACTGTACCCTTCTATAAATGTCCCTTCTATAAATGTATGTAAAACTTCTCATTTCATGTGTGTAGTACCTAGGGGTGTAAAATAGTCAAATTTGGGTAGGACACAACCCAAATCAGGATAAGATCTGGATCCCAAAGTCAGGTTTGAACCCGGATCTCAGTATGACATACACTTTTTAGGCAGACCCAGATCCACATTTGACAGATCCATATAGAATCAAATAGACCTGGAGTTCAATAGCCCCCCTCAAGAACCAATCTGTGCGCTGCTGCCAACATGGAGAACTAGCTACCAGCAGCTGACAGCACCACTTACAGCTGCGTCATGGGGGACAAGATGACTACAGTGAAGAAAAAAAGCATCTAGTGAACCTCATCATTGTACATCACCTCCATCCCTGGTTCCCTACCTCTTCCTCCTCGTCTCTGTCATCAACCACAGACTGTTCATCACTACCACACCCTGCCTCTCCCCTGTCACCACAAGGGGCTTCATCATACTGTGCCACCACCCCAGATCATCTGCCGAGGATGTCGACACCACACAGTAGCCACCAGAAAGGCATCAATCATGATTCCTATTTCCTTCAGCTCCACAAAATTTCTCAACTCCTTGGGTTCCTTTCTACTGCCACTGATCCCCCATCTACTAGGCCATGTCATGGCCAGTGACAGGGCCATAGCAATTGTTACCATTGTTAGGGGCCACATGGATTAGCCTGGAATGGTGTTTCAGTCATCATCACCAGGATTGCTTCAGCAGCAGCTTTTGTCAGACATAACCATGCACCTCTGGACCAGTACGGCTTCTTGATAACACCCAAATTGCGAAGGATTTTTGGCATTGTGAGAGAAAAAGGTGTGAAGCTCAGTGGAATTTGAAGGTGTGAATTGGAACTGTGAGAGATCCATCGGGTAAGAATATGTTGGTATCTGTATAAACCCACTTTTAAAATCTGGATGTTTGGGAGGCTCCACAACTAAAATCAACAGGGTTGGTTCGAATCTAGTTCTATCCAACCCATTTGGAAATCTTAGTAAGGTTGTCTTGTTCATGAGATGGGGATTCATGCCCCAAGAACATTGTATTTGTATTTCACAAGGATTTTTCTTAGAGCATGATGCTGCTCTTGATGAGTTTACTTACTATAGCCAAGAACTTGATTCATTTTTGCACCTTGATTTCTTGAAGACTTGTAAAAGTCATAATTGATGACCTTTCTCCTTTAGGGCTATGGCATATGTTGCATAACATTTTAGGGCAAATCATGCATTTTCTTGTACCATGTTTATATAGCACACTAGTAGAACTTGACAAATTGTAGGCTTCGTTGGTCTGTAGGCCTTGCCCTGTTTAGGGCTATTGTACCTGTGTTTATTGCTCAGTATGAGTGTTGGAGTTGCATACCCCCCCCCCTCTTTTTCTCATCATTTCTCCTCAGAGTAACATGGTATCAGACTCAGAGGATCCCTTTTCTTCTCACCTCTAATCCAATTGTCCAGATCTCTTCAAACTGTGTCTGGCCTTATTATCTCCCTCAGATGCTGTCGACCATTGTTCCAGACAATCACAGCCAAGGTTCAAGAACATGGGGATCGGAGCCGGATCGGCCAGCCAAAAACCGATTAGATCGGCCGATCCCAATTCGGACCGATCCTGGCTGAGCCAGGTGTGGCTAGATCGACCCCCTATAAAAATTGTAAAAAATATGAAAAAATAGAAAAACACAAGGATTGCATTTATTAACTGAAATACATCATGATAACATGTATGATACAATCATATTAATGTATAAACATAATCAATATGTATATCAATCATACTAAGTGTATACTAATGTACAATACCTTATTTACCTGAATATCATTTAAGTAAATGTTACATTTACTTAAGATATTACATGTAAATAAAAGAGTACCCCTCATATGAATCTAATAAAAATATCAAAAAAAATCATATATCTTACTAATAAAAAGTTAACTCTCTCATTTAAGAAGAAAATCGTGATTTTGGTGATTCCATCAAAATAGTGTCTTTCTAATCCCTCATAATTTGGTCTATCTAAAAATTTCATAATTCAAATAAACCCAATAGAACACCAAAAATCGAAAATCCGGTGAAAAAAATCAAACATGCATATGACTTCTCCAAGGGAGTCACTCTCCTACTAACAGCAACTAAGTCATAGTCAGTAGGAGAGAGACTCCCTTGGAGAAGTCACATACACGTTTGATTTTTTTTACCCGTCTTTGAATTTTTAATATTTTATGTAATTTATTTAAATTATGAAATTTTTAGTTAGGCCAAATTATGAAGAATTAGAAAGTCGACACTTTGATGGAATCATCAAAATCACAATTTTCTTCTTAGATGAGAGTTGACTTTTTCTTGATAAGAGATGATTTTTTTGATATTTTTATTAAATTCAAATGGAGATATTTCTTTATTTACATGTAATATCTTAAGTAAATGAAACTACAAATACTAACATTTACTTAAATGATGTTTATGTAAATAAAATTTGAAACCGACCTAGACTCGGCCCGTAATCGGCCTGAACTCGATCCTTGGCAGGGTTACCCGGATCGAATCGGGGGCCCAAAAACCAACCCGGATCAGCCGATCCGGCCGATTTTTGATACCCGATTCACACCAATGTTGTCCAACTTTTCAACTTTTCTCTCCTCATAGCGAGCTGGAACTATGATCTCTCACAGTAGTTTCTTTTTAACCCCATAATTGGAAGGTTGCAGGATAAGGAATAAGGTTTTAAATGAAAGTTTAATCTTCCCTAATTTATTCAATAACTATTATTGATGCCAACTAGATGCATTCATATTTCTATTCAACCAGATGAAGTTTAGACTCCTTAGGTGCATTTCTCTAAGACCATCTAATGAAGGGCTCGAGGAGCCTAATAGACTTGACTGCCCAAAGTTCAAGCTGGACTGTCAAGTGGTTGAAGACTTTGAAGCTCTAGGGGCATAATACCCAACAGTAAATGAATTCTAGGTCCTTGATACTCTAGATACGATATGCACAAAGCAAGGCTTGCAAAAATTTATGTTGTTCATGTGACAGTAACACAATAAAGGGGTCCTTGAGCAGTGGTAATCAGGGAATAGCAGTTTTGACTCATGTTTTCAATACAACACTTAAAGGAAGCTTCAACATGCACCAATATAATGTGTTACTTCAAGGGCTTGATAGGGATTGAAGAGTAAGAAAACTAGAGTGACTAAAGATGACCATCTAAGTGGTGCAATTTATTTCTTTATTTTGTTGTTTTAGGTAGAGTAATATGATTAATGCTACTTTCATTTCCTTTCTGTAGATCCCTTCAAGGTAATGATGGAAACACTTGGCCATATACAAAAGTACAAGTCATATCGAGACCCAAGGTTTACCCAAATAATTTTAGAGACGAAGGAACAACTCAAGCTTATTGACATTAAAATAGTGAATAGAGTCTTTACCTATGTGCACATGTGGTCGTGTCAAAGATACCCTAGTTCCGAAAAGCATGTGACCCAACTGGTCCTTCACCCATCTATGTTTCAAGACAGTCATCTTTCAATTGGAATTCACAAGTAGAGGCATAATAGAGTTTCTTAATTGGCAACTCCATTGGGGAATAACTGTATCCTCATATAACCAATGTGGTGGTGGTCCTGTCACTTAAGATTGTGCCACTTCTCGTTCATTCGAAATTAGTAATAGGGTGTTTGGTTGCACCTTTTTATCAATTTTTTCTCTTAAATTTAAAAAAGAAAGACGGACGCGTAGACACATTTGGTAAATAGTTTTTTATTTTAAGAAAGAAATCTTATCCCATGTAAATCTCTCCCAAAACAAAAACAAGTATGGAACAATTTATAATAAAAAAAAACACGCACGGCTCCCTCCTCTCCCGACTGCACCCCCCTGGATCGCCTCCTCCCCGCCCCCACCAGATCCCCCCCCCCCCGGATCGCCCCCCTCCTCCTCCCCCCCCACAGGAAGGCCCCCTCCCCCCTACACCTGATCTCCGGGAGTACGCCAGCGCCTTCCGCACGGAATCCTACGCCGAGTTCTGAGCTCGCGTCCTGGAGCAGACATTCGCCTGCGGCATCCCCGCCACCCACAGGTCCACAGACCGCAAGGGCAGCAGCTCCGCCGCCCCACGCCTCCGTTCCTGCAACCTCCTCGTCGAGACCCTCCTGGAGCCCGACCAGCCCACCGTCACTAAGGTCCTCGCCCACGCGCGCAGTGCCGGCAGCGACGATCGTTCCCTCCTCATTTCCGACTTCTTCTCTAAGACGGAGAACGCCTCCCTCCTCTACGACCTCCTCCTCAAGGACATCGAGGGGATGCGTCTCCCCTCCCCCGACTGCGCCGCCCCCTCCTCCCCTCCCCCTCCACTGTCAAACAAATTTTACATATTTTTAAAAACGACACTTCTGCCAACCAAATAATACTGTTTTTTATTTTAAAATTTTAGTCAAAAGTGGACACATCATTATTTTTTAGGTAGAAATAGCTTTTTTTTTTAAATTGCTCCAAAACATCCTATAAGTCAGCTGAAAAAACAGCACTAGTACATAACCAACTAGCTTGTGTAGTATAGTAGCAGCCAAATCTTTAAAATAATTGGCTAGGATCAATAGGAATCAAGAGCCCCTTAATAGTAGTGCTGGTTTGAGTGGGTTCGTGGCCCTGTTCTAACATTCTAACTTCTCCAGTGCCTTACTTTGAGTCTGGATTAAAATATTTTTAAATATCCATGAGCTCATAAGGAATAACATGGAAATAACCCGATTTATCCGTGTTTGGCAGAGTTATTCAAGTATAAATGTCAATGCAAGAATATATTCACTTACAGTCTTGTCCACACTTGTCTCTTACCTAGTGCTTATCTGAGTTCATTTGCTGTTAATCTTTGCATTTATTTCTTGTTGTTTTCAGCTTACACGACCAATGGTAGTACATGAACCCATTTCAACCACCTATTTCCTTTGTTTAAAATGGAAGGCATGTTCACAAGAATCTGCATACGGATAGTTCAGGTTGAGCAAGGAGTAACTTATGTTGCCCAGTTAGGTAGCCCAGAGGGGGGGGTGAATAGGTCTTTAAAATTTATCAGCTAATACCTGTTCACTAAAAAGTTCACAGAGAATACACTTTCAAGATTGTTAGTGTTAGTAAAGAGAAACAACAATCATACGAACAATCACACAACACAAGATGTATCCTGGTTCGGATCTCCTCTCCACAGGAGTCTTACGTCCAGTCCTTGAGCAAGAACTCAGGATTTCACTAACTAGGATACAGTCCCCCTATGGACACTACAACACCCAGCTCAGCTGGTCTTCTCTTCACAGCCCGAAGAGGAACAACACCCTGGATACCCCACCAGATCTTCCTTCTCAACAGAAGGGAACACACACAGAAACAAGTAAGCAGGAGATTAAGCCCCTAAATCAAGCTTTGAAAAAAAGCCAGATCTGAAGCAAGGGACTGAGAGCAATGAGATCTACAAACAATGGCTCACTCTCAGAACCAAACAAGCTCTCTCGAAATCTACAAACAATGTAGAGAGCAAAGAGCTAATCTAATGGAATGAGGCTTGGCTCTTTCTTGAGAACTCGCAGAAGACTTGATGATCAGAGAGTTTTCTATGACTGTCGTTCTCTGTCTATATGTATGTATTCTTCTGGAGCTCCTTTCTTCAATATATAGCTTCAATTTGAAATCTAAACGTTGAAGTATCCGTTGCCTCTAGCTTTTGGTGGACGTTAGACTGAGTGGCACTTGGAAGCTTCCAGTCAACAGTCCTTTATCCATTTGTACACGCAAAGAGATAGGATCTTCTGAAGTGTCCTTTAGCTTCTACAAGGTCCAACGTTGTATGACGAATGTTGTCAGAGACCTGCATACATTAAATGTTAAAACAGTAGACAGCTAGGCTGTCTCTTGTTTGTCAGTCAACGTTAGTGTGAATATTCACCAAAATAGTAATGTCATTTTGCTGTTCTAAAAGATGCATACGGAATAGACACGATAATGGACGATATCGACTGCATGCATGCAGAGATACGTTCAGTCTTCATTAAATGCACAGCTGACAGAAGAATATGTGAGAAGACTTTGACTATTCAACCCGTTGAAAGGATAAGTCATATGTCAAGTTGATTGATATGAAATCGATGCATTTATGACTTCTGAAATCGTTATGCAATCAAACAGCAAATCGTTGTGAGATATGAAAGAATCGTTGTGATCATCAAGAAAATCATTATGATTACTTAAGAAGTTGATGCGCAACGCAAATCGTTATGAGAACCAAAGAAATCGTTACGATTACTTAAGAAGTCGATGCTCAAAGCAAATCGTTATAATATCTGAAGCAATCGTTGCGATAAGCAAATCGTTATAATATCTGAAGCAATCGTTGCGATAAGCAAATCGTTACGATAACTAAAGAATCGTTATGATAGCAAATCGTTGCGATGACTAAAGGAATCGTTACGAAAGCAAGTCGTTACGATGACTAAAGGAATCGTTACGAAAGCAAGTCGTTACGATGACTAAAGGAATCGTTACGAAAGCAAGTCGTTACGATAACGATTTCTTTTTAATTCAAACGATGTTTCATTCTATGAAGAAATCGATAAGACACTTATGAAACCGTTATGAGGAAATCGTTACAGTTCTACTGTAGTCGTTATGATTTATAAAGGAAACCGATGTGTACTTAGAGAAATATCATACTTGATCTTACTGTTGCTTCAGTAAGAATAATACTCACCAATTTGACTTGATTTTTCTTGATATATTTCCTGTGCTCAAGACTTATAGAAAATAGGTTAGTGACCTTAATCAAGGGTTTGATAATTATCAACATAACATGGTTTTGTTAATCACCAAAATAGAAATGAGATTTAAATTAAATTACATGGGGATAGACTGTTCATCAATCTCCCCCTTTTTGGTGATGACAAAACTTCAGTAAATAGCACAGATAAGTTTATGTTTAAATTCTGAAATTGTTTGCTATAGCTCACTATATGTATTTCAGAGCTTGCAATAGTTCTCCCCCTTTTTGTCATTAAGCAAAAGGAAATAGGACTGAGACAAAGAAGAGGAACAAGAAAAAGTAAAGAGCACACAAAGAGTGTATTGCATTAATTCTGAGAAGTTACTGGTAGATAATGAGCAGGGGACAAGAGAGAGGCAAAATGAGAAATTATTTCACAGGCCTACTCTTCCTGCTTCTCAAAAAATGGCTTGAAAACCCCAAGAGATAGGGAATAGGTTGGTCCCATAGAGGGAGCCATCCTACGGAAATGAAGGGCCAATTGCTTCTCAAGGAAATCTGCATAGAAATCACGATCCAAATCCATTTTAAAGAAGCTGATTTTTGCAAAACTGACACAAACAAGAAACTGATCTAGAGTGACAGGGTAGAATATCTGCTTGTGCTTCATATCCTGGCGCATGGCTACATAAACCTTGTACCTTTCAACTTAAGTGAGATAGGGATCATTGACAAGGTATATGGAGTTCATATCCAGAAAAGTAGCTTCTGATATGAGAGGTTCACCAACCCTGGCACGAGATTCATTCAGATCAGAAAGTTGTTGTGCGGAGAGGATAGAATCTGATCCAATCTTTAGGGTTCAATCTCTCGCATTCTGACAGGGCAGGAGCAAAGAACTTCAGCACTGACATGGCCCTGGTGATACCCATGGATGGCAGAGTCGGTCGGCTGGGTGAGTCGGACCAGCCGACCCCGACTCGGGTCGGGTCGGGTCGGTGGAGTCGGCCGACTCCAATGGAGTTTGGCCGACCCAGGGTCGGCCAGAGTAAAAAAATTTTAAAAAATGGAAAAAAATCAGGAAAAATCCTAAAAAATCACAAAAAATCAGGAAAATAAAAAAAAATCAGTAAAAATTATTTAAAAATATATAGTAATATAACATTTTGGGTATATCTATAGTCTAGTTACACATTGTTCATATTACAATACAGAGCAACGGTAACTATGATGCCTTATTTACCTGATATCATTTAAGTAAATGTTATAATTTGTTGTTTCATTTACTTAAGATATTACATGTAAATAAGGAAGTACCCCCCATTTGAATCCAATAAAAATATCAAAAAATCATATCTCTTACCAATAAAAAGTCAACTCTCCATCGAAGAAGAAAATCGCGATTTCGATGATTTTAGCGAAATGCTAACTTTCTAATCTCTCATAATTTGGTCTATCTAAATTTGATAATTCAAATAACCATATGGAACACAAAAATTCAAAGTCCGGTAAAAAAAGTCAAACGTGCATATGACTTCTCCAAGGGAGCCACTCTCCTACTGACAACACTTAGTCTGCTTGAGAGCTCTCAATTTGGTCAAACCTAAGGTAATATCACCTAAACTCATGAAAATTTTCACTTTCTATTGAAAAAGTCTTAGAAAGTGACAATTCTCATGACTTTGAGTGGTGATAATTTAGGTTTGACCAAATCCTGAGAGGTCTCAAGCAGACTAAGTGCTGTCAGTAGGAGAGTGGCTCCCTTGGAGAAGTCATATGCACGTTTGACTTTTTTTACCGGACTTTGAATTTTTAGTGTTCCATATGGTTTATTTGAATTATCAAATTTTTAGATTGACTAAATTATGAGAGATTAGAAAGTTAACATTTCGCTAAAATCATCGAAATCGCGATTTTCTTCTTCGATGGGAGAGTTGACTTTTTATTGGTAAGAGATATGATTTTTTTGATATTTTTATTGGATTCAAATGGGGGGTACTTCCTTATTTACATGTAATATCTTAAGTAAATGAAACATTTACTTAAATGATATTCAGGTAAATAAGGAGATCCTGAACCCCTAACCGAAGAGGATCCTGAAGGTAACCTGAGAGAATCGTTGCACCACATACAACCACTTGAGTCGGGTGGAGTCGGGTGGAGTCGGCGGAGTCGGGGGAGTCGGTCCCGCGAGTCGCGCGACCCCGGCGGATCCGCCCGACTACCGGACTCCGCGGATCCTGGCCAGTTCCCCCGCCAACTCGGGTCGCAGGCCGCCGACCCGACCCCGACCCGCCCGACTCCGACCCGACCCGCGCGATTTTGCCATCCTTGGGTGATACTCTCGAAACAGGAATCTGTGGAAAGCCACCAGATACCCCTTCTGGACCTTAATTCTGCCCATGACTCTGGCAAAACGCTCAAAATGATTGAGCCTACAGAGAATCCATTATTAGAGAGTGGAGAGGGGGAAGGAAGGTATCTTCAGGCAATTGAAGTGGCAAAGTCTACTTGAATAGCTCAGTGCTACGAGAGGACCAAGACTTTGGATGGCCTGCCAGAACTGGCCTAACTGTACTTCAGGCAAACGATGAAGATACCTATAATCATTAAACATCTTGAAGTGCCTAATCAGCTTTATCTCCTTCTGAATGAACGGGGCCCAGGAGTCGTTGTGGTGGATCAGGAACCATTCAGACAAAGTTAGGGTATGGTCCCTAGGAGGAAATCTGGCAGATTTGGCAAGTAAAAACTTATTGTAGAGAACTTTATTTGAGCGACCCCATTTTTTTTCAGTTTGGGATTCGACTGAAGAGATTTTATTTTTGAGGAATTTTGAAAGAGAAGTGTAGGGCAGGATGGTGTTTAGATAGTCTGTGAGATGCTGATGAGGAAGATTGAAGATAGAAGCAAAAACTACCTTAGAGAGGAATTCCCTGTAAAGAGGTCTATTCTTGGTGACCTCAGTCAGTGAAAACCATAGAGGAGGATACAAAACTGAAGAGGAGTTAGAAAAAGAGGAGGTTTTTCTTTTCTTATGGACAGGACTAGAAGAGTCTGTCCCATGAATATGTTCTCCAACCTTGAGGACAAATCGGAGAATGGCTTCCTCAAACTCATCCTTGATGGCCCTAACGTAGGGACCATCAATCTGAGCTCCCTCTGGAATGTTGTAATGAAGGGGAGGGGATTAGGATGAAGGAGAGAGTGTGGGTTAGAAGAGGTAGGTTCAGAGGGTCCAAAGAATGAGGGACCAGAGGAGGAGGAGGCTCCGCTGAAGATGCTGGAGGAACCTCACTAAGAGGAGGTGGAGGAATGGGAGAGACAGGAGGTGAAGAGGAATGTGTGGGAAATGGGGTAGGAGGAGATGGTTCTGGGTTGAGGTTGCTTGAAGGGTTGAGGAGCAGGTGGAGCAGTGGAGGCCGAAGGTGGAGAGGAAGAAGCAGGTGTCTGAGTAGGTGAAGGAGCTGGGGGCTCAAGAGCGACTGTTGCTTCTTCTGCCAAAAATTGCTCAGACCCAACTGGCCCTGATGGCCCTGATCCTTGATCTGATGGCCCTGAAGGCCCAAACTCCACAGCTGCTGCCGGAGAAACAATTTCCGGCCCTGATGGCCTAGACTCTACAGCTGCTGCCTGAGAAACAATTTCTGGCCCTGAAGGCCCAGACTCTTGATCTAATGGCCCTGATGGCCTGGCAACCTCTTCTTCATTTCCTTTAGAAGGCTGAGCTGGAGGGGGAGGAGGAGCTTGAGCTCCAACAACCTTCAAAATTTCAGAGAGCATGGAATTCATGCTTCCCATTTCCTTGTTGAACCATTTCATAGCATTTCTTACTTGGGATAGCTCTTTGGTGGCTGATGTCTGGCTCATGAATATGGAGTTTACATCAGATTGCAGTGAGCATAAGATTTCTCCTTGAGCATCCAACCTCTCTATCACAGGCTTCAAATGAATTACAATTTTCTTACTTCGGGACCTCTGATGTGGAGTATCCGTAAGGAGAGGAACTTCCTTTCCTTTCTCCCTTGCCGGGTCCACAAGTGCCTAAAGATCACCATCATCATCTTCAGAGTCTAAGGAGCTTGCAGTTTCTCCTTCTCTGAACTGATTTTCTAGGGGGTTTTCATTTCCCTCCCCCTGAGCCTCACTACCCTTTTCAACACTTTCTCCCTAAATATCCTCTGCTACTAAATGCTCCCCTCAATGGGAGCATGTTCCATTACTACATCTTCTTGAACTAATACTTGCTCCTACTGGCTTGGAGCTTCTTCCATGACCACATCTTCAGTGTGGCCTTCTGCCATAGATTCTGCTACAAGAGACTTACTTACCATTTGCTCCCCCTGAGAAATGGAGTCCAATGCAGTTCTAAGTAGAGTGGCTACTTGGGAAGATAGAAGAGGATCCTCTGGAGATTGCCCAATGGGCTCAATGTCTTCAGGAGGAATGTCCTCAATCCTTCTACTGGATTCATCAACAACTACTGCTTCTGGTGCTGGTGCTGCTGCGCTGGTCTTCAACTTCTGGTGCTGCTGGTACCGCTTGAATTGCCTCTGCTGCTGCTGCTTCTGCTACAGGTTCATGGTCTTCTTGGGCTTCACCAAGGATGGCTTCACCCTCAACAGCCCCGGTTTTAGACCATACACCATTGACTACAGAAAAACCACTTTTTCTCAAATTTCTGGACCTAATAGCTTGGCCCATCTTCTCAGATACATCACCCACGATACTTATCTCAAAATGATGAAAGATTCTAGTCAGGAGATGGGCATAAGGTAGGGAGATATTCAATTTGCTCTTAATGTCCCACACTTGGGATCTTGCAAACCTCATTCTCTCAATTATCAACTCTGCAGTGTTAATCTCCTGATTTTGGATAGCCCAGAACATCAGGTCTGAATCAGCCTTGGTGCATGAAGAAAAAGTTGCACTCCTTGGCACAATGATTTGATAGATTATGAAATGCAAAAGCCTGTTAAAGGCACTGAGCTGGTTAATATCCAGCTTCTCATCCTTCAGCCTATACTCCGGGCCTATTATTCCCAAGCCCTTGACATGAGTGTCCACAGTGTGGACTCCACTGCGACCGGAAGTAGAAACTTTAAACAGAGATGCTAACAATTCCCTAGTGATCCTGATTTGGGTTCCCTTGACCATAGAAGTCAGAGTCCCATCCTCCTCTGTCTGTAGACAGACATAGAAAGCCTTGACGAGATCAGGATGACTTACATCAGACAGAGTAGCAATCTTCATCCATTTCAACCTCTGCAAAGCTTCAATCAAACTGTCCATCCCAATCTTCTCCAGGTCTGCTAAATCCACTGCCTTGTGCCCGCAAAGCTTGGTCTTCATAGAAGCGAACCTTGCTTGCTCATCTGCGGTGAGGAAAGCAGCTTCGTAGCCCCCAACACTGCCGGAAACAACTGTAGAGGCCATGGAATCAAGCAGGGAGAGGTTCTGGAGGTCTGGAAGGATGGTTGAAGGAGAAACCCTCAAGAAATTTCTAGCGGGAGAGGTTGAAGACTTCAAATCTGGTGGAAGTCGATGCCGGGGGCGAAGGGTTATCGCCTCAGGCAAGAGAACGAAAGAGATAAAGAGGGGAGATGAATCGTTCTCATACAGATTACGGGATTTATGAAATAGAAGATAAATGCCCTTTTTTGAAGAGGTGCGCCTTTATGGCAGAAAACGACAAACTCCGATTTGAAAGAAATAAAGAATTACACAAAACGAACCAACAGGAGTATTTAAGCACGAGGATAAATGTGAAATAATTGAGATATTTCGCTCACTTCAAGGAGAATAATTAATTACGCTATGAATTTAATATTTCAGTATTACAAATAAATCTTTCATAATTTGTACAAGCCTAATTCCCTTCCGAGAGAAATAAACCTCTCTTCGGGTAAGGCTTTTGTGAAGATGTCTGCTAACTAATTATTTGTATCAATAAAAGAAATTTCAATTGTCATTAGCTACATGATCACGAATAAAATGATATCTAACCTCAATGTGTTTGGTCCTTGAATGCTGCACTGGATTTTTGATAAGGTTTATAACACTTGTGTTGTCACATAGCAGTGGGATTGACTTGATGTGTAGCCCATAATCCTCAAGTTGTTGCTTTATCCATAGAAGTTGTGTACAGAAACTTCCAGCAGCAACATACTCAGCTTCAGCTGTCGATAGTGCTACTGAATTCTGCTTCTTAGAGGACCAAGATATCAGACATCCTGCAAGAAACTGACAACAACCACTTGTGCTTTTTCTATCTATTTTGCATCCAGCATAGTTAGCATCAGAGTATCCTACTAAATTGACCTCACATGATTTTGGATACCATAAACCTAGATCATGAGTTCTGATAAGTATCTAAAGATTCTTTTAACTGAAATTAGATGAGATTCTTTAGGATCTGCTTGGTGTCTAGCACACATGCATACACTAAATAAAATATCAGGTCTGCTAGCTGTTAAGTAAAATAAAAACATATCATTCCTCTGTAGATCTTTTGATCTACTTTCTTACCATCCTTGTCACTGTCTATCCTTGTTGATGAACTCATAGGTGTTGACAGTGGCTTGGCATTTTCGAATTCAAACTTCTTTAAGAGCTCCTTGGTGTATTTGACTTGACAGATGTGGATACCATCTTTTCCTTGCTTAATTTGTAGTCCAAGGAAATAGTTGAGCTCCCCCATCATGCTCATTTCGAATTCTCCTTGCATTAACTTTTCAAAATACTTGCAAAGAGATTCATCAGTAGATCCAAAAATTATATCATCTACATAAATTTACACAAGTAATATGTGTTTAACTTTGGATTTGATGACAGTGTACTATCTACTTGACCTCTAGTAAAACCATGGTTCAGTAAAAATGAGCTAAGCCTTTCATACTAGCCCTAGGTGCTTGTTTCAAACCATATAAAACTTTATGTAATCTAAAGACATGATTGGGAAATTCTGTGTCATCAAAACCCGGAGGTTGTTCCACATAAACTTCCTCTTTAATAAAGCCATTTAAAAATGCAGATTTGACATTCATTTGAAATAATTTCAAGTCTAATGCTGATGCATATGCAAGTAAGATTCTAATCATGGAAGACAAAATCGCCAGGATCGACACAGAATCGGTCGATCCTGGATCGGATCGAGGGCTATGGATCCGATTCTGGGGGAAAGTCCCTGACGGCAAACTTCCAGCTGGGTCGGCCAGAATCGAGTTGGATCGACTGGATCAAGCAAGGATCGACCGATTCCAGACTGATCCAGGCCGATCCAGACTGATCCAGGCCGATTCCCTCAGGCTACCTTCAGGATCCTCTTATTTACCTAAATATCATTTAAGTAATTACTTAAGATATTACATGTAAATAAGAAAGTACCCCCGATTTGAATCTAATAAAAATATCAAAAAAACCATATCTCTTACCAATAAAAAGTCAACTCTCCCATCGAAGAAGAAAATCGCGATTTTGGTGATTTTAGCAAAATGCTAATTTTCTAATCTCTCGTAATTTAGCTTATCTAAAAATTTGATAATTCAAATAAACCACATGGAACACTAAAAATTCAAAGTCCGGTAAAAAAAGTCAAACGTGCATGTGACTTCTCCAATAGAGCCACTCTCCTACTGACAGCACTTAATCTGCTTGAGACCTCTCAGGATTTGGTCAAACTTAAGTTATTCATCCAAACCTCTTAGAATTTGGTCAAACTGAGCTACCATCACCCAACTCATGACACTCATGAGTTTGGGTGATGATAGCTAGTTTGACCAAATCCTAAGAGGTCTCAAGTAGATTTAGTGTGTCAGTAAGAGCGGCTTCTTGGAGAAGTCATGCACGTTTGATTTTATTTTTTTTTGTTGGACTTTAGATTTTTAGTATTTTATTAGACTTATTTGAATTATAAAATTTTAAATATGTCAAATTATGAGAGATTAGAAAGTTGCTACTTTGATAAAATCACAAAAATTGTGATTTTCTTCTTGGATGGGAGAGTTGACTTTTTATTAGTAAGAGATGTGATTTTTTGATATTTTTATTGGATTCAAACGGGGGATATTTCCTTATTTACATGTAATATCTTAAATAAATGAAACTACAAATTTTAACATTTACTTAAATGGTATTCAGGTCAATAATACACTAAGTCTTTAATATTTTATACTTTTCTTGTATTATTATAGTAGTAATAATACACAAAATCTTATGTTTCATATATTATGAATGCATGTATGATTGGTTTTTTATGCAAATATTAGTTCTTTCAATTTATCATATTTTCCCTCATTTTTGCTGTTTTCTGTTTTTTCCTGAATTTTTTCCCAAAAAAAAACATTTTATAAACTGGCCGATCCAGGATCGGCCAGACTTCCCTTGGATCCATGGGATCTTGCGATCCGATCCGATCCAGGATCGAATCGAGCCTGGTCGATCCCGATCCCGATTCCGATCCTGCCTTCCATGATTCTAATAGCCTCAAGTCTAGCTACAGGTACATAAGTTTCATCGAAATCTATGTCTTCCTCTTGGGAATAGCCTTGAGCTACCAATCTGGCCTTATTTCTTAAGATCACACCAGCTTCATCTAATTTATTTCTGAACACCAATTTGGTGCCAATAACTGGATGATCTGATGGTCTAGGAACAAGTGACCATACATGGTTTCTCTTGAACTGATTCAGTTCATCTTGCATGGCTAAAATCTAAGATTCATCAGTAAGAGCTCCATTGACTGTCCTAGGCTCTATTTGAGAAACAAAAGCTAGGTAATCACAAGAGATTACATTACCTCTTGTTCTTAGCCCTACAGTTGGATCACCAATGATGTTTTCAAGTGAGTGATCTTTCTTGTATCTCTATTCCTTTGGAAGATTTTCATGTTCAATGTCTGTTTGTTGCAGATCTTCCAGAGGTGGATCTTCCTTATCCTCAATTGATGTGTTCTTTAATTTCTTGGACAAATCATCTGCATCATCAATGTCACTATCTTTTTCCTTTCTCGAGGAAGGGTTAGTTTCATCAAAGATAATATGCACAGATTGCTCTATCAATAGTGTATGCTTATTAAATACTCTATAACCTTTAGGTTTAGAAGCATACTCCATGAAGATGTCATCATCTGATTTAACATCTAACTTACCAATGTCTCTTTTCCCATTGTTGTGAATGAAACATAGACAACCAAATGTCCTAAAATGACTGATCTTCGGCTTCTTTCCTTTGTACAGTTCATATGCAGTCTTCTTCAAGATAGGCCTGATCATCACTCTATTAATGATGTAGCTTATTGTGTTCACTGCTTCGGCCCAGAAATACCTTGGTAAATCATATTCTGATAGCATTGTTCTTGCCATATCCAACAGGGTTCTATTTTTCCTCTCAACAACTCCATTCTGCTGTGGTGTCCTTGGTGCTGAGAAGTTATGCTCAATCCCTTGGTCATCACAGAATTTTGCAAATTTGTCATTCTGAAACTCTCCTCCATGATCTGACCGGATTCCAACAATGCAATACTTCTTGTCTTTCTATACTTTCCTGCTGAAACTTACAAAACTATCGAATGTATCATCTTTATGATCCAAGAAAGAAACCCATGTAAATTTGGAATAGTCATCTACAATCACAAATCCAAAATTCTTTCCTCCAAGACTGGTGGTCCTCATTGGCCCAAACAAATCCATGTGAAGGAGTTCTAAGGGTTTAGAGGTGGTTACCACAGTCTTTGACTTGAAGGAAATCTTAGTGTGCTTCCCTTTTGCACACGGTCTGCAGATACCATCCATTTTAGTGTTGACCTTTGGTAGACCTTCCACAAGACTTCTCTTTCTGAGCTTGTTCATGCCATCCAAACTGCAGTGGCCCAATCTTCTGTGCCATAGCTCAGTTGACTGTTCTTTGCTGGCTGCTAAACAAACGTCTTGATTTTTGAGTTCTTTAAGGTACAGTACATATAGATTCTTTTCTCTGTTAGCTTCAAAGATAACTGCCCCATCCTTCATAATGCTGCACTTGGATTCTTGAAATTTGATTTGGTGTCCCTTGTCACATAGTTGGCTGATACTTACAAAGTTATACTTCAGACCTTTGACACATAGAACATCTTCAATAATAGTTTTGTTGTTGCTTCCAACAGATCCACTCCCAATAACAGTCCATTTCCCATTGTCTCCATAGGTGACTGTTCCTTTTTCAGCTTCTAGATGAGAGAATAATCTTTTATTTCCTGACATGTGCCTTGAGCACCCACTATCCAAATACCATTTGGATGCTCGAAGGTTACCCTGAAATGAAATCATTAAGTTCTAGGTACCCAAATTCTTTTTGGGTCCTTGTTGGTTAGTGTCATCAATTTTTCCTTTTATTATCCATTTCTTGTTCTTAGTTGGACATGTTATTTTTGTGTCCTAATTTATTGCAGTGGCTGCAGCATGTTATTCTAGTTACTTTTTCATATGAGGCGTATTCAAAGTTAGATTTATATGATGTCTCTTGTTCAGTTACAAATTTAGGGGTGGATGTATTTTCGGATAAATAATGGTTTCTTCATTGTCTGGAGGGGTGTATCCTATTCCCTGTTTATTCTTCCCTGATCGTCTAGCACCTTTTAATACTAAGGAATTTTTACCATTAGTAAATTTCTCCAGCGTCTTTGACAGTTTGTCATTTTTTTCACTTAAGGCTTTGATTTCTATTCTTAGTTCATCTGATTTCTCCTGTTTTTCTAATCTGATTCTTTGTTTATTCTTATCTATTAGATCCTCACACAATAGATCATTTCTTCTTTTCAATTCAGATACTTGTTTTTCTAATTATTCATTTTCTGATTTTAAATCTAAGTTTGTGTTTTCTAGACAGGCAATACTCTTCTTACTAGCTTTTAGTAACTTAGATATATTTCTATATTTATCATACAGTTCATTAAATACTTCTTCTAAATTGTCTGAATCAGAATCATTGCATGAATCAAAAGAGGAGTCAGAGGTTACCTTTTCGTCTGTATTGGCCATGAAAGCCAAGTTGGCTTCTTCTTCTCCCTCACTGCTCTGGGTTGACTCATTGTCAGAGTCACTGCTGTTCTCCCACGCAGCTGCCATTGCTTTCTTTTTGTACTTTCTGAATTTTCTGAAGTTGTCATTCTTCTTGTATTCACCTTTCTTGAGCTTTTGAACATTCTGCCTTGATATGTCCGGGCTTCTTACACTCATAACATATCGGCTCGGTCTTCTTCTGATCTTTTCCTTTTGATTTCTTGAACTCCTTGTGTTTCTTGAAGTGTCTTCTACCAGATTGGAACTTCTTCTTCTTTGCTAGGATGCGTTGTAATCTCCTGGACAACATTGCTTCTTCATCTTCACTGTCCTTGTTGCTTTCATTGTTATCTAAGAGTTCATCTGATGAGTCTTCTTCAGCTTTAAGGGCATTTGAGTGCTTCTTTCTGCTTGAGGATTCTCCCAACCTTTCCATGTTGATCTCATGGGCCATAAGGGACCCAATGAGCTTCTCCAACGACATCTTTTTCAAGTCGTTGACTTCCTCAATAGTTGTTACCTTTGGGGTCCATGAGGGTGGTCGGGATCTGAGAATCTTCCTAACCATATCTCCAATTTCATATAACTTCCCAAGTCCAGCTAAGTCGTTTGTAATGTGTGTAAATCTACTGAACATTTGAGTTATGGATTCACCTGGTTGCATCTGAAATCTTTCATACTGTGTTACAAAAATGTCAATCCTTGTCTCTTTCACTTTGTTTGTCCCTTCATACGTGATTCTGAGCTTTTCCCACATCTCCATTGCGGATTTACAGGCTGAAACTCTGTTGAATTCCTTCTTACTGAGAGCACAACATAGAATGCTCTTAGCTTTACAGTTGAGGGAGATCTTCCTCCTATCATCGTCTGTCCAGTTCTGCCTTGAGTTCAGGATAACGAGATCTCCTTCTTCTATAATTGACCAAATCTAATAGTCGAATCCTTGCAGAAAATACTCCATTCTGGTCTTCCAGTAAGTGTAGTCTTCACCATCAAAGAGAGGGGGTCGGTTGACAGACTGACCTTCAATGTTTTTTGGGCTGCCATGGATCTTTACTCTTCAGATCGTTGGATCTTCTTCTTTGTTGAAGAGACTCTCTCTGATACCACTTGTTGCCCAGTTAGGTAGCCCAGAGGGGGGGTGAATGGGTCTTTAAAATTTATCAGCTAATACCTATTCACTAAAAAGTTCACAGAGAAATACACTTTCAAGATTGTTAGTGTTAGTAAAGAGAAACAACAATCACACGAACACAATCACACAACACAAGATGTATCCTGGTTCGGATCTCCTCTCCACAGGAGTCCCACGTCCAGTCCCTGAGCAACAACTCAGGATTTCACTAACTAGGGTACAGTCCCCCTATGGACACTACAACACCCAGCCCAGCTGGTCTTCTCTTCACAGCCCGAAGAGGAACAACACCCTGGATACCCCACCAGGTCTTCCTTCTCAACAGAAGGGAACACACACAGAAACAAGTAAGCAGGAGATTAAGCCCCTAGATCAAGCTTTGAAAAAAAGCCAGGATCTGAAGCAAGGGACTGAGAGCAATGAGATCTACAAACAATGGCTCACTCTCAGAACCAAACAAGCTCTCTCGAAAATCTACAAACAATGTAGAGAGCAAAGAGCTAATCTAATGGAATGAGGCTTGGCTCTTTCTTGAGAACTCGCAGAAGACTTGATGATCAAAGAGTTTTCTATGACTGTCGTTCTCTGTCTATATGTATGTATTCTTCTGGAGCTCCTTTCTTCAATATATAGCTTCAATTTGAAATCTAAACGTTGAAGTATCTGTTGCCTCTAGCTTTTGGTGGACGTTAGACTGAGTGGCACTTGGAAGCTTCCAGTCAACAGTCCTTTATCCATTTGTGCACGTAAAGAGATAGGATCTTCTGAAGTGTCCTTTGGCTTCTACAAGGTCCAACGTTGTATGACGAATGTTGTCAGAGACCTGCATACATTAAATGCTAAAACAATAGACAGCTAGGTTGTCTCTTGTTTGTCAGTCAACGTTAGTGTGAATATTCATCAAAATAGTAATGTCATTTTGATGTTCTAAAAGATGCATACAGAATAGACACGATAATGGACGATATCGACTGCATGCATGCAGAGATATGTTCAGTCTTCATTAAATGCACAGCTGACAGAAGAATTGTGCGAAGACTTTGACTATTCAACCCGTTGAAAGGATAAGTCATATGTCAAGTTGATTGATATGAAATCGATGCATTTATGACTTATGAAATCGTTATGCAATCAAACAGCAAATCGTTGTAAGATATGAAAGAATCGTTGTGATCATCAAGGAAATCATTATGATTACTTAAGAAGTCGATGCGCAACGCAAATCGTTATGAGAACCAAAGAAATCGTTACGATTACTTAAGAAGTCGATGCTCAAAGCAAATCGTTATAATATCTGAAGCCATCGTTGCGATAAGCAAATCGTTACGATAACTAAAGGAATCGTTATGATAGCAAATCGTTGCGATGACTAAAGGAATCGTTACGAAGGCAAGTCGTTATGATGACTAAAGGAATCGTTACGAAAGCAAGTCGTTACGATGACTAAAGGAATCGTTACGAAAGCAAGTCGTTACGATAACGATTTCTTTTTAATTCAAACGATGTTTCATTCTATGAAGAAATCGATAAGGCACTTATGAAACCGTTATGAGGAAATCGTTACAGTTCTACTGTAGTCGTTATGATTTATAAAGAAATCGATGTGTACTTAGAGAAATATCATACTTGATCTTACTGTTGCTTCGGTAAGAATAATACTTACCAATTTGGCTTGATTTTTCTTGATATATTTCCTGTGCTCAAGACTTATAGAAAATAGGTTAGTGACCTTAATCAAGGGTTTGATAATTATCAACATAACATAGTTTTGTTAATCACCAAAATAGAAATGAGATTTAAATTAAATTACATAGGGATAGACTGTTCATCAACTTCCTGTTTGGGCGGATTGTTGCCGCACTGTGTTATCATTTGATATGATATTTGCAAACATTTACAAACTATCATTATCCAATGGTAAATGAGCTTTATTTACACACGGACAAGGGGGCTGTGGGAATTGGATTCACACCTTAAAAGAGATTTGACAGACTTGGAGATGGCTGAATACCATAAATTACAGAATGTTTTAGACATTTCTCAACAATTCTTTTTGAGGTCTCCACAAAAGTGGTTGAGCACAGTCCAATTAAATGATAAACACACAACACCACAGGTTTGAAACTTGGGTCTCCCCTCCCCACCCATGGTAACAACTGGGCTATACTCAGTCGGTCACATTTCTCAACAATGAAAGACAACCCGATCTGAGGGCATCAAAGTGGGAGCAGAATGATCAGTTTCAGTTACATCCCTTACTACTTTCTCAACTGATGGAGGTACTAGAGTTTGATGGTACAAAGTGATTTGGTCAAAAGAATTAGTCACCAAGAGCCAGTTATTTCTGTGAAGATTGTTACAAAGAGTTTGCCAACTGCTGACAGGGTCAAGACCTTGTTTTCCAACTGTAGCCTGCATGAAGAGAACCTGGAACATTTGTTTTGTTCTTGTTTCATAGTTAGAGCATCTTGGCAGATATTCTTCAATTGTTTTCAGTTAAAAGAAGCCATGCCTACTGATATTCGTACTTTCTTACAGTGATAGATGAACCTTCAGGTGTATATAAACAAGAGTCGATCAGAACCTTACATCATTCCTTTCGCCACTCTGGAAGAAGAGAAGTGAAAGGAAATTTAAATATAACTTTAATTCAACAAATGATGTGTTGAGAAAAGCTAACACTAGGCTGTCGAGTGGCATGTGTGCTCAAGATGCTGACTTTATTTCTACAGGATTATCTAAGGTGTTAGAATTTAAGATGTTTATTTTGGTCTACGCCATCCTACTGTCTCAGTAGAGTGGTGACTATCTTTGTCAGCACCCTCTTGTAGTCTGTACCATGTACTTTTATTTTTAAAGAAATGTGACCAGGCTCCTTGTTACCTACCAAAAAAAACAGCCACCTTTTAAGGTAATAATTCTTTTCTATGGAACATGCAAATTCATATGTTCGGGCATGCACTATCCATCTAAATAAAGTTGTTTATTTATTTCCAATACATGTAAGTTCTGTGAGTATTCATCTGCTTATCCCATTTTCGGAATCTATGCTGTCCAAATATCCCTGTATCTCTTCGCACAACACCACAACCCCAGACCTAAGGCAATATATTCATAATGACAGCTACGTCCCAAACAGAAATTGTGATGACCAAGGGTGGAATTGATTTTGTCAAGATAACTCTCAAGTCCTAACAAAATGATGATCTAGAAGGTATAAATAGTCAATTGTAATTGAGCAGTAATTTTCCACCGATTTCCTTCTTTCTATAATATTTCCAATGATTTTGTATTAGCAAACAAGGTATGTGTACCTATATCATAGTTAAGAAAGTATCTACACAAGCCTATGCAGTGCCTACATAGTTATGTATACATGTTTGAATTTAGAAAACTGAATATTACTTGTTTCATATATACCTTCTCATTTTAGTAATTAGTGTCCCTATCAATGGCCTTCAGTCCTAGTTGGATCAACAAACCCCATTGGTTGTATTATAACATGTCAGGTCCACACTATCATGGTTGGCAGTATCGGCCAAAACTGATACAGTTTCGGACCTAGCCGATACCAAAACCATGGTCCAAACCTGGCCGAAACCAGATGAACTTCCCTCTTAAGGGGAGTTCAAGTCCGCCCGATATGCCTGATATGCCCGAAACCGAAACCAACACTGCCATCCTTGCACACTAGGAAATATTTTTGGAACTGCAGCCATGATGAGTTGTGTTCCCAAATGTCTATATGCTCTTCATGGAGGAGTACTCACATGAACCACAAAACTATTCCGAAGACAGGTTGACTTGGGATATATGTTGACTGGTTCTAGACATCTGGCAAGAGCCCAAGGTCCAAACATTAATACTCCCTTTGTGAAGCATGCACAGGGAGTAGAAAAAGGGCAAATATACATTTTGTCAGCAGGGGGTGGATATGCCCACGGCTTTGTCCATGGTCAGCATGTAACCAGTAGTACAGATCTTTACCTTTGGTCAGTGAAACCTGTTGGAATGCCCCCCCCCCAGAAAGTAGTTCAGGTGTCTTGGTGAGGCAGGCAAGAAAAGACAATCCACCATTCCCAATGAGAACTACCAGAGCTGGTGCTTTAAAGATCAAATTCTTGGTTAAAGAACTAGGTTTGTATTGCTTGTTTTTGTACTTAATCAATAAGCAAACTCCATATCACCTAGTTTGTCTTGAGTCCCTCAAAAGCATGTTTAATATTTGTAGCATAGAAGGTGTTACATAAGTTTCAAGGGGCAGGAAAGTCCCCAGTATCTTGGTAGAAGATTTTGGTTACCCAGTCTTAGGGCCATACCGACAGTCTCAGTTGCAAGAAGACAAACAAAGATGAGTATCTAAAAGATGTCCTCACTGTATCACAGTGAATCAGTATTTACTGATGGACTGATGGTAAGCAATAAATGCCCCCTAGTGGATTGTGTATAACCAGAACAAATGTGATGCGGGACAGAGGGAGCAGAGGGGTTAAGGATGGGAGAGAAAGGGGGGGAGGTCGCCGGAATCACACCGGAGAGGGGGATAAGAGGTGGGAGTGTAGGCTTCACACCCTCCCTTTCACAGGGACCACCTTGGGGCTTCTCACCCGGGGGCTTCACACCCAAACACAAACTCCATTTTCGGAGGCACACACAAAAACTCAAATTTTTCTTCTCTATTCCATTCTTTTGTCACAGGACTCTTATATATAGAGTTTTAAAACAAAGAGACTCTCCATACCAAAAGACACTTCATAAAGACCTTACTTAAGACTTAGGAAACTCAAAAAACTTAAATTTAATGACCCTAGAAATTTGTAAAGCCAAACAAGATTACAACCATTGGGTCATTTAATAGGTCAAATAAAACATAATAAATACTTTGATTTAATCATCCTTCATTTCCCATCATTCTCCCTTGGTTCGAGAAAACTCGTCCTCGAGTTTTGAAGTAAAATTGAGTGGACTGTCGCAAGGCGTGGGCCGCTGATTGACTGGGATTCGTTGAGGTGATCACAACAACGCAAACGGCACGTGAATCGGAGCACGAATGAAGCTTATGTGTCGGCGGTGCGATAACAGTCCAAGTGCACCGCATGTGCACTGTAGCAGACCGGTTACTGTAGTGAACCGAGTCTCTGGACCAACCCAGGTCAAACCTCGTTTGACCGGTCCACTTTAAAGGAGCCGGTTTCCTCCACCTCCCTCTTTTCTCTAACCTTGTGCCGAGAGAAGCCAGAGAGAGGGAGAGAAGGGGCCGACGCTGCGGCTGCGATGGCGGGGCCGGGGGCGATTGCACGAGACGGCGGCGACCGCGGCAGTTCCGGCGGAGGGTGGCTTCGACCCCACCGTCTTCTTCCTCCTCTGCTTCTTCGTCTTCCGTTGAAGCCGGGAGAGAGCAAGAGGGAGGGGTAGAGGCGGCGAGGAGGAGCTGGCGCGAAGGAGAGCTGGCGGTGTGGCCGGTCCGACGCGGAGGCGGGGCGCGATGGGGGCCCTGGCACGTACGGCGTGAGGGGCAGGGAAAGTGCAGGGGTTCCGGAGGAAGGGGTAGCGCGTCCAGACAGGGGTCGCGGGCGGCTGGGAGTGAGGCGCGAGACCACAGCTGGGGCGTCGCTGTTGGTCACGCGCGTGGGTAGTGGCCGGATGCAGGGGGCGGCCTGGGGTCGCGAGCGCGAAGGTGACGGGGGGTTGCCGGCTCAACTCGCATGCTGACCCTGGAGGGTCGCGGGCGGTCGCGGGCGTGGAGGTGGCTGCGCGCCGACGCGGAGCATGCAGGGGGGAGGCTGACGCGATCAGCCCGTCGCGGACGGGGCGCCACGCACGCTGCAGCGCAGGTTGCTCGCGTGCAGGGGCGGGGAAGTCAACGCGGAGGTTGACAGAGATGCGGGCGGGCGCAGCAGGGCGACGAGATGCGCCGATGGGGCCGCTCAGGGGAGGTCGCGAACAGGGCAGCGGGGTGAGCAGGCCGCACGCAAGGGGTGACGTGGCGGAGCGCAGACGTCGGTGCAGATGAGGTTTCGGCACGATGAGGAGAGTGGGGAGAGAGAACAGCGCGAGACGGAGAGAGAGAATCCAGACACAGAGGGAGAAAGAGAAGCAGAACAAGGGGGTGATCGCGCAGGGGACTGGGGAGAGGAGAGAGAGAACAAGAGGGGGGAGTTCGCACGGGGAGTTCTGGGGAGGGGAAATGGAAGACCGGGAGGGGGTTTCGCACAGGGTTCTGGGAGGGGACAGGGAGAACGGGGAGGGGGTTATGCAGGGCTTCCGGAAGGGGAGGAGACGCAGGGACTTCGCGACGGGGGAAAAGGAGGGGTGAGGGGAAGAAGGAGACCGGGAGGGGGGAAACAGGAAGAAAAGACAAAAGACCGCTGGAGGAATATGGAGAACAGTGGAGAAGAGGAGCACAACGCAACGGGGGTCGGGGTTAGGCTTTGATACCAAAACTGATGCGGGACAGAGGGAGCAGAGGGGTTAAGGATGGGAGAGAAAGGGGCGAGGTCGCCGGAATCACACCGGAGAGGGGGATAAGAGGTGGGAGTGTAGGCTTCACACCCTCCCTTTCACAGGGATCACCTTGGGGCTTCACATCCAAACACAAACTCCATTTTCGGAGGCACACATAAAAACTCAAGTTTTTCTTCTCTATTCCATTCTTTTGTCACAGGACTCTTATATATAGAGTTGTAAAACAAAGAGACTCTCCATACCAAAAGACACTTAATAAAGACCTTACTTAAGACTTAGGAAACTCAAAAGACTTAAATTTAATGACCCTAGAAATTTGTAAAGCCAAACAAGATTACAACCATTGGGTCATTTAATAGGTCAAATAAAACATAATAAATACTTTGATTTAATCATCCTTCATTTCCCATCAAAATGCCTTGATCAGAGATGAGTATTTGCATATGCCTTGAACAAATTAAAGTTCAAATGCATTGAACCACCTGCCTGCTTGCATGCGCTATAAACTAGAAGTGTGAATATATTAACATGCAGACCAACAAGCCAAGCACCCGACCAATAGCATGGGAAATTTTCTGAGGAAAACATTAGCTGCAATGTAGTTATGCAACGCAGCAGCCAAGGACTCACTTTGGCCTCAAATGAAGACGAGCCTAGGTGATTTAAGCAATGTGTTTTCCATAGTTGTCAAGGCACCCAATGGAGGACTAGGTGAGGGTCTGCCTTATGGGGACTAAAAAAGACACCTCAAGGCTGCGCCTAGGCAGGCTTGGCGGGCACCTTGGGGCAGCATACACCCTATGACGCCAGTCACTTAAAATTTTCTTTCCGGAAGCTCTGCCCTGTGAACGAAAGGGGCGTTGCCCACGCTGATCCCCGCAACCCGATCGCTCAGGCCAATCCGCAAGACCTGACCACGCAAGTCGATCCACATGTGGGTACCCACACAATGGAGAATTCAGGGACTCAAGCTCCATATTCCAACACTGTTCATGATCATTAGATTGTGAACATTATCACACTCATTAAATGTTTAAAAAATCCTAATTTTTCAAGAACTATCTAAAGTTTTTCAGTGAATATTATGTTCTAGTTTTAATCATACTGTCATATTAAACATTCGTAGTGCATAATTGCATTTGGATTATTCATACATTATATACCTCTAGCAATTTAAATTCCACATAGCAGGGAGATATCACATTGGACACCACCTTGGACACCGAAGCGCCGCCTAGGCGGGCGCCTAAGCACTTAAGTACTCAAGGACCCCAAGAATGCCTTGGGAGCCTTGACAACCGTGGTGTTTCCTTCTATAAAAATGAATTATCACAAACAATGAAAATGTGAGACAGGAAGAATAAAAAGAAAACATCAAAGACAATGATATGCAGGGCTTTGGGAAAGCTTAATCATGTCCAATGTAGAAAGACCAATTAGTATAAAGCACTCATATAAGTAGGGGATGGTCTCAGGGATCAGTTATAAGAAAAAACATGATAGATGCAAGAGAAGAACAATAGACATTGTAGACAAGGCATCAGCCTTTTCAATAATTGAGGATAAGAGAAAGCAAAACATATGTGTTTGATAAGGACAATAAGCTACGTGAGTGAAGCTAACATGAGGCTCCGGCAATCAGCCAAGTAGGGATTTCCCCCCAAGTGAAACTCCTGACTAGGGCCTTCGCCATCTAAAATACCTGGCAAAATTTCTGCACATAACTTATGGGCCAGTGATGGTATCTGATACAGTAAGTAGCTCAGAAATCCCTCAAACTATTGGAAGATTTCAATTGAAGTGTGCAATCATACCATATCTCGCAAATCACATAGAGTTCTGGTGTAGGTACCTTGGCACCTGTGAAACAAACTAGGAAATACCAAACCACTTTAGATGATGGTTTCATGACGCCTATCATTGAAGCACACGATATGATATTCTGAAGGCATAATTACACATATCCCCATAATCTTGCATATATTTACTAATATCCCTATTCTACACACCCATCGTGTACCCCAGATTAAACCACATTTTATCAAATCTACTACTACCAATACGGTAATACCTACCATTTGTTTAACTTACTTAGGAGATGAAGACAATAAAGAAAGACTAATCTACCGTTGTGCCATATCCTTGTATAATTAAAACAATGGCATATGTACCCATAAAATCTTTCATAACACATTCTTTAATGTTTTTATCAGAATACTCACTTATAACTTTCACAGTATGGAGCCCCAAGTAAATGAAACAATGTTTCGTAATTTAGGAGTGTCTTATGACAATATAAAGAGTATGCTGACATAAATAAAATAAGTAATATTCTGATGAATCATGATTACACCTAAAATAAAATTGTTAAAACAAAAACCTGAAGACATTACCATGACCTTTGTCATTAAAATTCCATGAGAAACAAATACAAACCACCTTTGCACACTTCACATGTGTTGGACACCTGCAAACAGATCAATTTTCTGTGGGACAATCATCATGTAGGCACTTCTCAATCATTTGACTTGTTATTATGGGACAATGCCCTTTTCTTTTTCTGAAGTAAAATTTTTCACAAAAATTGCTAAGGCAGAAACAATTTATGGTGAATACAGAAAATTACTCTTAGTTAAAGGTGAGGTCAGAATCATTCAGAAGTCAGAGAGCATTTGGCTTGTTTTTATGGGACAACTCTTTTTTCTTTTTCTTAAGTAAATTTTCATAAAAATTGCTAAGGCAGAAACAATTCTTGGTGAATACAGCAAATTCCTCTTAGTTAACGGTGAGGTCAAAATCATTCAGGCTCCAAGAGCATTGTTCTAAAGGGACCAATCTTCCAATAGTTATTTCCAATCGTAGAAGGCACAGGATGAGTCAAGTTGCTAAAATAGAAGTTTGCTAGAAATCTGCCCTGAAGACAAACTCTATGTAGATGGAACATCTGATTTTGCACGGAAGATCTCCACAAAAAGGATGCTTTGGTTTATCCTGAAGGATTCTGTATAACTGTCAGGACCTAATGTGCCCACCAAGAGAGAAGTTCAATCATGCCAGATTTCTGACATCTACAACAAGAAGTAAGTTCGAACCATACAATCCAACATCCCTAAGAACATAAAGCTGGACTAGAGTTTATGATATATTAAATGCCGCATACATTGAGAACCGAAGTGTGACAAATCTTAAATTAGAACCATATAATCTGGTGTCTTTGAGAAGGCCAACTAAAATGTATATTCAGATCAAATCATGTAATATTGAATAAAAAGGTAAAGTGCAATTGTGCTAAACTTGAAAAAGAAAATGATCATTAATGATAAAGAGCTCTGGACAATGATATATAAATGGTCCAATAACTAGGTGCTCCATGTGGCTGTCACACAATAAAATAAATAGGATCCAAATTTCCCCCCTAACCTTCCATGAACATGATCAACTATGAAACAAGGAGCACTTACTGTACAAAATGCAGTCAGCTAGACAAAAGAGAAGGAAAAACAGAAAAGGTACCTAGTCTAATGAAGCTATTGTTACAACATACAAGATATCTGCTGGGAAGGGGTTCTAGAACTTACACCTTCCCCATATGAAGCTTCTCCTAGGCAATCACTCTTTAGTCTTAGCATCTCACAAATTCCAGCTTGAAACTCATATATCTGCTTAACTTATATCATGTATTAAAGTTTCTTTTTGTAGCCTCCATTTTATACAAGAGATTTTTAATATCAGCTTCCATCCTCATCTTCATACCGAAATATTCGTGATGAGCCCGTTCAAGAGCCTGAAGCTCCTCAAATTTCTGTTTACGCTTTTCCTCTGCTTCAACAAGGCGTAACTTCGCTATTCGTTTAGCATACTCTTCCTCAATCTTTTCTCTCTTGGCTACAGCAATCCGTTTTAAGCCATCAGCTTCTTTCCTAGCATCATCAGCACGTGCCTGATACATTTTTGCTTCTGCTTGTTTGAACTTTACCACACTGTCTAGTTCATCTACAACTTGCTGCTTTTCAAGACTTCTTGGCAACTCAACATCCCCACTTCGTCTATGGTCAACACCCAAGCTTGGAAGAACACTGGTACCATTTTCCAGGCGAGGGGATTTCTCTACAGAAGCATCTGGAAGACATAAGTCTTTGCTTGATCCAACTAAACCATTGGTTGCTTCAGTGTTTTTCTCACAGGGATCATTTTGAGGAAAGCTAGGGGGACCATTGCTGAAATTTGATTCACTTCCTGAATAGACAAAAATGACAAGTCGGATTAAGTATCATTTCTATGAAGGGTCAGATGCCTAGCAGAATAAAACATACAAATATCCATGCAGAAAAATTCAGGTAATATTAGTACATAGTAAACAATATGGATCTAGCAATCTCAAATGTAATACATTTTTTTCCTAAAATTTTAAAGGATAGATTGACTCTATGGAGAAATCTATTCACTACCGTAGTACTGAATATAAGAAAAAGGGAAGGGAGATTTTTTTCTGAAAGAAGAATATGGCAGATGAAATTATTTCAGCCAAAGTGTTTCAAGGGAATTGTACCACTAAGTGGTTCAGCAAGGGAAAAGAGGACTTTTTCAGCAGCTTGGCATTCTAGAACAATGAAGAGTAAATTATTCAACAATGAATTTATGCGCCTGGATGCATCAGACAAGACAAAACAAGTGAACATCAATATCTCTTTGTGAAAGAGTCATAAGAAGTCATCTAATAAACTGCTGGACAACATTAGATTCTTATACCACTAATCACAGAACCAGAACTCATTACAGTTTATAAATTAAGTTAAACATGTAGAAGTCAACCCTGTATGGAGTCCATTATCAAAGTATACTGTTCCTTGCTTCCTAAGCCTCTAAAAGGTCGCATGAACATTAGGGAGGGAGATCAAATCAAGTATATCAATGCATACAAAGACTCACCACACAATAGAAAGAGTCTTCCATACCTGGATACATTTCTTAAGATTTTGGTGTCAGAAAGGATCAAACCTGCCATACCAACAGTTTCTTGGAAACTGGATGGGACAACTAACACCCATATCCGAAAAATTTTAATCGTGTTCTTGATGGAAAAGTAGTTGTGCCGGTGATCAAGTATTATTTTGTTCCATAGGCATGGTTAGGGGTATATAGATGGAAGGCATCTGTTAGGTACCACCAGTATAGAAAGATGAAGAGAAGGGCCACGCTCCTTTAACTACACATATCATGCTTTCCAGAGTTAAGAATACATAGAAAGTTGAAAGAACCAAGGAAAGAGAGAAAAAAACAGACAGCAAAGTAGCTGGAGAAGGAAAGTGGACAAAAGGGGTAAAAGGGATACCGTGGCAAGCCTGGATTGCGGAATCGGTAGATCCTGATCTCCCCCATGATTTTATATTGAAATGGCCGATAATTAGGTGATTATAGGGCGATCCCCCCCCAACCCATTCCCCCGATCCCGGGCGAACCCAGATCCAATTCCAGATCGGGATCGCAGTGGGGCGGGGGAGGGAGGGCCTCCGATCCCGGCCCCGATCCGATCCGGAATTCCTTGAGGCAAGACAACTTTCTAAAGAAGCTGGTGAGGCAATACAGTAGGAGTATTTCTTTTACTACATATCAGATTAGTACCAGATGATCGAGACTAAATTTCTCCAACAAAAAGAAAAGGACATAGGTCAGGTTAAAGACAATACATAAATAGCAATCAAATGCGTCATCCCCTAAATTTGCCACAAAGCCAATGTATTTCTATATACGGTAAGATAAGGTCCCAGATATATTTATCTATTACATATTTTATGTTTATTTATTACTTCTCTTTCTTGACATTTGTAGTTAACTCATACCCTTGGCATAATGGTGTCGTTCATGTGACATTGGCCTACAAATTGGCCAAAACTGAAGCTCCAAGATATCCAAATTCCAGAAAAAGAAAATCATTGTCAGAAAATATGTTTATAGCCCAGTGAACATGTATGAAATAACCTGTCAGCCAGTTTGTCAGCAGGTATCACAACCAAATCGGATGCTTCTATGAGGTGCATCTAAATTGGAGACCAAGTTAATTTCAAGAGCAATCTCCAGCAGATGATTCTATGTGAATACATGAGACTAGAGACAGAGTTCCAAAAGCTTGGCTCATACAAACTAATGTGCCTCACTTACAAAAATCTGTGTAGAAGTATGATACAACATAGTTTGTAGCACTAAGTAGATAGAAAGTATACCAAATTGCCAATAAGATCATGGTTGGCATTGTACCATGCCAGGGACCTTGCAGCCCAGTAACACATTTTTCTTCTTTTTAAATTTTTATTATTAAATTTAAATGTGAACCAGAACAAACCGGTGCAGTATGCTGCAGCTCGTACCGTACCTAGAGCACTCTAGTACGGTCCGGTTCGCTGGTGTGGCCCACCATGAATAAGATCAACTAGAAACTGTGACTTTTGCAGCACTGGGGGCCAGATGCACACAATTTACAAAGCCAAGACAATTAGATAGTCAAATAATAGGCGTCACTGGATGCCATCTTTTGCAGTTAAAAAAGGCAGGTGGAGATTGAATGCATCTAAAAACCAGTATCTTGCTAAGTTACTCAGTTCTAGCATCAAAGTGCATACAGAAACTGGATCAAGGATACAGCAACCATTACAGTTTTGCATGTAAGAAAGACAAAAATGCTTACCAACTAGAAAACTCAGAATATTCCTAGTAACTTCTGAATGACTGAGTTTATTCTTCAGCTTGCTTAGCAGCTGATCAGCTACATCCCGCAATCGTTTACCCCTTGAATCCTCACTGGCAGAAAAGATCCTCCTAACATACTCAAGCTCCTTTGCTAGAATTTCTGGTTTCCAATCCTTTGCACATGTTTTGAACACCTCTTTCACGAAGCCAAACATCTCTGAAGGATGACCACAGGCAACACAATGAAACTGCATCTCAGTATTGCCCCGTGTTCCTGTAACACTCAAGCCATTTCTAATATAGGAATCTCGCAAAGCACAATCTGTGTGGCACCAATGGAGACACACATCACAGCCAACCCAGCTACAAGTATTGGATGCTAAGTCAAACTTGGAGCATACAAGACACATGCATGCACTGCAGAAGCCATTTTTCTGTGAACAAACCTTGCAATCGCATTCATCAACAGGTAAGATACTCCTACATGCAATATTTCGACACTTGAGATTCAGAAATATCTCAGCTAGATCAGAAGTAGGGATGTTACTTGCCCTCCGGAGAAAATCAGGAAGGCCGGTTCTCAGAGACACTAGAATCTCCAATAATGCTTGGTGACACTTGGACAATGTCTCTAGAGTTATGTCTGTTCGCTTTTGCAGCATTTCTTGCAATGCACACAGGTGTCCAAGCTTATCCCTGTTGATGACCATCTCACCAATGCTCTCCCTTAGGTAAGTCACTGATTGTTCTGTCATTTCTTGAATCATCCTGCTCACTATTTGTAGAGGCTCTGAAACTATCTTGGTTAGAACTTTCTCAATAACACCAGATGAAATCCGTTCCGCCTCATGCTGCTCACTCCTAAACAAGCTAGCACTGCTTCTCTCTCTTTTGAGCACTTTCTTACTGTGTTCAGATCTAGTGTCACGGGAACCATGGCTATTTGTAGGAGACAGCGGTCTTGCCACACCTGATTGTTGTGCTAAACCATTCACGGCATGGGATGAGTGTTGACCCAATTTACCATTTAGTAGAGATCTTTGATACAACGAAACATTAGCCCCCTTGCATCTTGATTCATTTGAAGGCTGCCCTTGCCATATACCACCATTATTGACCTGATCAATACCCTGAAATATAGGACGGCTACCCACTGAATGCTCATAGTTCTCCATGGAGTTCTGGGTGAGGGAACAGCTAGGATTATGAACAAATGTCTGGGAACCTGAGAAGGAAATTGAAGTAGTGAACCCATCTGAGTTTGTGTAAAATGAGGACGGAAGAGATTGGATGCTCCGTGCAACTGGCGAGGTAGGTCTTGGTCTTTGATCTTGAGAAGAGCTCTGTAAATTAGGCTTTGCTTTTGGATCTTGAGAACTATGGCCCAGTGAAACGCCCGGCAGACTGAGAGAGAGGTCAAGCGGTTCCAAACTACACTTTGCCTCCTTTTGTTTACCGATGACAATCCCTCCATAGTTCCCCTTCTCCAGTCTTGTGATGTCAGACCTGAATACCAACTCAAAACCCCTGCTGCTGGGTCCTTCCATTGTATCCTCCTCATCCACGGAGTTTGCTTCATTGGATAGAGAAACAGCTAAGCTTTTACCCTTGTCCTTATCATTGTTGCCAGTCATTAGCTTCAGAGTTAACTCTGTGTTATTCTTTACTTCTATAGCTACCTTGCTTGAACCAAACAGGGCCAGTGGTGCCTCCGCTTCAGTTTCAAGGTCAATATCTTTTGCCTCTTTCGGTTCCACCTCCAAATCTATGCACCTCCCTTCCTTGTGTTCTGACTCTACTTGTATTTCAAGGTTTATGCCCCCTTCCATTTTTTCATTTTCTCTAAGTCCTCTTCCAAAACAGGAACATCTTTCATCTCTTCCTCACCCAACTGCTCTTTCCCAGAACCTTCCTGCTTCTCTCCTGGTGACTGCTCACCTGCATTTTCCACCTGAACAGCAACCAGCAGACCCTTATCGCCGTCAGTTGTAGTTGTTCTTTCCTTCTCGGATTCTTGCTCTTCTGGTTTATCATTTTGATCCACCTGTTTCACAGGAACATTTCATGACATGGCACTTCATCAGTCCCCTTTCCCGGATCCGTTGCTATCACCACAGCTTCTTTTTTTCCACCAGAAACAACCTCTTCGTCAGATGTTGTTTTCTCTTCATTTGATGACTTTCTTCCGGATTCTAAACTCTCTCCTGATCCCACTCTGCACTCGGTTTCTGTTTCCCTACTATCTTCTGATGCCGGTACTGGTTTGACACCCATCACGGGCTCAAGCTCGGGCTCAGGTTCTGGATTGGCCTTCGGCTCGGGCTCCGGGTCAGGTTCCAACTCCCCTTCCTCCATCTCACTGCCGCTACAGTCCTCACTCCTCATTTCCAGTGTCTTCTTCTTCACCCCGAAAGACGCTGGTCCAGCAGGCGACGGCTGGTCTCCACTGGAGGACTCCTTGGGCATTATTTTCCCTCGATCCTCCGATGGCAACCTGCGTCCACCACCAGGAACTGGATCACCAGCCGCAGACGAGGTCTTCGCCTCATCATCAGCGGCGTCCTTCCCACCACTCGATCTCCTCCACGAGGAGCCGCTACTTCCTTCCCGCCTCGGCCTTTCCCTCTCCGACCTGAAGCCCTTGGGGTAATCCCTCCTCGACGGCAAGGAGAACCTCTCAGAGCGATGGATCCGCTCGCTGCTGTAGGAAACCCTCGGCGAGGACGCCTGCGCAGACCGGTCCTCCTCCTCCCGGTACCTCTCGAACCCGCCGCCGAACTTCCGCCGATCGAAGGCCTCCTGGTCGTGGTCGAACCGCTTCCTCGACAGAGACCTCGACAGGGGCTCCCGGTCGTCATCGACAGGCCGGTCGTACGACGACGAGGACGATCCCTTGCGGCTACCGCCCCCGATCTCCCCCTTGGGGTAGAAGCGGCGGTGAGAGGAAGGCCGGTCGCTCTCCTGATCCCGCCTGCCCCACTCCTTGAACACCCCCTTCTCCCCAGGGATCGCCTCGTCCAGGTTCTCCTCGTACGATCGAGGCCGCTTCATCACGAACCCCCAAATCGCGCCACGGGAACTGGATCAATAGAGACCAGCAACCACCAGGTGGACCAGGAAGGAAGCCGAGGGCAAAAAACCGTATGAATCCGCGCTCTCCGCGTCACCGGCGAGCAACCGCCGGAACCCTAGCTTCAGGAGAAAGGGGGGAGAACTCGGGGCAGGAGATCCGGACGGCGCGAGCAGAAGAAGAGAGAGGGAAGGAGGAGGAGGAGGAGAGGCCTCCGGCGAGGGAGGGAGCGACGGGCGAAGAGGTTGCTGGCGAAGGGAGATGGGGGGCGCCGGGGTGCTGCAGCAGCCGCTAGAGGGTGGGAGGGAAAGGAAAGCACCACCACCACCGCCCCATCGTAACAAACGAGGAGGAGGACGACAGGGGTAGCACGGATGCACGCACTTCGAGGGGGCAGGTGGTGGGGTTTGGTCTGGGGACCCCGTCCCCAGTCAACGCAGTTAAACTTTCTTCGTCGAATCCTGCTTCGAGCCAGGAGCGTGACCCGGATGATCTAAAAGCGGGAAATCCTCTGACGTGGCGGAGAAATTTTCGCGGTGGGTCTCTGAAATTTCCAAACCCCTAGATTAAAAAATAAAGGAAAAATTGGATAATGACACACATACACCTCACATCTTATATATTTAACTTTGTAAGTATATATTTGATTGATGAGAACTTAGTACAATAGTATTTGGATCTGTGTGGAGTCGGGGAAATTTTAATTCGAATCTCACCACATTTTTTTCTCAAAATATTAAACTTCAAACTTACATCTCTCGATAATTAAATATGAGTTAAATAGATCCTCCCAAGAATCGAATTTGGAACCTCTCTATCACGAGGCAAGAGTCGATTCCAAGAAATTAAGACTAGGAAAAATCAACATACTCTTATCTGTATTCTCACATGAACAAAACATTGACATATATAACTCAAAAATTATTTATAGTATCTTTGTAAAATCTGAAGAGATTGAACCTCAAAGAATTTGATACTGATCGTTAGATGGCCTTGAGACTTGGAAAACAAAGTGGCGATCTTAGAAGTTAGGAAAGAGATCTTCAAGAAGGAAAATAAATCAAGGGGTCTTAAAGATGGGGACCGTAGAAAAAACTTTCTGATGTCCTAGTCAGAATCAAGCAAGAGAATGAGAGATTCGAAATCACTCTCTACAGTAGTAGTATGGGTGTAGAATCTTATATACCTCTAGTCGAAGAATTTCTTCTGATATGTATTATGGTGGTCAAACTTCTCCAATAGTCTCATACGATATTGCTGCAGTTATGGCTAGAGTCGTGGGTGTAACCGCAGAATAGTGGTCATCATAGACTTTTATGTACACTACAAAGATTGTGGATAGTAAGTGTGACAATCATGAATAGCCCATCATTTATCATATTTAAGGTGTTTACTATCCCTAAATAACTATCATTCATGCAAGATTTGATGATCTATCACTTCACTTCCACCGAACTAAGACTCACCAGGTTAAGGACCTGCCAAGCTAAGTACCCTCCAAACTATAAGCTACAAATATAAGTTATGTCATATTAGAGTGTGGATTGTGGGCTGAGCTAACTTCTTATCATACCATATATCAAGACATTATCTCAGAAGCTACAATGTCATCTTGGACTGCCCTCTTGATGTTGACATCAAGATTATAAGGGCCCTTCCTGATTGTTGAAACATGTATGCACGTAGTTACATGTTAACATTCCTATTTTGATGATAACAACAATATTTCCAAACATTTAATAAGATTTTGCTATCTGAATAATGTAACAGCTCTGGATACTTATGTCCAAAAAAACTCCATATCTAGATTTGTCTCCTGTGAATAGACTGAAGTCTCACAAATATATCACACACATGTGTTTAGTAAAAAAAATAAAAGACAACCACAGGTATGAAGATGCATAATAAAGTACATGATCTTATACACATTCATAAAATTACAGTGATACATTATTACATATCCAAAATAAAGTACAATAGCTTGGGGCATACCTCGAGCTATACAACAGGAGCCAAGCTCACACTACTGCTGGTAGTATAGGTCTGCATCTGAGAAATCATGCTCGTTAGAACATCCGAAAGGGTGGTGTAGGAGTGTAAGCCTCACAAAGTCATAGGCTCAATAGAGAAATTGTAACGTTATGAACGTTCGGATTATGGTTTGGTTGGCTTGTGAGCCAATGTGTGTGGCATTGGGTATGGTTTTGAGGTTTGGCAGGTGGTATGGGTGTTGTGGGCCAAAAATATAGACCTAACAAGCCCATTGATTCTCTATTGGAGAACTCGATGGGGGAGGGAGTCACATTCAAAATGCGTCCACCCACCCCCCCCCATGTTGTTTCTCACCGTCATCGTTTTTGGTCTTCAATTGCATGTGTGACGCGTGGCGCATGCATGGCTAATGCATGGTGTCGATTTTCAAAACGCGTCGGCCTAGCACGTCACATTTTGAATGCGACGGCTCACTATGTCGCATTTCTTGTTCAACTGTTTAAGTGATTTTAGGTCAGCCAAAAATAGAGCAGGAAGCTCTGCTCGGCCGAGTGGAGGGTTTTGTGAAGCTTTTCTAGGAAATTTCGAAAACTCTGACGCTTGGGTTCAGTGTGTTCGTGTGCCGAGGAGGGTATTGTTAGTCTTAGGTGGAGAACAAGCCAATCTCATATTGTATCTTTTGTTCAGTTATTAATAAAATGGCTTTTATTTATTATTTTACTATGTTGGTATTATAATAAAGTCCATGAACATGTGCAATAGTGGGTAGACTATGATGTGTGATCATACTAATGAGACTACTCACTTAATAAACACATATTCTAAATGTTCCTATTCGGTGGATACCTGAGAAGGACATCAGATATCCGGATAGAATAGTATTGTTTACTCCTGCTCATATGATGAGGATGACTGATCTCATAGTCATGTGTGTGGAGACACTAAGGAGAAACAATAGGTGCTCTTTAGAGAAAGGGTTCACTGAACTGATCCGATAGAATCACTGGATGGAATTGTACCTAACTGTCAACCAGAAAGATTCAATTGTCACAGTAGTGTAGATGATCTTTAGACCTGAGACACCAAAGACACCTTGTTGGTGGACTTCTGTGTTTTGAGCTTGACCTACGAATCTCTATTCAAGAGATTCCAAACAATCATGTTGTTCGGACATAGCGGAAGACCTTCGAAGGGGATTGAGTGGTCAATAAGGGATCATTTGCCCTCGGTACATAGAGGGAGAATACTCAAGGGAACGATGCAATGGAGTCCCTGGCCAGGGCAGACAAAATATCAAAAGGGAGTTTTTGATATTAATCTAAAGCATCGAGTCCCAGTGGAACAACAAGTTAGGATTTGACAGTATACCATATCCTAAGTTGTTCAAGAGTATTGTGCAAATGAGAGATTATATCTACACGGTAACTGATGACGGAAAGGTTCCTTGTGAGGGTTGCAGAACCCCAATACCTTCCAGGTTCATGTGGTGTTGCTTGGCACCCAACGTGTTCGGAGGCCCAGCTTAGTCGACTAGATAAAGTTGACTCAGATTATTAATTAGATAATATGAGATATTAACTAATTAATTAAGTTAGTAAGAGTTACTAATTTATTGGGCCATTAACTGGATTGGTACTTGGGCCTAGAGGGTCACACGCATAAGGTTTTCATGCGACGGTCTAATTATATAAAGATCAGGGGTTTTTATGAAAAATCGCAATCTTTATATAATGACGTGATGGGAGAACCCTGGCCAAGCATCAGGGTTGCCCAGGGCCGCCCCCCTCTCTCTCTCTCTCTCTCTCCCTCTCTCTTGCGTCACATGTCGCGGAGATCGGCGCGGATCCAAGCTCAGTCTTCGAGCGTTGCGGAACCCGAGGGAGCGAGCGTGGACGGGCACGAGGGAGCGGGCGTGGATCGTCGCGAGGAAGATCGCGTGGACACCGCTGGAGGCCGGACAGTTGAACGGCTTGTAGCGCCACCTCCTCGCAGTCGTACGAACGCGGATCCGATTCCGCGCAAGGTGATTTCGACTATCCGATAGTCAGATCTGTGTCTAGCAAAACGGATCGAGATCAAAATTTAAATCTCATTTTCCGCTGCGTTTCTTTGATCTCGGGTCGTAGTAGATCCTCACAGTGGTATCAGAGCCAGGTTCCACTGCGATCTACATCCGTTTTGTATCTAAGATCATTTTCTTAAGATTTATTCCATGCAAAGTTCGGCCAAGCGCCGGAAACCTTTTCCCAAAATTTTCCAAATTTTGGATATTTTCCGCGGCCATTTGATGGCTGGGAAACCTGGAAAAAGGGGCGGGGAAAGGGGGTCGCCGCCGCGGCGCCCCGGCGGTTCTCGGCGGGCGCCTCACAGGCCGGGCCCCCGGGGTGGGGGGCAGGCCAGCGCCGCGCCGCCCTAGGGCGGGCGGGCGCAGCGGCCAGGGCCAACGCGTGGGCCACGCAGGGGCCACGCGCGAGGGCCGCGCAGCTAGGCACGGGCCGTAGGCCTGGCGCGGGCCGCGTAGGCCGGGCGGCTGGGCAGGCGCTGCCGCGCCGGGCCCAGCGCGGGCGCACCCGGGCTGGGTGCGCCTGGCTGGCGGGCCCACAGGTTCCAATTTTTTTAATTAAATTTTGGGGCCATTAATTTGAAAATAATAATTTAATTGTTAAATTATTATTTCAGAATATTTTGCATGGAATAATACTTCATTAAATGATTTTAGATTGTATGCTCATGCTCTTGTTGTTACAAGTTTTGTAATGAATATTAAAGCATGTTAAAAGATTAATTTTTCGAAATGTTCGAATAATCCCTTTTTGATTGGACCTAGTTTTCTGAAACTAAAATATATATTTAAAACTTTTATTTAGCCATGTGATGTGCTCTTCCATGTGTGGAATGCTTAAAAGTTAATATGGTCATGGATGTTGCTCTTTATGTCATGGGATGATATGAATGTTTTAATTATTTGTGAATGTGGGATTGTAAATTAATGGTTAATTTGAGGTCTGCGAACCTCCTCTCTCTCTCTCACATTCCAATGTAATTCTATCTCCCTCCCATGATGTATTCGCCATAAGGCTTCTCTTTATACAAAATGTACATGCAATTTTATTTGATGTAATTTTGTTCGTGAGGGACGCTTGATGGCGAGGATGATCCGTTACTGCAACAGAGATGGCGTTGGAAGTAGTTCACTAATGCTTCATGTTTGCAGGTTACCAATATAAGTGTTATATTGGTAGTGTAGCGGTTGTTTGACTGTTTGGCTCCAGTCAAACTTGTGCAACATCCATGACCACTTTAATTTGTATGGGATGCAAATTTATTTTATAATGTCCTAGATTATAGTATTATGCAATATTATGGAATATTCATATATGCTACCATCTAGGATGAGACCAAGATAAAATATTTCAAATTCCTCTATTAAAATTCTAAGCCGTAGCGCATATATTCTAATATAGTTGTGTGGTCCTCCATCGTTATGGTTTTATGACTTAAATTACATTTGGGTGGGTTTGTTGTGTTATCCACAAGGCCCACTTAATTGTGAAATAAGTCTTAAAACTATTGCATATGGATGCATGTAAACGAGGTAGAGGCACGGTGTAGCTCTGTTGTGCTATCCACAAGGGCTACATCCTAATCTATCTGCGTTAAGTAACGATGGTAAAGCTTAGACTGCACTTTATGGCTTGTTGTGCTATCCACAAGGCCATTAAAGATGCAGGGACCGAATAATGATCAGATATTGCAAAGGGTTGCAAGTCCCATGAGATGGGTGCTCTTTGGTCATATCATGACTTGTTGTGTTATACACAAGGTCATGGTATGAGTCATTGAGATTCTGATCCCCACTAGGAGATTGTCGGCATCTCCCGTCCTGCATATTTGAGGGATATGCAGTTCGTCAAAAATTAGTGGGAGTTTTAAACTAGATTAAAGACCATATCTTGTTTTAAATAATAACTGAACATCTGCTAATTATATTTCTTTTATCTCCTGTAGGCTAAAATGTCGTCAGGGAATCCGTTACGTGGCATATTGGATGCCAACCGTTTGACAGGCCCAAACTACACCGATTGGCTCAGAAACCTGAAGATTGTCCTCAGGTCTGAGCAAATCGCCTATGTCCTGGAAAGTGAGGCCCCTGCTGAGCCGGCATCAGATGCCCCTGAAGGAGAGGTGCTTGAGTATGAGAAGTGGAAGCAGGATTCCACCATGGCACAATGTTTCATGCTTGCCTCAATGAGCAATGAGTTGCAGAGGCAGCATGAAGACATGGATGCCAAAGCCATCTTGCTCCATTTGAAGGAGCTTTTTGCTGAGCAGAGCAGGACTGAAAGATATGAGATATCTAAAAGTCTGTTCAGAGCAAGGATGGCTGAGGGATCTTCAGTACAGACTCATGTATTGAAGATGATAGAGTGGATTGAGAGGTTAGTGGTCCTTGGGATTGAACTCCCCAAGGAAATGAGCACAGACCTCATCCTGCAATCACTTCCAGACTCATACTCTCAGTTCATTGTTAACTTTAACATGAACAAGATTCAGGTCACGTTGGCTGAGTTGCTTAACATGCTTAAGACTGCTGAGGGAAACCTTCAGAAGGAAAAACCTCAAGTCCTTTAGTTGGTAAGACCAACAGAAAGAGGAGGGCAGTTCAATCCTTTAAGAAAGGAAATCAAAAGAAGCATGTTAAAACAAACCCAGCCAGAAGAAAAAGAAGGACACAGGAGATGAAAAGGGCGAGTGCTTCTATTGTCACCAGAAAGGTCACTGGAAGAGGAATTGCAAGCAATACCTCAAGGACAAAGCTCAAGGCACTGTGAAGCAAGGTGATGCTTCAGGTATCTATATGATAGAGTTACACTTGTCAGTTAGAGATTCTACATCATGGGTATTAGATACTGGATGTGCTTCTCATATATGCAATGATGTGCAGGTGCTGACAAGTAGAAAGAAGCTGACCAAGAAAGAGGTGGAGCTAAGGCTAGGAAATGGCGCAAAGGTTGCGGCAAGCTCTGTGGGGACAGTGAACCTTAAGCTCCCATCTGGAGATGTTCTAATTTTAGAAAATTGTTATTATGTTCCTAGCATAATAAAGAACATCATTTCTGTTTCATGTTTAGACAGAGTAGGATATACGTTGACAATAAAGAACAAATGTGTTCTCTTTATCTCAGTAATAATTGATTGCTACTGCGAATATAGTCAATGGTTTATATCTTTTGGATGTTCTTATCATGATCTCCATCTTGATGTGGCTCTTAAGAAGAGCAAGAATAGTGTGAATCAATCCTACTTGTGGCATTGTAGGCTTGGACATATAGGCGAAGCTAGACTTCAAAAGTTGCATAATAATGGGTATTTAAGCCCATTTGATTATGAATCATTTGCAACTTGTGAGTCTTGTCTTATGGGTAAAATGGCTAAATCTCCATTTACTGGACATGGAGAACGTGCCAAAGAGTTATTAGGGCTTATACATTCAGATGTATGCGGCCCTATGTCTACCCAGGCCAAGGGTGGCTTCTCATACTTCATTACATTCATTGATGACTTCTCTAGATTCGGATATGTGTACTTAATGAAGTACAAATCAGAAGCTTTTGAGAAGTTCAAAGAATTTAAAAATGAAGTGGAGAAGCAAACTGGAAAGAGTATTAAGACTCTTCGATCAGATCGAGGAGGAGAATACTTAAGTACAGAATTCACACAGTTCATGAAGGATAATGGTATCCTATCTCAGCTTACCCCCTTATACACCACAGATGAATGGGTGTCGGAAAGGAGAAATCGCACTTTGTTGGACATGGTACGATCAATGATGAGCTTTTCAGAATTACCAGTGTCTCTATGGGGATATGCACTTGAGACAGCTGCTTACTTGTTGAACAAGTTGCCTAGTAAGTCTGTGTCCTCTACACCATATGAGATATGGAAGGGCAGAAAACCAGATTTTAAACATGTTAAAGTCTGGGGTTGTCCAGCCCATGTAAAGAGGCACGATCCAGACAAACTAGAATCTAGGACACGTAAGTGTAGATTTGTTGGATATCCAAAGGAGACATTTGGATATTACTTTTACTGTCCTGAGGAACAAAAGGTGATTGTTGCCAGGAGAGCTATCTTTCTGGAGGAGGAATATCTTCTCCAAGAAGATAGTGGGAGTAAAGTAATACTGGAAGAGGTTCCAGATCCACAAGTCAACACTGCCTCTGAGAGTGAGGTGTTGGTTCGTGATCCTATTGTTACACACACCAATGAACCACGCAAGTCAGGTAGAGTAACAAAGTTACCAGCACGATATGTGGGACATATTGATGGAGGTGACTCGAAAGCACCCTACCATGAGGATGATGATCCTATGACTTACCTGGAGGCCATTGAAAGCCAGAAGCTGGGAAATGGCAGGAGGCTATGAACTCTGAGATACAGTCCATGTACACTAACAAAGTTTGGAACTTAGTTGATGTACCTGAGGGTATTGTACCCATAGGGTGCAAATGGATCTTTAAGAAAAAGATCGGTGCTGATGGACAAATTGATACATACAAGGCAAGACTAGTGGCAAAAGGTTATCGTCAAAGACAAGGAGTTGACTATGACGAAACTTTTTCCCCAGTTGCCATGGTAAAATCAATTAGAGTTCCTTGCCATAGCGGCACACTATGATTATGAAATCTGGCAAATGGATGTGAAAACCGCCTTCCTCAATGGGAATCTTGAGGAAGAGGTGTATATGATACAACCAGAGGGTTACACATCTAAGGAATTTCCAGACAAAGTGTGCAAGCTACAGAGGTCCATATATGGACTAAAACAAGCCTCCAGGAGTTGGAACATAAGATTTGATGAGGCCATTAAATCTTATGACTTCATTAAGAATGAGGATGAACCATGTGTGTACAGAAAACAAGTGGGAGTGCTGTCACCTTTCTACTTCTTTACGTAGATGACATTCTACTCATTGGGAATGATGTGGCAATGTTGTCTTCTGTAAAGATTTGGCTGTCAAAGAATTTCTCCATGAAAGATTTGGGAGAAGCATCCTACGTATTGGGAATACGGATCTATAGGGATAGATCAAAGAGGATGCTTGGTTTAACCCAATCTATGTACATAGATACCATTGTCAAAAGGTTTGGCATGGAGAATTCCAAAAGAGGACTCATACCAGTGAGACATGGAATTCATCTCTCTAAAGAACAGTCTCCAAAGACTCCTGAAGAGAAGGCAATCATGGATAGAGTTCCTTATGCTTCTGCCATAGGATCTATCATGTATGCCATGCTATGTACAAGACCTGATGTAGCCTATGCTCAAAGTGTTTCGAGCAGATTTCAGGCTAATCCAGGTCAAGAGCACTGGATGGCTGTGAAGTGTATCCTAAGATACTTGAGAAGGACTAAGGATACATTTCTGGTTTATGGAGGAGGTGAACTGAAACTCCGGGGCTTTACTGACTCGAGTTTTCAGTCAGATCCAGATGATAGCAAGTCTACATCTGGATTTATTTTTACTCTAAACGGAGGTGCAGTTTGCTGGAAAAGTTCCAAGCAGGAAACAACTGCAGATTCGACGACCGAAGCTGAGTATATTGCTGCAGCTGAAGCCGCCAAGGAAGCAGTGTGGTTGAAGAAGTTCATCACGATCTTGGCGTCGTTCCTTCTATTTCAGATCCTATCCCACTGTTGTGTGACAACAATGGAGCTATTGCACAAGCGAAAGAGCCGCGGTCTCATCAGAAGTCTAAGCACATTCTGAGGCGCTTTCATCTGATTAGAGAGATAATTGCCAGAGGAGATGTAGTGGTGGAAAAGGTTCCATCAGCTGACAATGTAGCAGATCCACTAACAAAGCCTTTAGCTCAAATTGTGTTTGAGCGTCACCTGACAGCTATGGGCTTAATGCATAAAGGTGATGGCTTTAGTCCAAGTGGGAGATTGTTAGTCTTAGGTGGACAACAAGCCAATCTCATATTGTATCTTTTGTTCAGTTATTAATAAAATGGCTTTATTTATTATTTTACTATGTTGGTATTATAATAAAGTCCATGAACATGTGCAATAGTGGGTAGACTATGATGTGTGATCATACTAATGAGACTACTCACTTAATAACACATATTCTAAATGTTCCTATTCGGTGGATACCTGAGAAGGACATCAGATATCCGGATAGAATAGTATTGTTTACTCCTGCTCATATGATGAGGATGACTGATCTCATAGTCATGTGTGTGGAGACACTAAGGAGAAACAATAGGTGCTCTTTAGAGAAAGGGTTCACTGAACTGATCCGATAGAATCACTGGATGGAATTGTACCTAACTGTCAACCAGAAAGATTCAATTGTCACAGTAGTGTAGATGATCTTTAGACCTGAGACACCAAAGACACCTTGTTGGTGGACTTCTGTGTTTTGAGCTTGACCTACGAATCTCTATTCAAGAGATTCCAAACAGTCAATGTTCGGACATAGCGGAAGACCTTCGAAGGGGATTGAGTGGTCAATAAGGGATCATTTGCCCTCGGTACATAGAGGGAGAATACTCAAGGGAACGATGCAATGGAGTCCCTGGCCAGGGCAGACAAAATATCAAAAAGGGAGTTTTTGATATTAATCTAAAGCATCGAGTCCCAGTGGAACAACAAGTTAGGATTTGACAGTATACCATATCCTAAGTTGTTCAAGAGTATTGTGCAAATGAGAGATTATATCTACACGGTAACTGATGACGGAAAGGTTCCTTGTGAGGGTTGCAGAACCCCAATACCTTCCAGGTTCATGTGGTGTTGCTTGGCACCCAACGTGTTCGGAGGCCCAGCTTAGTCGACTAGATAAAGTTGACTCAGATTATTAATTAGATAATATGAGATATTAACTAATTAATTAAGTTAGTAAGAGTTACTAATTTATTGGGCCATTAACTGGATTGGTACTTGGGCCTAGAGGGTCACACGCATAAGGTTTTCATGCGACGGTCTAATTATATAAAGATCAGGGGTTTTTATGAAAAACACAATCTTTATATAATGACGTGATGGGAGAACCCTGGCCAAGCATCAGGGTTTCCCGGCCGCCCCCTCTCTCTCTCTCTCTCCCTCTCTCTTGCGTCACATGTCGCGGAGATCGGCGGATCCAAGCTCAGTCTTCGAGCGTTGCGGAACCCGAGGGAGCGAGCGTGGACGGGCACGAGGGAGCGGGCGTGGATCGTCGCGAGGAAGATCGCGTGGACACCGCTGGAGGCCGGACAGTTGAACGGCTTGTAGCGCCACCTCCTCGCAGTCGTACGAACGCGGATCCGATTCCGCGCAAGGTGATTTCGACTATCCGATAGTCAGATCTGTGTCTAGCAAAACGGATCGAGATCAAAATTTAAATCTCATTTCCGCTGCGTTTTTTGATCTCGGGTCGTAGTAGATCCTCACATGTATGGGGCGGGAAACTCGATCGATTGGAGTCTTCGATTTCTTGCGTGGGTAGGAAGATTTCTGTGTTGACGCTATTTATGTATGGTTGATGGATCGGATGCATGCAAAGAGGTTTCTGGAAGGGGTAGCATGGTAGGGTAATGGTTTGTGGCGTTGGAAAACTGGTATAGCAATAAGTGGTGAGTTTATGGAGTTTCTGGGGCAGGTTTTTTGGATAGGCATTCTATGTGGTGAATGCATGGACACGTGGTGCATCTGAATGTGAGACCAACTCGACGCATTCACATCCAGAATGCATGTGTATCGAGACGTCGCATTTTGAACGCAACACCCGATCCCGACACGTTCATGTATTCCAAGGTTTAATGGTCATGTTTGACGGTTGTGGGTCTTGAGGGCCATGGTTAAAGGTGTTTGGCTATTGATGAAGGTTTTTGATCATATTTTATAGGTATTGGACATGAGTTTACGTGGTTTAAGTGTAAGATTGAGCTTGGTGGTACAACGCTTACCATGGTTGCCTCTTCATTCGGGTACCCCAAGTTCTCTGTGAGCCAGGCATGTTGTGCTCGGTGTTTGTCATTGTACTATGCATATCATCACAGTCTGTATCATCTTCCTAGACACCCTCACTGGTTTGTCGAGTTGTACATCCGGCTGAGGGAAATATGGCAATGGGGAAGTGACTTATGGTGTGGTTAGTTCTTTACTCAGTCACTTATAGCACGCTCGTGGTTGGATGGACACTAGTAGACGTTATTGGTCCCAACAAGTCTCGTGTTTCACAGCCTCACTCTAGGGACTCCAGAATTCTTAGAGGTGTGTCAGGCGTAGGTATGCAGCTTGGTAGCTAGCAAGTGGTGTTGGTTGGACTCTACAGTTCTTGTTCTTGTAGAGATGAAGCCGCAGTTAGATTTATGGTCTGCAACTGTAAGATTGAGAGGTTTTCATTTGTGATTTGTCCATGTCAGTAGCTGGTGTCACGAACTAAACTTCGTGACCTGTGTGTGGCGTTGTTCTCCTTTAGCTCGTACATTGTACTTGATTTGTTGTTTATTTATTAGTGCTTAGTACTTACTATTCAGTTCTTGTCTACCTTTAATTACACTATGTAGTTCAACACATGTTTAGCTCTGTTAATTGTTTAGTTATAATGGTCACTCCTGCTCCTCGTGTGTTTTGTGTAGTGTTGGTTTTGGGGAGTTTTCTTACTAAGGTAGTGACTTGAGAGGCTCACACCCCTATTTCCCCCTTGCAGGTGAAGGAGTGTGTCACGTCCTACTCATATACTATTTTTGGAGGTGACAGAAAGATCGAGTTAATACAAGCAGGGCAATCTTGCATATACATAGAAAGTTGCAGCGGAATAATATGTTACATGTGTCGATAGTTTAGAGTTAAAATATACAACAACTTGAGTGACAGAGTCTAAAAAGAAGTAAGGCTTGCTAATTTATGGATCACTCGGCGCACAATCCCTTGGCGAGTCAGACCCATCTGAGATGCCTGAAAGGAAAGTAGGATTTATGAGCAATTGTGCCCAGTAGGAAATTGCCATTTATAATATTAGTAAATCGGACAGTAGTAGGAAAAGAACAATAAGTGTGGACGTGTTTTCCTATTCGCACCTGGGCCGAACGGGCCTCCACTAAGGAAAGAGGGAAGAGACAGTCATCGGTGCGGACGATGACCTGCAAAACCCAGAAAGGATCAGGGGGGCCCGGTTGAAGAACCGGGGGGAACCCTCCGATGCCTAAGTCAGGTCAGACTGTAAAGGAGGTTGGAATGGAAGGTTCTCTAGTGTGTGTTCACGCGTGGGCGAGTGTGTATGGGGAAGGTTTCATACCTTTGCATAGGGATTACCTGGCCTTTTATAGGTAGGGGAGATGAAGGGTCCAGACATAATCTCCTCCAATGATGATCGAGGGGACGCGACGGTTGGAGTCCTTGGGTGAGGAGTTGTCCGTTTGAGGCACCTGCTGGGATCCTCCATGATTAATGCTTTTAACCATGGGGCACGTGCAGCGTCGTCGTATTAACTGTCGCTGGAAGGCAGAGGGTTGCTCTGGGCCACAGGCTGAGGGGTGCCACGCAGTGGCCTGCTCGGTCATTAGCCAGGCTGCTCAGTGCCTGGTGCTCGGAGAAGTGTTGTTCGGTGCTCGGTATGCCACCAGCGTTGTTCGGTAACAAGCCGCGGGTGGTTCGAACAGGAGACTCATGGTCTGCCCAGCGGTCTGTGCCCTGCTCGAATGGGCTGTGAGATGTCTGGAGACTACCCTTGGGGCCTTTAGACGCCTATCGGCCGGAGCGTGCCCGGAAGCCTTTCAAATGACCCTGGGGACACGGGCTCAACGACCATAGCCTAGGCATCTCGATGGGCCATGATGGGCCTACAGACCTAGGAGGCTAAAAATAGCCTCCACACTCCCTCCCCCCCCCCACCCTCTCAAGCCTGCTCGGGTTCTGGAGCACTTGAGAGGGGAGGTGTCTGCTCGACGTCACCCTCACATTAAATGCGATTCCGACCGCGACAGTGCGCACGGCCTCTGGGCGACGCCGTTCGAGCTCTCCTTGGTGACGGAGTTCATGATGGCGAAGGTGACGTGTCGCATAGTGAGCACGGAGCGGCTTGTTTGAACGGCCCGTTGGAGCGGGCAGACCGCCATTTCCACCATCGAATTTCACGCCTCCCTTCCTTATAAGGAAGAGGAGGGGAGAAGATGGGGTTTGCACTTTCCTTCTCTAGAAGAACTTTCCTCCTCGCTGCTGCTCATCATCTCTTCATCCTTCCTTATAGCCGTCTGCCATCTTCTTCCCGCTCCTTTGCTGCTGTCGTCATCTTCTTCCTCTCCCTCTGCAAGTGGAAATGTCGCAACGAGAGGGCAAGGCGGTCGCTGCTGCCGGAGCAGGTGGAACGTCGTCGAGGGCAACAAAGGGCCCGAAGTACAGATACTTTGAGGGTCTCCGCGAGCGCTTTCACATTGGCGAGGAGTACGACATCATCCTCGCTAAGGAGGATGAGTCGTACCTACTAGACAAGCCAGGCTATTTTGCCCTCTCCCTGGACCTGTTAGAGGCAGGATTCCGGCTGTCATTGCCAGAAGTGGCGAAGGGCATCCTGAACGCATGGAGGATCGCCCCCATTCAACTGACGCCAAACTCGTGGAGGACGATCTGCATTTTTTGCATCCTTTGCAAGCTGCAGGATGTGGAACCTACAACAAACATCTTTCGAGGACACTTCAGCCTCGCGTCCTTGCCACAATTTGGATACAGCGTGTACTACACCAAGCATCGGCCGAACAAGATGAGGATTCTCTTCTCAGCAAAGCATTCAAACAACAAGGGCTGGACACATTGGGTCTTCTTTGTTAGCTGCCGCCAAGGGGCTAGAGCACCGGAGTGGGGGTTCCCTACTCGGGTCCATGATCCTTTGAAGAAGGATTATGTGCCCCTCCTGGTTTGAGAGGCGGTGAAGATTTTCGAGAGCCTGAACACAGTGCTAGCGGAGCACGGGGAAGGCTACTTGACGGAGTTTCAACTCGTCAAGCACGGGCTTAGCCGAGCATGGAGTAAGTGCCACTTTCTGCTTTTGCCCTTTTGCTCTGTTATAGAACTGTCTTCTAACCTTCTCTCCTCTGTGCAGACGTTGTTGGCCCTTTTGGTACGGCAACAAGCTAACCTAGAGGGGGGGTGAAAAGGTTTTTCTGAAATCTGAAATAGAAACTTAAACACAAAAAATTATCACTTGAAAGTTTAGTCAGTTTGGTGTGATAGAGAGCAGTAGTGCAGAAGCAAATAAACAATCACACAAATAACACAAGAAATCTCACATGGAAGTCCTACGTCCAGTCCCCAAGTAATCTCTTGGGATTTTACTAACCAAGGGTATAGTCCCCCTCACAGACAGTACAACACCCAGCGCCCCAGCTAGTCTTCTTATCTTTCTCGGGTAAGAAGGCAGTCCACTTCTCTTACAGGTTAAGAAGCCAACCTCCTGGTACAAATCCCAGTCTGGTTCTGCTAGACTTAAACCCCCAGCTAGGTTCTACACTATAAACAGTCCTACAGCTGGACAAAAGTATTTCCTATAGAAGAAAGAACAAAGTTGAGAGTGATTCAACAGACGCCGCCATGCTGGCCGCCAGTCGAAATCAGGAGGATATGGCCCTCTACACCGAACAGATACCTGTCAATCATACTTGACGTATCTGGGCGAGGGAGCACCCCCGGCCATATCCGGAGAGAGCCGACCTGCCAGTGGACGTCTTGTCAAGAAGCAGCCTCTGAAGATAAGCCTTCGGAGAGAGTCTACATCTCTGACGGCAGCAAGGGCCGCACAAGAGGAGGCCGAGGAGGAGGAAGACGCTGCCCCCCAGCTCCAGCTTTGCAAGAAGAGGAAGCTGGTGAAGGCAGCTGAACGAGTGAAGCCGCGGGCTGCGATCGAGACAAGGCCCTTAATAGTTGAGGGTGTGATCTCGGAACTGGGCCTTGGCGCTAGATCCCCTGAGCCCTGCTGGGGGCCGCGAGGAGGAGACGGACGCAGCAGAGGCACCCAGCATCATGGCAGCGGGCGAGGAGGCTACTCCTGTGCAAGGGCTTGCACCTGATGCGGCCCCTGAGATGGCAACTGCAAGGGTCGTTACAGAGGGAGCGGTAAAGCTTCTGACGTCGACTAGTGCCGCAGAGGAGGGCCAGTCGCAAACCTGTGCGCCTGTTACTGAGCAGCTGGCGGAAGTTGATGAAGCAAGACCTTCGCAAGGGGCATTCGTCAGCGACTTCAGAGGTTTAGAGGCGATAGCCACCAAAGTGGTTGCTAGCCAAGTGGTTACGGAGACGAACCTCCCCTCCAAGTAGACCACCATTGTGGCCAAGGTCGGAGTTGGGTCCGAGGAGGACCTGGCACCCCTGTCGAGGGTGCTGAAGGTGAGGTCCCTGACCCAGCCTTCGGAGGAAAACATGGAGGCAGCCTTGGAGCGCTTCCAAGGAGGTCCCTCGAGGAACCTGTCCCCCCTGCCCCATCGCCGAGCAGCTCGAGGTGCTGGCGCGGTGCCAGGGTCTGAGCTCGGAGGAGACTCCAGAGCGGTCCGAGGAGGAGGTTCGGGGGGAAAGCCGCTCAGATGTCGATGGCGACTTCAATGTCGAAGAGCTAGTTGGCGGCATCACATGATCGTTGGAGGTGCTTCGAAGACTCGCGTCATGAGCCCAAGACCAACGACACATGTGGGATGCTGAGATCGCGTTCTCGGAGGAGCGCAATGAGCGGCACCGTCGTCGGGAGGCTGAGTTGCAAAGGGAGAACAACAATCTCCGGATAGCGCTCAGAGCCTCCGAGCTGGAGCTTACAGTCATTTGGGCAGAGAAGACTGCCCTTTCGGGGGTCCTTTGTGAGGCCGAAGCTCGCAGGGTCGCCGAGTATAAGGCCGGGCCGGAGTTCCGAGAAGATTTGGAACAGTTCGGCACGTCTTGTTACAAGGTGGGGCTCGAAGTTGGCGAAGACCGAGGATGGAGGCTAGCCACTAATGAGTATGCTCGTGAAGCCTTTGAAGCCGCCCTCCGGGAGTGCCGACAACGAACTCAAGACCCATGCTTGGACGGAGTCCGTTTTGTGAACTTTCGAGCAAGATGGATGACTTCCGGGGATGAAGAGGCAGGCCCTTCCGAACAAGCTCCCTGAGCCTTGTATCTTTTTCTTTCTTTTTTTGTGTTTGTAACTTGGCTCTAGTGGGCCTTTGTACAAACCCTTCTCTGGTGAAATGAAAGATTGTTAGTCCACAAATGGCTTCTCTCTTCTTCCTTTATTCTATTCGGTTCGAATCAAATTCATTGGCGCTTAGAGGTTCGTAGGTACCGCACAGGTCTCTGGAACTGAAAAGCTCTGACCAGGGCTTTGTATCGTATGCCTGGTTCTAGGACAGGTACCGCGCAAGCCCTCTGAGCTGAAAAGCTCTTGGGTAGGGGTTGTACTGATCGTCCTTGTGTTCTGGGCTTTTGGGTTCCACGCTAGTCCTTCGAGCTGAGAAGCTTCGACTAGGGGATGTGCCGCACACCCTTTTCACAACCGATAGAACAGGAAGAAGAGTAGGATGTCGGACAAGAGGCTTTTATAAATAATAAGCCTTTAAATTGGATACATGTCAGGTTCTTGGTATGGTTTCACTGCTAAGGGTGTTTAGCTTCCCAAGAACCTGAGTGACCTTATATGGTCCTTCCCATTTCGGGGCGAGCTTACCAGTTACTCTTCGGGGGTCCGATGCCGAGCAACGAAGTAGAACAACGTCACCTTCAAAGAAGTGCCGTTCTCATGCTCGTGAATTGTAGTATTGCGCAAGTCGCTGCTGATAGGAGACCAGTCTAATGGTGGCGTCGTTCTGATGTTCGCCGAGCATGTCTAGGTTCTCCCTTAGTGCACGGTTGTTGGCTGCTTTGACGAAGTGAGTTGTTCGGATCATGGGGAGAGCAACTTCTAGAGGCACAACAGCTTCTGTGTTGTTGTCCAAGTGGAAGGGAGTCTCCCCGGTGGCTGCCCGGGCAGTTGTTCGGTGGTACCATAGCACATTGAGGAGCTCTTCGATCCATGAGCCCCCAGCGGCCTCTACCCTCGTGCATATCCCGTGGAGCAACGTTTGGTTGGCGTTTTTGACCAGACCGTTTGCTTGAGGATGTACAACCGAAGTGAAGTGGTTGTAGATGCCGAGCTCCAAACACTTCTGCTTGAAGAATGTACTATCAAACTGCTTCCCGTTGTCGGTGGTGAACACTTTCGAGATGCCAAATCGACAGAGGATGTTCTTCCAGACGAACTTCCAAGCTGCCTAGTCGGTGATGGTGGTTATAGGCTCGGCCTCGATCCACTTGGTAAAGTAGTCGATGGCGATGAGCAGGAATTTCTTTTGACCCTGAGCTTCTGGGAATGGTCCCATGATATCGATTCCCAACGAGCAAAAGGACGTGATTCGAACATAGTGTGAAGCTGTTCAGCAGGCTGACAGATAAGCTGCCCAAACTTCTGGCACTCCGGGCACTTCTTTGCATAGGACATACAATCCTTTTGCAGTGAAGGCCACCAGAACCCTGCTCGGAGGATGCTGCGCACCAGAGTTCTACCCCCCAGATGGCTCCCGCACAAACCCTTATGAACGTCCTCAATGGCCGGTATTGCTTTAGTGGGACTGAGGCACCGCAAGAGAGGTCTTGAGAGGGAATGCTAGTATAGTTGGCCTTCGATGATGGTGAACATATGGCAGCGCAGCCTGATCTTGCGGGCTTCCGTTTGATCGGGGGGGAGTTCTCCCCGAAACATATAGGCCAGAAGCGGATCCTTCCAGCTCGGAGTTGGTTGGTCAGTCTCGATGGCCGCTATATCCACTTCGGTGCTCGGTGAGGGGAGCTCTTCTATGAACACGGAGCGAGAAGGGGTGATGTCGCCTGAAGACGCTAGTCTGGCGAGTGCATCGGCCCGCACGTTCTGTTCTCGTGGGACGTGCATAACTTCAAAGTAGAGGAGGTCTTCTACTTGGCGCTTCACCTGCTGAAGGTATTGCGCCATGCGGGGCTCCCTCACCTCGAACTATCTGTTCACCTGGCTGGTGACCAGTTGGGAGTTCTTGATGGCTCGTAGCCAAAGTGCTCTGAGGTGCCTAGCCATGCTGATGCCGGACAGGAGTTCTTCATACTCGGCTGCATTGTTGGAGGCAACGAAGCGAAACCTAAGGGCATACTTGAATTCTAAATCTTATGGGGAGGTAAGAACCAACCCTGCCCCACTTCCTGTGACGCAGAAGGACCCATCGACGTAGAGCTCCCAAGGAGGCTCGTCCGCCAGTGGAGGGTCTTTCTAGGTCGACAGGGTGTATTCCGCCACGAAGTCCGCTAGTGCTTGTGCCTTGATGGTCGTTCTTGGTCGATAGCTGATGTCGAATTCCCCAAGCTCAATGGTCCATTTAATGAGCCTTTCGAAAGCCTCTGGGCATTGAAGAATAAACTTCAGTGGCTAGTCGGTTAATACCATGATCGGATGGGCCTAAAAGTATGGCCTGAGCTTCCGAGCAGCCGTGACAAGTGCCAGAGCGAGCTTCTCTGCTCGGGGGTATCTTTTCTCAGCTTCTTGGAGCACCCTGCTTATGTAATAAATAGGGCGTTGCGTCGTTGCCTCTTCTCTTATCAACATCATACTGATGGAGTGTTCGGTGACCGAAAGGTACACGAATAGTGGTTCTCCGAGCACAGGTTTTGAGAGAACAGGTGGGGCAGCCAGGTATGCCTTCAGCTCGGTGAAGGCCGCTTCGCAGTCCTCGGTCCACCGCACTTGTCCCCCTTGCAGTGAGGCACCTTTGGGGACTCGCAGCAATTTGAAGAAGTTGAAGCTCCGTTCTGCTGCTCGGGACATAAAGCGATTGAGTGCCGCAAGATGCCCAGTGAGCCGCTGAACACCGTGTACGGTCTTGGGGCTGGTCATCTCCAGTATGGCTCGGATCTTTTCGGGGTTAGCCTCTATTCCTCGGTTAGAGACGAGGAAGCTGAGGAATTTCCCCGAACGGACTCCGAACTCACACTTCGCCGGTTGAGCTTCATATTGTACCTTCGCAGGGTCGCGAAGGTTTCTTTGAGGTCGGTAATGTTGTCAGCACTCGGGAGTGTCTTGATCAGCATATCATCGAGGTAGACTTACATGTTGAGCCCAATCTACTGCTCGAACATCTTGTTGACCAGCTGTTGGTAAGTTGTGCCTACGTTCTTCAGACCAAACGACATTCTGGTAAAATAGTAGAGGGCGAGGTCGGTGACAAACATTGCGGCGTCTTGATCCGGGTGATGCATACTAATCTGGTGATAACCAGATTACACATTCAGGAAGCTGAGAAGCTCATGCCCGGAGGTGGCGTCCATCAGCTGGTCGATGCACGGCAGTGGGAAGTTATCTTTGGGCGTTGCTTTGTTAAGATCCTTGTAGTCCACGCATACGCGCCATTTGCCATTGGCTTTGCGCACGAGGACCACATTGGAAATCCATCTCGGGCATTGGGCTTCCCGGAGAAGCCCAACTACTCGGCTTGTGGTGACGTGTTCGTGGATCACGGTCTACCGTTCTCGGTTAACTGGTCGCTGCCTCTGTTGGACAAGTGGCACCCTCAGATCCAAGTTGATATGATGAGTCATGACCTTGGGAGGGATGCCAGGCAACTCGTCATCCAACCACGCGAACACGTCCAAGTTGGCAAGTAGAAAAGCTTTATAGCATTGTTGTTCGGCTTCTGGCAGAAGAGCGCCAATGTAAAGAACGTGCTCGGGGTCATCATCCACCCGTACAGGTAGCAGATCTTCGGCAGGAGATCCTCAGCTGGTGGAGGGCTCGCTGGTCGGCGTAGGCAGTACTTCTGGGTTGGAAACGGGCCGCTTGTCTCGCAAGGAGAGAACATAGCACCGCCGCGACTCGCGTTGACTGCCAAGCACCTCCCCAATGCCGTGCTGAGTGGGGAACTTCATCTTCTGGTGTAAAGCAGAGGGTATGGCTCGGATGCGACCGATCAGGCCCTTACCGAGAGGATGGCATTGTACCCTGACATGCTCCTGATCACCAGAAAATCGACCATTTTGGTTATATTTTTCAGTGTTGTCCCTAGGGTGATTGGAAGGTTAATCCATCCCATGGGATGCACTGAGACCCCAAAGAAGCTGAACAAAGGCGACTCTACTAGGGTAAGATGGTCGTCTTTCAAGCCCATCAAGAGAAAACAGTCATAAACCAACATGTATGGGGTGCTTCCATTATCTACTAGTACACGACGCACAATACAATGATTGATGGTGACCGCGACGACCAGCGCATCAGTGTGTGGAGTTGTAACTCCTACAAGATCATTGTCCGAGAAGGTGATAGCCTCCTTGGAACATGCGTGTGCAGGACTGGGATAAGGGCTTGGTCGTGGCATTGGGGGTCGTTCGACCTGGTGCACCCGATGAGAATAGTCGCGTCGGCTCTGGTTACTCTCTCTACCCGTGCCGAAACCTCCCGCGATCACATTGATCTCTTGCCCATTTGGCTCATTGTTCATGGGCTGCTCGAGGGTCCGTTCTCAGCGTCTTGGGCGGTCTTCATTCCGACGCACATAGCGCCCCAAGTAGCTGCGCTTGATCAAGTATTCAATCTCATCCTTGAGTTTGCGGCACTCCGAGGTGTCATGGCCATGGTCACGGTGGAAGCGACAGTATTTGTCCGGGTTGCGCCTGCGGGGATCAGAGCGCATCCTGGGTGGCCACCGAACATATTTCTCATCCCGGATTTCAGTCAAGATCTATTCGGGGGCCACCGTGAGGGGGGTGTAGTCAGTGAAGGGGCGTGGTCGACGACGCAAGTCCCCATTGCGCCGACCCTTCTTCCGTTCACCGTCGGAACTGTTGTCGGAAGAACTCTTCTTGTCTGCCTGCTCGCCCTGCTCTGCTCAGCCGGATACCAGGCTCTCCTCGCACGCCATGTGGCACTGAGCGGTGGAGAGGAGCTCGGCTAGAGTGGTAGGCTATTGTACTCCCAGCGTCCTCTGGAGGAAGCCATCGCAGGTGCCCTGGATGAGGGTACTGGTAGCTAACGGGACATCCAGGTGCGGATGCAAAGCGCCTCAGTCCAAAACCGTTTGATGTAGTCCCAGAGTGCTTCGCCTTTCTTCTGTTGGACAGCTAGAAGAGAGGCCTCTGTGCGTGGCTGCGATCTTCTGCCCAGGAAGTTGTCCCTAAAGGACTTCTTCAACTGGTGGAAGGATGAGATGGAGCCTGTGGGAAGGGTTTCGAACCATGCACGCATGGCCTCCTTCAGTATGGTCGGGAAAGTCTAGCACTTGGCCGCGTCTGATGCTCCGTGGAACACCACATGCGACTTGAACCCATGGATGTGGTCCGCCGGGTCGGAGGTGCCGTCATAGGTCGTGATGGAAGGTAGGGCAGCTTCGGGAAGACCCGGGCTTCCAGGATCTCCGTGGCAAATGGGGAGCGGAAGTCCAGGTCATCATCCCCCAGAGTTTTACCCTCTACCCTCTACCCTTTGAACCATCATGTCCATGCGATGTTCGAGGTCGACGACGCGGCGGAGACGTCCTGCTAACTCCTAGTCGGAGTGCACAGAGCCTTCGCGCTTGGATCCGTGGGAGTTGGTGCCGACGACGGAGCGCGGAGGGGGGGGGAGCCACAGCGAACCGGCGGGGAGAGTCGTCTCGCCTCTCTGGCATTCAGCGGGCCGACGGAGCTCTCCGCTAGCGTCGGGCCGATTCCTAGCACCGCTCTTGCTGAGCTGACGGGGTAGGGGGTCGTTGTCGTGATGACTCCGCCTACTGTTCCGATGGTGGGGGGATTATCGGGGATGGCTGTCTGGCTAATTGAGCCCGGAGGCCCTGACAGACCCCCACAAGCTATTGCAACTGCCCCTGGAGCTCTGCTACCTCTTGGGCTATTGTCGGGGCACCAGCAACAGGACCATTGGTAGTCACTCCGGTGGGGGTAGTGTTGTCATCGGCTGGCGGGGCTTGGTCGCGCGTGTCTACACCCGACTGGAGAGACCTTGTTGCCTTGCTGTCGGGGTTCTGGTGAGAGGTTCATCCACGAGCCATGGCAGTTGTCGTTCCCACATACGGTGCCAAAAATGTAGACATATTTTTCTGTTCGGGCCTGGGCTGAACGGGCCTCCACTAAGGAAAGAGGGAAGAGATGGTCACCGGTGCAGACGATGGCCTGCAAAACCCAGAAAGGATCAGGGGGGGCCGGTTGAAGAACCGGGGAGAACCATCCGTTGCCTAAGTCAGGTCAGACTATAAAGGAGGCTGAATGGAAGGTTCTTTGGTGTGTGTTCATGCGTGGGCGAGTGTGTATGGGGAAGGTTTTGTACCTTTGCATGGGGATTACCTGTGCCTTTTATAGGCAGGGGAGATGAAGGGTCCGGACGTAATCTCCTCCAATGATGATCGAGGGGACGCGACGGTTGGAGTCCCTGGGCGAGGAGTTGTCCGTTTGAGGCACCTATTGGGATCTTTTGTGGTTAATGCCTTTAACCATGGGGAGCGTGCAGCGCCGTCGTATTAACTGTTGCTGGAAGGCGGAGGGCTGCTCTGGGCCACATGCCAAGAGGTGCCACGCAGTGGCCTGCTTGGTCATTAGCCAGGCTGCATTGTGCCCAGTGCTCAGAAGCACTGTGCGGTGCTCGGTATGCCACTAGCGTTGTTTGGTAACAAGCCGCAGGTGGTTCTAACAGGAGACTCATGTTCTGCCCGACGGTCTGTGCCCTGCTCGAATGGGCTGTGAGATGTCCGGAGACTACCCTTCGGGCCTTTAGACACCTGTCGGCCAGAGCATGCCTGGAAGCCTTTTAGATGACCCTGGGGACACGTGGCTCGACGGCCATAGCCTAGGCGTCCCGATGGGCCATGATAGGCCATGATGGGCTACAGGCCTAGGAGGCTAAAAATAGCCTCCACAATAAGTATAACAGTCAATAAGAGGATGCAACAAAGATATTGAAGTACAGTTCGATGAAGATATCATAAAAGAATTTGCCCGGAACTAAACAGTAAAGAAATTCATGCCATAATACAGTTCATGGAAATTAGACTAAATTTAGCCGTAGGTGGTGTCATGCCAAACAACCAGTAGATCCATTCTCAACGGGTACAATTTGAATTGACTGATTCAGTGGCCGAGTTCAGATGCTTCTTCCGGACTGAAGGGTACGACATGTTTGACTTTTGTTTCAGTAGGAGAGGGACTCTTTGGAGAAGTCATATGCATGTTTATTATTTTTCACTGGACCTTAGAGTTTTAGCATTCTACTAGATTTACTTGAATTATGAGATTTTCAGATAAGCCAAATTGTGAGAATTAAAAAAGACGCTATTTTGATGGAATCGCCAAAATCGTAATTCTCTTTTTCGGTGGAGAGAGTTTAATTTTTTTTGATTTACATTCCATATCATTCAAGTAATAAGATATACATGTAAATAGGTATGAGTTTCAGTTTCGCAGGGTTCCTGCTGACACCTATGAAAGAAGCAGTCATGTCAAAAAAAACATAAGGTCGGTCGACCGACCTAGCCAGTGCTGATTTCTGGGTTCCAGGGGAGAATCAGTCGACCAAAATGGGAAAGCCGGTCGACCGACCTAGCCAGTGCTAGTTTCTGGGTTGGACTGTAGGATCGGTCGATCGGAAAGACAAAGTCGGTCGACCGAACTGGTGATATTGGTCAACCGATTTCTGATTTCGGTCGACCGATTCCGGAAAAATGCAGATTCGTACGGACACAAATCGCACCACTTTTTCTGGCTTGGGAATGGAAATAAATGAGTAAGAATAGAAGAGCAAGGACTATACTATAATTGTACATGGTTTTCCAGGAAAGTGGGAGGCTATAAGCCCCCTATCTCTCTTCTTTCTCTCTCTTGGGTGGTTGAAAAAGGGGGGAATCGATCGACTGAATTGATCGGTCGGTCGACCGATTCTAGCAATGAACCATAATCTTTTCTGTTCAGGTGAGTGGAGAGTGAAGAGTGTTGATGGCTATGACTGAGGGTCTCTCATACTGAGAAAAAACACTCAAATGACAAACTTTCTTGGACTTGGAATAGCAAGGAGAAGGGAAGGAAATTTCCTACCTTGGTCGGAAGGAAAACAGAGCTTCCGGAGCTCTTCCTAAAGCTTCCAGTGCCTCCTCCTTCTTCTTCCTCAGGCTTCAGTGGAAGCAGCAGTACAGCAGTAGCAGCAGCAGCAGAGCAGTAGCAGCAGTAGCAGATAGAGTAGTCGCAACAACAGCAGACAAAGCAGTCGTAGGTGGGAGAGGTTAGATAAGGATTACTGGGGGATAAGGATTACTGGGGGTAGAGTTTATCTAAAAAGGGGGTGTACGAGCATCGCGAACGGTGGAGATGAAATCTCCAATGGGATTTAACCCACAGTTCACACGTAACAATGGTTACGTAGGGTGAATAGTAACCCTCCCACGTAATCACTGTGTCATATATATATATATATATTATATATATATGTCATTTTCTTTTTAATCCTTTTCTATTAATTTTCATTTATTTAGGTTATTAATTTATGTAGTCTCATGTGCGTTTATTTCCAAGGTTTATTTTAGTAATGGCAGTGCGCATAATAATTAAACTAATTGGAACGTCATCATGCATTAATACACAAATGGCCAATTATTTTTATAAATAAAAACTGAGGTGTTACAGAGAGTAGGAGGGTTTCCATCCCTCGTCTAGTTATGAGTCGCACTATAGTGGAGGCAAGCCTACTCCACTAGTAGTGTAATTTATTTTTTGTTTTCACCTCGGGGTATGCCCAGTTTGCTGTACTTTATTTTCTTTGACTTTAGTTCAGAACTAGCTATGTAAACTTCATGTAAATGTGTGACATTGTATAAAGCATGTGATCTTACGTGTGTTAATGAGTTTCTTTTATTTTTATGTTTCCACGGACTCGAGTAATGGTATCCCTAGCGAGGCTTCGGCCAGTTTGTGGGAAGCAGAGTCTTATCGGACTTGTTATTAAGATAACGGGTCAGAATGACGAGGATCACTACAGAAACTCCTCAAAACAATAGCATTCATAATTCACGTGTAACAAAATTAAAGCACCAAATAACATAAATCAATTGTCTGCTCACATATAACAATTTAAAGGAAAACTTTCATAAATCTGGAACCTAAGCATGCTTTCTACTCAACACCAGTAAACACCTTACCACTTATAGTTAAATAGTTAATGACTAATGAACATTTATAATTAACAAGAATAATTTTAGTTTTATGGTTAACCAAAAATAAATTGCTAACTAAGAGCTACTTAAACCAGATAAGCACTACAAATAAACTATTGAAAGGAATATCGATGAGAATTGTAGACCAAGATACAAACGAACGACACCTTATCGAGATTCCACTTCATACACTATGATGTAAACCAACAACTAGAGTCGGAAGGAATGATGCTAACACTCGGGTCACGATTACTGGTTGTTGATGCTAGTATTCAACCCAGACAAACCAACATAGGAAAACACCTCTCAACCTTGCAGCCATGGATGAAAGGTCCAACTGTAGATCCATCTCTACAAGTGCTAGAAACTGTGGAGACCAACCAACACCACATGTAAACAACCAAGTTGTAAACCTACGCCTGACACACCTCTAAGGGTTATAGGGCCTTTAGAGTGAGGCCGTGGCAACACGGGACTAGCTGGGGACTGGTACGTCTACTGGTGTCCGTCCTCCAAATATGAACGCGCTACAAATGACTGAACAGAATGAACACACACCACAAGTCGCTGCCTCATGTAGACACTTGATTCTGGCCAACAAGTTGAACTGTATTTCTTATTATCTTATTAAGCCCCAAGTTGGTCATTCACCTTGAGCCCACCATTAGCCTTGCTTTGAGCCCATTAATAGCCCAATATTCATGAAATCCCGTCCATTATCCTTTTAAAAGAGTCCACAAGCTTAAATGCCCATTATTCTCTCATTTGATTGGCCAATAATTCGAGAAAAATCATTTTCCTTAACGCAACGAGTCGGGGCGCCGCGTTAGCCTTGTCACGCCCCCCTTGGCTGCCGCGACATCCCATGCATATCCATGCACGTGGCTTCATAGTCGCGCCCCTTTTGGTCGTCGCGTTCATCTCTGTCGCGTCCCTACGACCCGTCGCGACAACAGCCGCGTACGCAGGCCTCCGCAACCACCTCCTATTTATCATCTCATGGCCTTTATCTTTATCTCCAAGCAACCTCTCAACCCCCTGAGCGCAATGAGAGGTTGTGGGACTCCTTGGAGGCCCTTTAGAACTCTCACTCATGAATTTTAATGGGATTTATCCTTCAGTTTGGTATTTATCATCTAAAAACGGGATATTCTCTCTCATTTGGCTATAAAAGTAAGGTCTTCTGTTCAGAGGAGCCCCGGTTTTCACCCCGAAGAGCTGCCGAAATTTTATGTGATCTACACTTAGCTCGCAGCCCTCTTCATCTCCCTCCATTTTCCTCACATCTTCCACCTTAAGCCATGCTTACCTCCTCATCCATGGAGCTTGGTGTGTGAGGAGGGCGGCTCCCACTTCGTCCATGACATCTGCACGACCCAAGGACACTGCACAACGTCAGGGAGTCTCCCCATATGGGGTTCTTTCTTCCTTCTCCCTCATCTCACTTTTCGTACATGCATGTTATTTCTTTCTAGATAGATTGCATTCCTTTTTCCTCCCACGTTTTCCATCCACCCAAGGGGTTTAAAAATCACCCCCAAGTCCATTCCCTCCATGCTTCACCTTTCCTTTTCATTTTTGGATAGATTGCTACGTTTAAGTTTATTCTAACAGGGTGTTCTTTGTCGTTTTCCTTGTTTTGGCAGGCACACAAGCAAACATAGACGAGCAGCTCTTGTTCTCTGGTCGGACGAAGGACAGGAAGGAGGTCTGCCTACATTTCTCCCGCACTGAAGAGAACGCGGCAGGCAGGGTAGTCGCGACAAGCTTAACGCACCCTAGACGGGCGTCGCGACATCAGACCCATCGCGATGGGCTACCTCGTCGCGACTACAGTAAGTGCTTCGTTCTCTATCCTTTTTCCTAGCATCGTTAGCCTAGTTTAGTTCTTATATATGGCAACGTGTTAGGTGGTGATCACACCCTTATTTCCATGCTATTAGTTTTAATATCCTATCGCGTGTTTTGGGGGTGCACATTCCCCGTGATTACACCTTTTGGCGATCACGGTGGGACCTTCAGTGCTAGCCTCATGATTGTTGCTTGTTTGTCTGCCAAATTCCTCTATTTAGTTGTATAGAACCCTGTTAGGTATGTTTCTGTGTTTTTTTATATTTCTGTGATCGGTCGTTAACGCGGCACATCGGGCGGCCGTGACTTAGTCGCGCCGGCCCAGTTGGACGCGACTTCAGGTACGTGTTCTTCCTCTCCCCCTGCACTGTTTCTTCACTGAAGTTGTTCCCACGTCCTCTTCATGCTATTGTGCCATGCATATTCGCATTCGTGTTTGTTAGAATCCTACTAGGACTCGGATTTTCCTTTTGTTTTCATTGTTGGATTTCGGATCTTATCGCGGCGTGTCGTTTGGTCGCGACAATGTAGCGCCCTGGTGGGAGGTCGCGTCTTCAGGTACATAGTGGTTGTTACTGCTTTTGATCCATGTGCCGATTTCTGTGTGTTTTGTGAGTCTTGCTGTGTTGTTTAGTCCGTTACACGACTGTGGTGTGTGTCAGATTAGTCTGTTTGCTCTTTGTTTGCATGCAATTACAGGTCTCTGCACTCTGTTGATATCGCGCCTGGGTTACCGGTCACGATAGGGTTGCGGCGTACCTGGCCGTTGCGACTTTAGCCGAGTCCTGTTAGTTGCTCTGTGTTAGCATAAATTAGATTGTTGCATGCACCTTGGTGCGCATAGGACCATGCATACGCTTTTGTCCTGAGTAGTGTAGGTCTCCTCCTTGGTAGAGTCGACCCTCTCACCTGCGAGCACTCGTGGGCTGACCAGGGCCACCTACCGAGGGCCTCCGTAAGTCCTCGTGGTCGTACGCACGTTGCGGTTCGCCAGGCTGGTTATACCTGTTGTACCCATAGTTCAGGTCGTCTCATGCGTAAGTTTTATGCGTCCCCTTAGTCATCCCAGAGTACTTGAGTACGCACCTATTAGGGTCCCTCTTTAGCGGAGTGTAATTCAATTAAATCGATCCATTAAAAGGCTAAGTGATAACCCTAAAATCCTGACGCGCATCATGTTAACTTGTGTGTTTGCTTGAGAACTACTTTTCTCATCCCCTTCTTGTGTGTTTGTACCTGTTGTTGTACTCCTATTTGTATTTTAGTGTATCCTTTTAATTCATCCTTCCATGGCTCCTGTCCATTTCACCTATCCTCCAACCTCTCCTCCTTATACAGACCCCTTGTCTCATGAGTTTCTTTCAAATTCAGCCCAGCCCAGGGCCCATCGGGCTACCTTTTCCCACGCCGTCTCGTTATCCTCCTCCTCCGATGAGGCCGCTTAATTGGAGCGCCTCCTACTAGAAATGGGCCCTGACCAGGCCCGGGAATTGTTGTCCACCTTTGCTCCACAATCTTCTTCAAGGATGGGCCCAACATGCCCACATTATCCTGCTCGTTCTAGATCCACTCACGTTGTCACTCCTGGATCGGGCCATCCTTTTGTTCTGCCCACATCATCACAACCGGCCCATTATATTCAATCTAGTCCGGACCTTGGCTCTCAACTCCGCTCTCATGCCCAAGCTGGCCCTCGCTATCCACAATCCACCTCGACTCAGGACTTCCAATCCAAGTTCGAGTCCATGAAGTGAGGGCTTAGTGATTTGCGAAGGCAATTAAATCCCAAACCCTCCTTCAATGATACTCTCCCTAATTTCCATGGTCTTCGGATCCCTCCACTTTCTCAACTTCCTGTCTATCGCAAATATAGTGGAGCTGGAGACCCTTATATCCATATAAAGGAGTTCCTCTATGACTCGGCGTCCTACCAACATGATCGTCGCTTATTGGCTTACCTTTTTAGGCGGTCGTTGGATGGGCCTGCTCTAGAATGGTTTTATTCCCTGCCTCCAAATGAAGTTGAGAATTTTGAGGTTGTCAAGGTCAGATTCCTACAACAATATCAAGACTGGGCCGGGCCCAAATATTCAACGACCGATCTGATGACTGAACAGATGAAGCCTGATGAAGAATTTGCAACTTATGCTGACCGATGGCGTCAAATGTCCACACATGTTCAAATGCACATCCCAGAAGAGGAGAAGATCAAGCTCATTATTGCCAACGCAACACCCATGTACCGCCACATCTTTGCTATGAACAACATCACGTTCATGCAACAATTATACAGCCGTGCTCGCTTTGTCAAGACCCAACTCAGTGACTCTCCCGTGCCATCCTTGTTTGAGGCCCAACAACCCAATTACACATTTCAAGAGCCCACTTATGAGGGAGTCCAAACCCAGACCCAAGTTGATATTATCCACCACCCCATGTCTACCCACTCCGCTAACTACTATACACCTCCACCTCCATGTAGCCAACTCGCTCCACTTCCACAAGAACAACCACCTCGCCCGAGCCACCGCACCACTCCATCCACTACTCTTCCATCCCAACATCCACTTGGTCCAAAGCGAGCCCTTTATCATCCGTTGCCTGAATCCCTCTCTGATGTCTTCACAGCCCTGATGTCCATCAATGCATTACAACTCCCTCTAGAAAAACCAAGCTGGGACATACCAATGGACCAATCAGAATACTGTCTATATCATCGCCATCCAGAGCATACAGTCGCGAACTGCTGCAAATTTTGAGATGTGATCTATAATCTGAAGCACAAGATAGATTGGGCTGAAATGCACAGGCTCATCCTACATTGTCAAGCGCAAGGCCAGGGACGGTCGTCTTCTCCATCACAATCAGAGGAACAGCCACCCGAGCAGCCTTAGGCAGATCAATTGTAGTCACAGCCAAGACAACCTACACCCGTTTAGAGGCAGACACATTTCTTTACTTACCCTCCAAGTGCGTCATCCGCTCCGTCGCCACCTTAATAGCCTCCTCCACCAACCCCTGCTCAGACTATCACCACCACGCCTACCCATGATGCCACATTGTGCCATTGGCCATCTTCCTTAAAACCACAAACCACTGATCCCTCAGCTCCTACAAACCCTCCATCTTTACCCCTTGCTACCATCTCCACCCCATTACCACTTACACCTAAGCAGACCACCACCATAGCACCAAGGCTCGGGCAAGCTACGCTCACCTCTGAGCCGGAGCAAGAGTTTCCTACTCTCGAGCTTAAGGCTGACTCAGCCTTTGAGTCGGAAGAAGATATCTCTCAGCACGAGCCTGTCCTTACCATCCAACCACCTTACACAAAGCCCTTCGCATCCGACGAACCCACCATAGCTACCACACATCCCATCGCCACCACATCCCAATGGAGCGAATGCGCACTACCGGCAACATGCCTTGAGTCTACTTCCATAGGGCAAGATAATCCGAGCAAAGGTAGTGCAGTCCCGGTCATGTGTTTTGACCCTTACAGCTACATCAGCCGCATGTCGATCTACGTCCTTATCTCAGGCACATTTGGGAAGAATAAGCCTCCATCTCCTCAGAAAATGGCTGTTAAGAAGAATTCTCAAGCACTAACACCAGTCACTTCTAAAGCGAGGATGGTAGCCATTACATTGCTTATTGGAGATGATAAGATTGATGCCCTCATCACTCCTCGCTCAGTTATGTTGCATATGGCTAGTCAAAAGAAGGAGTTCTCTACAAATGTTATGCTATCTCATACTGCTGTCAGGGCCGTCATGAAATCAATGCTTAAAGGTCAGGCACGACGACCTCTAATTGAAGCTCTCAATAGTACAAACTCCACATCTTTACTAGAGTCTTCACTCAAGGAGCAAGAGACCAAGATGCCCAAAATAAGTGCGCACATGGCAGTCATGACAATTGATGAGAGAGCCCTATGGCTGCAGAGGAGAGCAAGACCATCTGCCGCTTGGTCTCGTTATTTGAGAAGGCATGTCAAGATGAAGCGGTCATATCTATCTGCAAAAGCAAAGAAACCACGACACCACAAGAAAACGTCTGCCAAGAAACAGAGGAGGCTGAACTTGAGATCGAAGTTCCAGAATATTCGTTCCAATACCTTGGCACCATCTGATCCTAAACTATTCCCTCTATGCATTCTAGTCGATCTTGTTCCTAGAGGAGGCACCCGATCTCACAATCCTGGGCTGTTTCCATATCCTTCCCCTCCTACTCCCCCAGGGTCTTAGGACCCTTGCTTATCTCCTCCACCTGAGCCGTCCGATCATCCTCTGGGTACTCAGAGTATCTTTTCTTCCCCTCCACCTAAGCCTCCCAATCACTTTCTGGGTACTCAGGATTCCCCTCACTTACCTCTTCTTCCTGAGCCACCCGATCACCCTATGGATTCTCAGGGTTTTTTCCACATCTATCTGGGTCACTTGACCTTCTTCTTGGTGCTCAGGATTCCCCTCTTCCTCTTCCACCCGAGCCTCCTGATTGTAGGTCAGGTCCACCTTCTCTAGGGACGTCTGATCTTGGTCCCGATTCCCTTCCTTCCACTTCACCTTCTGATCCCCCAGATCCTCCACCCTCCATTCTGCAGTTCATTCCTTTAACTTCTCCTGATCTCGGGTTTGACCCGATTCCTCCTTCACTATCTATTCGGGGTTCTGACCCCTTATCTCACTGTTCCTAGGGTTTCAGTCCTCACTAACATTCTTATCCTTCTTTGTAAATTCTTTTGTTAGAGGGTTCTTATCCCTCATATTCTTGTAGAGTCTTGTCTCCCTCTTGTTTGTGATTGAGTTGACTCCAATTCTTGCCATCCCTACCTTTTCTCGTAAATGAGCTAATTAAAATCCACCAAGATCAAAGTTTGAACACTAGTGTAGGTCATTCTTTCAATAAGGGGGGTCGCAATGTGCACCAAATAACTAGGTAAATATTTGTTTCAACACAAAGAACATCAAAGAGAGTCATCTCATTTCACAACTAGAGTGGTCGAGTCAGTCTTAGGTTTATTTTACTTCTGCAGCACTCAAGCTAGAGATTGCTCCGCGTTAGGGAACCGACGTTCATTCCCTGTCATTAAAGGTCACCTTAAGCAAGGATCATCACACACTCACATGGCAACCTTAGCCGACTCCTCTAGCAAACATCGCTGCTACTTAGGCCATATCTAGGTGGTGCAAAAGTTGTTCTCCTCTTTACTCGATCGAAGTGTAAAGGCAAAAAAAAAAGATATTTGGGCGAGGCGACCGACCTAAGCACACCTTGCTGAGAGGACATCTCAAATAGGGACGATCAATCATGCCTGTAAAAAAAGCAAAATCAAAAAGAAAGAGAGCAAACAAATGAAAGAAAATCGAGGAATAGGAGCATGGCAAAGAGTGGCAGTACAGTTTCCCACGGGATGCCCTTGAACCCGGTCGTACGCATGCCCCAAACAAGAAACATGCACAATAAAGTGACCAAAAGTCCCTCCTCAACAGATTGAATCTCTAAGAGGTGTGTCGTGGAAGGAAGCAAAGCCTAACTTGTCTTTTAAAGCTTGCACGAGACTTATCCTCAAACTTTCTTCTCTTTCTTCCTATAAGGCTCAAACATCTTCTAGATATGGCCTTTATAGCGGCACCGCGAGTTAGGGGCAACCAACTATAGGATGCCACCTTCCTCATGCACATCCGATCTTTTGGTGGTCTTTAATAAAAGGGGAATGAATGCGGACCCATTTCCAGTAGTTTGATCTTGTTTTTAGTGCTGTAGTAGCAAGTGTAAGTACCTTCCATTTCATGTGTAGAGTTTGCTTTAGACATTATTCAAAATTCAAAATTCAAAATTAAAAAAAAATGATGATGAGCAGCACAACAATGTACTCAACTTCCTTTCTCTCTCTCTTTCGGATCTCATATCACACTCGTGTCAATTTCACTTCATTCCAAAAAAAGTCATAAATCATTGGCACAATACATAAAAGATCCACTAAAGATAAGCATCATGTACAAAGATAAGGGGGAGGTGGCTCACAAGCTCCTCACTGACCACCGCCACTCTCCCCGGACCCCTCATGTCTATCAGGAGGTGGTGGCATCTCACCACCACCCCGACCACTCCTAGCACTCGTCTCACCACCGAGGCGCCTCTCCTCCTCCTTGTTCCTCCGACGACTGGAGGAACCTGCCAAATACTGCCTAACAGAGGCGCCAATCGCTCTGCTAGCTCCGCTCACGCCACTCCTGCTCTTGCTCCGGGACCGGCCTATGGCTGTCATCACCTCCTGTAGACCCCGAGCTAGGGTCTGCTGCGCGTGCAGATCAGCGTGCAGTTGGGCCAGCTCCGCCTGATCCACGGCCGGTCCCTGTGTACGTAGCCTCTCCAGCTCGGCTGTCATCGCGTCCGTCTGGGTGCGCAGCTGATCTCTCTCTGCCGCTACTCTGTCCACCTCCCTCTACAGCTCGGCCGCTCGGTCGGTGGCAGTCCTCAGCTCCGTCTCTTGCAGGAAAAGCCAAGTCAGTGCCAAATTTGAATGATTTCCAATTTAAATCATTGTAGTACTTACTCGCTCGGCTAGCTCAGCCTGCGACTCCTCGGCCCTCCTGACCACGGCTGCCAGTCGGTCTTCCAGATCCGACTGGGAGCCTCTGTCCGCTCGGGAGGAGGAAAGCACCAGTCTGTGCCCTCCTCACCCTCTCTAGATCCGCAACGCCTGCACATGCAACACAAGTCAGATTCTCAAGTTAGTTTTAATTGTAAGTACTGACGTCTGAGTAGGTACTTACCAGCTGATCTGCCTCCCTCTGAGCTTACCTCTCGATCCTACACCGCCGAGTGGAGCAGGCCCGAAGTGAGGCAATCTCGCCGGCCACGTCCACCTGCAATTCATTCCAAAACTGTCAGCTCAATTCAATAAAAGAACAATCCATGGAGTTTGAGTTTAGGAGATTTACTTGTCGTCTTGCACCCTTGTAGACCCTCGCCCCATACTTTAAGGCGAATGCCTGAAGGTACACGTCATCTGATGTGGCGGTGGACTTAACTTGCTTGCCTCGGCGCTCCCAGTTCTGGATCTGCTCCTTGGCCCGCTCGCCCCAGTTGGTGGTGTCATGGAGTCCCCGGAACCTTCGACCGGGCCTAGGAGTCCGGTTATGGCTTGAAAACTCCACCGCACTCTGACGTAGGCCGAGAGACCTCTGAGTCAGATAGTGATGGAGAGGTAGCACGAGGTTGAGAGCATGGATCCACACCGTCCTACCGAAGTAGGGGCAGGCCAGCTCCAACCAAGGTTGTCCCTCGTCCGCCTCCACTAGATACGGCTGCCATACCACCTGCACATCAAGCACATCTTGTCAGTAGCCAAATATTTAAAGTAAATCAATTTGAGCTCAGAGAGGGGTTTAGAGCACTTACATCTAGCTGAGGGTAGAGATCGATGGCATCCTGGAGGGGCGCTAGCTGGTCCTCTAGGGGGTGCGTGTCCCTACACGGCACCCAGCGTCGAGCAATGGGCACACGGCCCGGTCGCTCCAGAGTCCCCCTCCTCAAGCCGGGGAGATGTAGGTAGGCCAAGACCTGCAAGAAAATAAGAAAGCATGGTTAATTCACATTAAATATCAAAAGGGCAATTTTTAGTAAAGGGGCAAGAGAAGAGGAGAGTGTACCTGAAAGAAGGGGTAGAAACTACTGATTGCAGTCTGTCGGACTGAAGAACCTAGGCTCTCGAACTGGTGCACCAGGAACGCTGCTCCCCACGCATAGCTCCCTACCTCACCTAGGTCCTCTAGCAGTGGCAGGAACCGGAAATGGACCGGGTCGCCCCTCGTGGCAAACAAGAGTCTGCCAAAGAAGAGGATGAGGAAGCGACGCAGGTCTAGGTCCGCCTGAGCCCCTCGCTCACTAGCTAGACTCTCTCTGCAGCCCTCTGTCAATCTCTGCAGATGCTCATCCACAGCCTCGGCTACTCTCCTCCCAGTCTCAAGCAGCCCTAAGCTCTCCTGTAGCTCGACCCTGGAAACGAGGGAGGACCTCTGCCCTACGGTCAAGCCTAGCAGCCTACGGGCTAGCTCTTTATAGCAAGGATAAGTGTAGCTGCTCACCAGACACCCGTGCACCTACAAGCCCGTGATCCTACTCACGTCCTCCAGGTTGGGGATCATGTGTCCCCATGGAAGCACGAAGGCAATCGCCCCCGCGTCCCACGTGCTACGCAAGGCCTGGGTCAGAGGGGGGTCCGCCTCATCCACTCCACACGGAGGACCTCCCCAAATCCCATCTCATCCAGCCTATCCCTCTGGAACCCGGGAAAGGCTAGGTACACTACTAAAATGAGGATCCAAGAGACCCGGGCCCTCATTTCTCCCTGCAAGCACAAGTCAGTTCAAAAATCAGTTTAATCACTCTCCTGGTTGGACTCTCGGTTGAGGTTGCGGTGGCTTAGTAGGACGTGACCTTGTCGCGGCGCCCCGATGCGTCGCGACCTGATCGCGCCCCTCTAGTGGACGGTAAACTTGTCGCGGCGGCCTTGGCCGTCGCGACATGTTAGCGGCCCGTTGACCCGTCGCGACATCTGGTGTCGCGACGGGCCGAGTCGTCGCATTTTCAGACGCAGACCGACTGGATCTTTCCTTGTCCGGTGGCCGTTTCTCTGGGCATTGCGCCCTACATTGAGCCCTCTAGGGGCTTTCCTCATACATCCACATCCACAAATCAGGGGTTAGGGGCCTCGAACACCTACCTTCTTCATTGCTTGCTCTTGAGCCCTTGCCACCGGTTCAAAGTCAAGCGCCGGAGCCTCCTCCTCCTCCTCCATCTCAACCTCCGGTACTGCTTCCTTCGTCGGAACCGCCGTCTCCCGCCGTCGGGAGCTCCTCCTCATCTCCGTCCTCTTCCCCTTCCCGCCAGAGGAACCCACGCCGTTGCCACTTCCCCCCATTGCTGGTGACCTCGAGAGAGTGAGTGAGAGATTGAGAAAGGGAGATTGAGAGATCAAGAGAGTGAGGATGTGAGAAGAGGGGTCAATTGCCGGAGCTCAAAAGGAGGTTTTGCACGTTGAACGCACAAAAGGGGGGAAGAAAGGGGGGTTGCTGCGTTTTGAATGCTCGGGTAAAGTCGCGACGCCCATGTGCGCCGCCTTCTTGTCGCGTGGTCAGTGTAGGATGCGATCTTGTTGTGATCTGCCGACATGCTGAGACCTTAAGGCGACCGCTTGCATGGTCGCGACATGCACCGACCTAATCCAGCCCCCCATCCATTAATCAGGGACGTTGTGTTTGTGTGTATGATGCTAATTGAGTGCTTACTTGTGTCTGTGCACAATTAGTTTATTGTGTGTATATATATTTTCTATTCTGTGTTGTTCTTTGCTTTGATTATTTATCATAAAATCTAAAAAAAAAACAAACAAAAAAACAACAAAAAAATCAGAAAACGAGAAAATCAGCAAAAAAAATGGAACGTCACAGGTAAGTCAGGTAAGTATTTCTATCCCTACTCCCTGCATTACTATATGGTATCCTACTTACTATATCGTTTCAAGGACCGGCTGGTTCTCAATGTGTTCTGAGATTTGAGTTCCCCTTTACCAAAAACAGTGATGATCTAGGTGCACGTTGTTAATCGTCGGATAGGTCGTTAAGCCAGGTAAGTTTTGGAACGATGGATTCAGGCCTACATTGCGGTTGCAGGTAGTCTCTTGACCCATTCTTATTCAGCTTAGCAATATTATCCTTGATATATTTTCTATTTTCTCATTTTCTTTGCATTTGATTTAATGATTTCTTTTCTTTAGCCCAGCATGCATCATGTAGGATTTTGAGCTATCACGACTCATCCCTGGCTAATGGTGAGCCCTTGTTGAGTGCCCAACCATTCCTCATATTCCGAAACAAGAGATTTTATTCCACTCTGAATCGGAAGGTCTGCCTCCGAGTGAGTTGTTCCTACCAGTTTGCCAAGAAATTCCATATCTGGATTCTCTATACAATTTCATCCTTATTCCTTTTGATCTGTCTGGTTGCAAACCACTCCCAGGCAGAGTCATGAGTTACCTGCCTGGCACGCACATGTCCCTCCAAAATGAACCTGTAGGCCAATCGGCTAGGGTACCTCTCAATCGAGGGGTTGATCATCCTTTTCTTTCTTCCTTCTCGTCCAGACTTGTGTTTTCCTTGCATTCTGCTCGAGCAGCTAACTTGGGGCTTTCAAGATGATTCCAATTGCTTGTTGGTTAGATTGGGTGTCTCTTTACCTTGGCTCCCACTTTTCAGTTCACTCCATGTCACCTCCACTTCGCCGTCATTTCATGACACCTTCGCTTCACTTCTACTTCGCTCCTTTGCAAAGTGGAAGCCAATGAGGGGCAATCTGTAGACACCCGATTCTGGACAACAAGTTGAACTGTATTTCTTATTATCTTATTAAGCCCCAAGTTGGTCATTCACCTTGAGCCCACCATTAGCCTTGCTTTGAGCCCATTAATAGCCCAATTTTCATGAAATCCAGTCCATTATCCTTTTAAAAGAGTCCACAAGCTTAAATGCCCATTATTCTCTCATTTGATTGGCCAATAATTCGAGAAAATTCATTTTCCTTAACGCGACGGGTCGGGGCGCCGTGTTAGCCTTGTTGCGCTCCCTTGGCCGCCGCGACAGCCCATGCATATCCACGCACGTGGCTTCATAGTCGCGCCCCTTTTGGTCGTCGCGTTCATCTCTGTCGCGTCCCTACGACCCATCGCGACAACAGCCACGTACGCAGGCCTCCGCAACCACCTCCTATTTATCCTCTCATGGCCTTTATCATTATCTCCAAGCAACCTCCCAACCCCCTGAGCGCAATGAGAGGTTGTGGGACTCCTTGGAAGCCCTTTAGGACTCTCACCCACGAATTTTAATGGGATTTATCCTTCAGTTTGGTATTTATCATCTAAAAACGGGATATTCTCTCTCATTTGGCTATAAAAGTAAGGTCTTCTGTTCAGAGGAGCCCCGATTTTCACCCCGAAGGGCTGCCGAAATTTTCTGTGATCTACACTTAGCTCGCAGCCCTCTCCATCTCCCTCCATTTTCCTCACATCTTCCACCTTAAGCCATGCTTACCTCCTCATCCATAGAGCTTGGTGTGTGAGGAGGGCGGCTCCCACTTCATCCACGACATCTGCACGACCCAAGAACACTGCACAACGCCAGGGAGTCGCCCATATGAGGCTCTTTCTTCCTTCTCCCTCATCTCACTTTTCATACATGCATGTTATTTCTTTCTAGATAGATTGCATTCCTTTTTCTCCCATGTTTTCCAACCATCTAAGGGGTTTAAAAATCACCCCCAGGTCCGTTCCTTCCATGCTTCCCTTTCCTTTTGATTTTTGGATAGATGCTACGTTTAAGTTTATTCTAACAGGGTGTTTCTTTGTCGTTTTCCTTGTTTTGGTAGGCACACAAGCAAACATAGACGAGCAGCTCTTGTTCTCTGGCCGGCCGGAGGACAGGAAGGAGGTCCACCTACATTTCTCCCGCACTGAAGAGAACGCGACAGGCAGGGTGGTCGCAACAAGCTTAACGCGCCCTGGACGGGCGTCGCGACATCAAACCCATCGTGACGGGCTACCTCGTCGCGACTACAGTAAGTGCTTCGTTCTCTATCCTTTTTCCTAGCATCGTTAGCCTAGTTTAGTTCTTATATATGGCAACCTGTTAGGTGGCGATCACACCCTTATTTCCATGCTATTAGTTTTAATATCCTATCACGTGTTTTGGGGGTGCACATTCCCCGTGATTACACCCCACTGTCGTCTTTCCCTCACCGGACATGCTACTCAACAAACGAGTGAGGGTGTCCTGGAAGACGACACAGATCTCGACGGTACACATATATCGAGACAATTCTGAGCACAACGTGCCTAGCCACAGAGAACATAGGGTACCCGACTAGAGAGACATTCTTGATTAAGCGCTGGACCACCGAACTTGACAAACCACTACAATATATATATATATATATAGATATATATATATATATATATATATATATATGACAGAACACCAGCGGTTATTGAACCACATCTTTAAATCTTACATTTATGACCCATAACCTTTCATTCATAAACCACAATCTCCTACTTATATGGAGATAATCAACATAGTATACAATAAATTCTAACTAACAATAAACTAATCCATTCTCATTAATTTGTAACTAACAACCTTTACAATACTCAAATACATTACTTACATGAAAATACCTTACATTGTACACAATAGCTTTACATTATCACTAAATTACTCAATTCCCTTAAAATCCACGTATACATAATATCCACATTGCTTAAACACGTTAAACTAGCGAGAAAATACCAAAATCGGGCCCCCAATGGACCCGCATTACAATGCTCAAAACTAAACACTTAGGCAGGGCAGACATAGGTAGAGTTCAGTGGGGTCCTGTGACCCCACTAGATCTCCACCCAATCCCATTTATCCCATTAGTTTTAAGTATAATTTTTTTTTTAATGTTACGGTGACCCTACTGAAAATTTTAAAATATTAATTGGTGCACAACCAACTCGCCCTGTGACCCCTGTTGGGTTCTCATATTGGAGAATGTTGGGTTACAACAAGTGTTTAAATGTTTTTGATGATGAGCAATACTAATTGATGTTATGTTTGTTTTTGATGATGAACATTCATGAACAAGACAAAATTGATGTGTTATGAATGTGTGAAACTTGATGAAATGACAATTGGATGCAAATGAAACACATTTTTATATGTTCATTATATCTCACTAATTATGTCTTTTAATGTAGGTGTGAATGTACACAAGACAAAGCCCAAATCTAAGTGCAAACGAACAAGACAAGTTGCTGAAATAGTGCACCTGTCAACAGATGATATTGCATCTGTCAACAGATGAATAGTGCATCTGTCGACAGATGATTTTCGCCTGTCGACAGATCCACTCAGAAATCTATTTCCAGAAAGCCCAGTCTTCTGGATTTTGCAAACCTGTCAGCATCTGTCGACAGCAGCAAGTCGGCTATCGACAGACGGAGTTTCGGGAAGATCTAATGGCCGGGATATGATCTATATTTTGGTGTTTCCTTTTAGCACGACTCTCTATGCTTGGACACCACTATAAATGGATCATGAGGCTATTTTCGCAGCAAGAACCACCATACCAAAACCCTAAGCAAAGGTCAAGAAGAAGGCTTTCTTCCTGCTGCCCTGCTTCATCTCTCTGCCCAGAACAAAGAAGAACAACCTTCCAAGCAAGTTGAAGCCGGTTCGTCCGTGTTCAAGCTTTTCCATCAACTGATACTTGTCAAGACGTAGCTTGGAGTCTTCTGGACGACCAACGAGAAGAGATCTACATCGAGATTTGATTCTTCATCTCAAAACTCTTCTCTTTTCACTACTTTCATATATCTGTGTGTGTGCACTGATTTGAGATCAGTACGTGGATGTTGTGGAAGTGTGGATATGTTCTGATTGCTTGTTTGCATCAGACAACGTGGTGTGTGGATTAGATCAAGGCTAGATGATCTGATCTGTTGTGAACCTGATCTAGTGTGTGTGTTTGGTTGAGCCGGTGTGCTCGTGTGTGTGTTGTACTCAGTTGTTGAGTAGTGTGTCCTCACTGTGTGGGGGGTGGACGTAGGAGTCACGTGGTGTGATCTCTGAACCACCTAAAAAATCCCTGTACACTGTGGTTTGATTTGTGGTTTGTTTGTATTGCGCTAGATGCATGCATAGGGATTTCGTCTACACACTAACTGTTAATTTATTCACACATTACATCAGATCAAGGGGTTTTGATTGAGTAGATCTTTTAATCCGAAGTAGTTTTTAAATTGCTTAAGTTTCCGCTGCAAATCTATTCAACCCCCCTTCTAGCTTTGCCATCACCGAGTATCGATCCTAACAACCCCGTTACCCCCATTCCCACGCCCTCCCGCCTCACCCTCTTTTCTCTTCCACTCTCCCTCTCCCTAGGTTTACACCTGCTCATCACGCCCCCTCGCAGCCGTTGCACAGGTCGCCGCACAGGCAACCCTCCCTCGCGGCCTCGCCGCTACTACAGCCTCACACAGACCTGCCGTCGGTCACCCGCCGCTCGCCGCACAGGCGCACAACCCCCTCGCCAGAATCACCCCGACGTCGTGACGAGCTGTCCACCACCAGCCATTGGCTCTTGCCCCAAGCTGCCGACCGCCGCGCCACCCACTGTGGACCTGTGGTGATTCTCTCTCTCTCTCTCTCTCTCTCTTTCTCTCTCTCTCCTGATCTCCCTCCGCTTCTGCGATCTGTTTCTTCCCCTCCCTCCGCTTCTTCCCCAACCCCAGTGGCCAACTGGCCCAGCCGTGCCCTCCGCCCCCCACCTTTTTCCTCCCCAAATGGGCCAAATCCCAATCCCAACCACAAGCACCCAGTCGTGCCCTCTTCCCCCGGCCCTTGTTTCTTCCCCAAATCCCCACCACAGGCACCCAACCGTGAGTGTTCCCCCTTCCCCCCCCTGTTTCTTCCCTAAATCCCAATCCCCACCCAGCCGTCCCCCCCCTCCTCGTTTCTTCCCCAAATCCCAATCCCCACCCACAGGCACCCAATTTCTTCCCCCAATCCCAATCCCCACCCACAAGCACCCAACCGTGCCCCCCCCCCCATTTTTCTCCCCAATTCCCACCTAGCCGTCCCCCTCCCCTCCTTGTTTCTTCCCCCAATCCCCACCCACAGGCACCTAGCCGTGCCCCCTCCCCTTTGTCCCAATCCCACCCATAGGCACCCAACCGTGCCCCCCCCCCCGTCCAATCCCCACCCAGCACCCAGTCGTGCCCCCCTTTTTTTCTTCCCCAATCCCCAACCCAACCGTGCCCCCCTCTTTTTATAGTAAAAAATTTCCCACCGAATGACAATGTTTTCAGAGTAAAATGACTGTGTTTTATCTTATTTTTATCTTTTAATTATAATGTCTCATATTATGATTATTATTTTTTTACACGCAGCTTGACCTTCTCTCACATAATCGGATTTATTATTGGCCACTATATTACTTGGCTACTAACTAAGGTATGTGATCCAGCGAGCCTGGGTGGTGGCTCACTTTTATAATACATATTTTAATTGATTCGTGTGGTTATGTGAATGTGTTCCAGCGAGCCTGGGTGGTGGCTCACTTTTATAATGCATATTTTAATTGATTCATGTGGTTATGTGAATGTGTTCCAGCGAGCCTGGGTGGTGGTTCACTTTTATAATACATATTTTAATTGATTCGTGTGGTTATGTGAATGTGTTCAGCGAGCCTGGGTGGTGGCTCATTTTTATATGAATGTGTTGGTTTTATAATCATTGATTTTTTGCTAGGATGAAACGTTATTTGGTTAAACTAAGTCAAGGACAGAGCAATGCAGCTAGTTCAAGTAGTTCTAGAACTCCAAAGAGTCCACTCCCAAGTCAACAGAATCTTCGCCTATTGATGAACTTGATTTGAGTACTTTAGAATCAGATCCAGGGTTAAGAAAGAAGATATCAGAGTATCATCCAAATTGTAAGATGATGTGAAAGCATATCTATTAAAAGGTCCTTGTCAACCACGAAATCATAATTTTCCTTTGAAGCTTATGAGTGGAAAATGCGTAGATTCGTTCCTTCTTAGTTTGATGAGTATGAAATTGGTTAAATATAGCACAACAAAAATGCTGCATTTTGTTTACCTTGTTACTTATTCAAACACGACCATGGAAAACAATTAGGTGGTGATTCATTTGTTGGGGAAGGTTTTTCAAGTTGAAACAAAAAAGACAGATTATATGTTCATATTGGTGGTCCTAATAGCTCACATAATGTAGCTGTAAAAAAATGTGAGAACTTGATGAGACAAAAATAAAGTATTCAAGTAACTTTTTCAATGCAATCAGACCAAGTGAAGAATGATTACAAAGTCCGCCTACAAGCTTCAATAGATTGCATAAGGTTTCTTTTGCGCCAAGGATTAGCATTTCGTGGACATGATGAATCTGAAAGTTCATATAATAAAGGAATTTTTTTGGAGCTCTTGAGATTTCTTGTAGATCATAGTTCATTTATAAATAATGTTGTATTGCACAATGCTCCTCAAAATGTCCAAATGTGTTCTCCTCACATACAAAAGGACATTGTAAGTGCATGTGCAATTGAAACAATGAATGCAATCATCAAAGAATTTGGAGATGATTTGTTTGCAATAATTGTTGATGAGGCTCGTGATGTATCTGGTAAAGAACAAATGGCTATGGTTTTACGTTATATTGATCATAGGGGTTTTGTTGTTGAGAGATTTTTGAGTATTATTCATGTTACTGATACTACTGCTGTGTCACTTAAGACTGCAATTGAATCTGTTCCGATGAGATATGGACTCAGCTTATCCAGAATAAGAGGACAAGGTTATGATGGAGCTAGCTAGTAATAGTAATATGCAGGGTGAGTTCAATGGTCTTAAAGCTTTGATTATGAGAGAGAATAGTTCGACATATTATATTCATTGTTTTGCTCATCAGCTCCAGTTGACGCTTGTAGCTGTTGCTAAGAACCATGGCGATGTGTCTTGATTTTTCTGTGTTGTTTCTCAAATTATAAATGTGATTAGTTCATCTTGCAAACGTCGAGACGCTCTTTGAGAAAAACAAGCTGCTAGCATTGCAGAAGTTTTAAGTAACGGTGATCTTCAGAGTGGTAGAGGTTTGAATCAAAATAATTTAAAAAGACCAGGTGATATCCGTTGGGCTTCTCATTATGGATGTCTCCTAAATTTGACTGTTATGTTCTCTTCTGTAGTGGAGGTACTTGATGTTATTTATCAGGAAGGAACTTTGGAACAGAAAGGTGAAGCACAAGGGTTTATTTGCATTGAAAACTTTTGATTTGTTTTTTTCTCTACATTTGATGACAAAAAGTGTTGGCCATCACAAATGAGTTGTCAATAGCTTTGCAACGAAAAGATCAAGATATCATTAATGCCATGTCACTTGTGAAGCTTTCCAAACAACAGTTGCAAGTTAAAAGATGAGGTTGGAAGTCTTTTTAAAGAAAGTAGTGTTGTGTTTTATAAATGAAGAGATTCCTTTTCCTAGTATGACCATCGATATTTTTTTCTTGGAAAATCTCAACGCATAGCTCCTTGTATCACAATTTACACCATTATCAGATTGAGTTTGTTCTACACTATATTAGATATGCAATTGCAAGAGCTAAACAATCGTTTCAATGAAACAAACATTGAATTGCTTCTTTGTGTGGCTAGCTTAAATCCTTGTGATTCATTTTCAGCTTTTGACAAGGAAAAGTTGGTTAAGTTAGATGGATTTTATCCCAATGAATTCCCTAACTTTGTTGATCTTGCGGCATTTCATAATCAGCTTGAGAATTATATCTTTGATGTGAAATCAGATGACACATTTTTTGACTTAAGAGACATTGGTGATCTTGCAAGAAAATTGGTGGAGACAAAGAAACATGTTGTGTATCCAATGATATATTTGCTTATCAAGTTAGCATTGCTTCTTCCAGTGGCTACTGCAAGTGTTGAAAGAGTCTTTTCAGTAATGACCTATGTCAAGAACAAGCTACGGAACCAGATGTGTGATGATTGAATAAATGATTGTCTAGTGACATATATTGAGAAAGATTTGTTTGTGAGTATAAGTATGAGTCTATTATTGAAGTTTTTCAAAATATGAAAACTCGTAGAGTACAATTGTAAAAAAAAACTTGATTGTAATGAAATGTGTCTTTCTTTTATTGTAAATGTCTATATTTTATATTTTAAAATTATATTTTATATAATTAATTAATTAATTATTAAAAATATAATTCGAGTGACCCTACTGAACAAAATTTCTAGATCTGCCACTACACTTAGGGAAACATAATGCGACGGGACTGACGGTCGCGTTAAGAATGCGATGGCTCGATAGCCCACGTTCACCATGAGAACACGTCAAGGTAGGAGGCCGCGCTCTAAATGCATCCCCCGACCTATTGTGTTCTCAAACAAAACTCCAAATCTTCATTTCTCACCCAGAAACCTCAGCAGAACCTCATTTCCATTAATTTCAAACCTCTACAAATTGACTAACTCAACTTGAAATCACATGCACACACCATACCATGCTTTAAACCATCTAAACAATGCAAAGAAATGAGAGAACCCTACCATGCGAAGAATGCGAAGAACGAAGCTTGATCGCCATTCCCACACTCGGACGCTCTCCTTGCATGGAAAGCGCACCAAAGCTGAAGCTCGCGAGCTGAAATTGCCAAAACCACCTTCAAAAACTTCTCCCTCGGTCGAACAGAGCTCCCTACTCTGTTTGGCCAACAAATAGGACATAAAGCCTTCGAAATTGAGAATGCGTCAGGGGTGCCTGTCATTCACAAACACAATGCCACGCGGCAGCCCAACGCGTGCCATGTGTCGCACAAGCAGACAAAACTCCAGAAGAGTCACAATGAGATTGTGATGTAGGGGAAGGCCGCTTTGAACGCGTTGCCCACCCCCGTCGCATTCTTAAATAGAGAATCAATGGGTTGTGTAGGCCCAAACCTATGGCCCACAACACCCACACAACACCATAAAACCAAAACCACGACTCAATGCCCACACATTGGCCCAAACACGACGCTAAAACCACTAAATTTGAATCCGAACGATCACAACATTAAAAATAAGTAAATTAGGATTCACACTCATCACCTTTAATAACAGTTAAAATATTTCACCAAAGGCTGTTCATGATAATCATAAATGATCACTTCATCACACATTAAGCTTACTTCACCATATATGAAGCCCACTTCTTTTTACATGAAGTTTCAACATTGAAGTCACTTTGTCATATATGAAGATCACTTCATTATATGTAAAGAACACTTCATCATGAACAACTTTATACACAAAGATCACTTCGTCATATGCGAAGAACACTTTGTCATATACGAAGCTCACCTAGTCATGCGCAAACTCGTATACGAAGCATTATATACGAAATCCCCACTTCGTCACACATAAAGTTCAATTCGTTAAAAACGAAGCTCACTTCAACTAACACGAAGATTAAACATCAAATATCACTTTGTCATATACAAAGACCACTTCGTCATACACGAAGATCCACTTTGTCTAATTATCATATTACTTCATCTAAAAACTAAGTTAACTTCGTCTTACACCAAGACGACTTCATCTAACAAGAAGTACACGTAGTGTAATCATTAGAACATTTCATCTACTACTTTACATACTGTGTTAAAGTTATATTTTATGAAGAAAATGCTCTAGTGAACAAAGTGTATGAATTCCAAAAAATACAATACAACTTATCTTCATAACTTATAATACTTGTTAATATTCATGGATATGAATTCAATATATTTATTGGTATAAATTTGTCATTTCAGAATCTCAGTCATATTAAGCTACACGATCTTTCATGACTCAATATATATTTGTCATTTCAAAATCTCAGTCATGTTAAGCAACGTAATTTTCCATGCTTGCAACAACTAAAATGATTTATAATATAGATTTGTCATTTCAGAATCTCAGTCATGATGGACTACACAACCTTTCAAGCTTGTATGAACTAAAATACTTTATAATATGGACTTGTCAAAGAACTCCAACCACACTGACAGTAGAGAACAATTTTAATATTCATTTTGTCTACACAACTTAAATGCGGAGAAAGAAGGTCTTGCATAAAAATACTATATAAAACATGAAAGTTCTCTCCCATTGTCGTACATTAAATGCAATCAACATCCTAGAGGAACGTCTATGAGCTTGTTTTTTTTTCCATGAATTGACACATGACTTGACTTCTAAAATATGAATGTGTCTCGACTAACCTAGGATGTCTGCCTGAAGAAGATTTGCTCTTCATAGGTGTAGACGGCGTTTTTCCTCGACTTTTCGGAAAACACTCGTCCCACAACGGGAAATATGAAATTTAAAAGGAGGAGAAGGGTAAAATGAAAATGGGGATGGTGGATGAGGATGTAAAAAATAAAAAGAACGTGCGTGTGTGCACGAGGAATGTGTCGCGATCGCCAGATGTACGTGGGCACCGGATGTAACGAGCAGAAGGGAAATGACGCGGTGTACTTACCTCCACCCGAAGAAAAGTGCGGGAATGTACGGTGGATTCTCCTTCCTTCTTACGTCAGCCGGTCGACGTGGAAGATTTGATCCGGTTACCTTGCAAAAGGAAAAACAACAAGAAACGTGTGAAAGCGGAGGTTAGACTATGAAGAGTAGTAAATGTAGATGGAGTGAAGTATAGGAAAACATATAAATGAAGAGCAACACACATCGTGGAGGTGGTGTTAAACCCCTAGGAAGTGGGTGGGTAAAAGAGATGCTATGTGTGTGTGTGTGGAAGTGTGCAATGCATGTGCTAAATAACAAAAAAAGGGATTTGAAGAAGAGGAAGAGGTAGAATGGCGTCGTAGCCCGATGAAGAAGTGTGGGGAGGACGGAGACGCCGGTGTAGCTTCCCCCGCCACGCCCAAACACTCGGAAGCTTCGGTTCGCGAAGGAGATGATGCGAAGGCGACGTATACGTTGCGTCCCGCCTCCGAAACATGAGCTTCCGATCTGATGGAGTCCCGCCTTAGAGGATTGGAGAGTAGGAGTCTGGAGGTCGGGGTGGGAATTCGGCAGGGCTTCACCGTGGTTCAGATTGGCTTCCAATGAGGATCCCCCGGATATGTATTTATAGCCAAAATCGCGTCCAATTCAGTGAACATCTATTACAACTTAAAGGCGTCCGCCTGACAGGCCGTGATTCATAAGATCGCTCGATTTGCGCACGATTAGACATTTTCATGATGATCGTAGCTGTAAGCTAGGTTCTGAATCGCGCCTGGGTGGCTGGCCACGTTTTCTTAGGCAAATCGAATCTTTGACAAAATCCGATCCTTGATTTGATACTTATAAAACGTGGTGAGCCACCCAGATGCGCTTCAAACAGACATCATGATTGCTGACATGGCGTCCATTAAATGGAGCTGACAGGGTGCGTTCAAAATCTTTGACTTTAAATTGCGGCGAGTCGGCAGGACGCGCATTAATTGCGTCTACTAATCAGGACGCGGATCAACTCTGGGAAAGGGCATCCGCTGCGTTGGCCGCGAATAGATGAAGCTCAACAGACCTTTTTGGAAAGAGATCTCAAAACCCCTAGAAAAATCTAGAAAAGTAGGAAGATCACTCACGATGTTAATGGAGAAGAGCCACTTCGAGGCATCACGGTATAACATGGAATTTGCTCGACGTGTTGCCAAATTGTCATGTCTACAATAGGTTTGAGGCTAAGCATTAAATGCCCTATGCAAGACAAGTCAAGGCATACACGTCGCACAAAAACCCAGAGAAAAATAGCTCAAGACCAAATTCAAATGGCCATTTTTTGCAATGAGAAAATTGCAACGGTCAAGAAAAAGAAGACATACATATAAGGACCACATTGTAGGTTGAAAACACAGAGAGGAATGTGATCGGAAAAATGCTAACTTTCAAAAGCCTTCTTCATGAAAAAGCTTACACCGCTTATGGGTGGACTCAGCTCACTCTTTTCTTTTAGTGTCCACTTAAGAAAGTGAGAAAAGGGAGTGTATCAGAAGCAAAAATCTCTCGTCTCCCCTCTCTTATGTCTCACAGACCAGAAAAGTCTAGAGTATCTATTATATTTCTTATCTGGTCGGGTAGTGAGACTCAAACACCCCTCATCAATCTTCCAAAGAAAAATAGCATGGAGAATTGTCTCTTTATTCCCCCTTTGGATAAGGGAAGACTTGGAGTTGCAAGTGTGTTTGTACCCCTTAGGTTGAAAGGAAGACTTGCGTGGGCAAGTGCCTATATTCCTCTTTGATAAAGGGAAGATCGATTTGTATCAGTGTTTGTAACCTTTGTGGTTGAGTTAGTGGAAATCTCAAGTGTTCTTGGATACTGGATGTAAAACTTTCATTGGAGGAAAGATTCGAACATGATAAAAGTCCTCGTGCATTTGTGTGTTTGATTGCTTTCGTGTTTATTTCAATTTATTTACACAGTTACTAATCACCAACCAAAGTTTAAAATGTTTACTGTCAAAATTTTTTAGTTCATAAATCACCTTGTTCACCCCCCTCTATGGTGATTAGTTGCCCTAACTATCCAACACTTATGGTGGTGGATCAGGTGTACATGGCACTTCGTATGTCTCATTTGATAATTGGTTTCGGTAGGTGAGTTCCTATTTGATAGTTGGGTTTTCACTTATTGGGTCCACCTTAGTAATTGGGTCTTATAGATTGAATTAGAGGGTCGTGATTTTCCTTTCCCTCGCCAGAATCTTACTTTTTCATATATGTAGTGAAATACTTTGTTAAATTGACAGTGTTAGACCCAAAGAATATAGGTGCAATAATATTTCTTAATATAAAAATATATATCATAATATAAAATATAGACGTGCAAAATATAATATAGAAACTTAAGGGGGAGGTACAGTTCTCCCAAAAGATGGTACACCGAATAGGGTTTGTTGTTCATAATATAAAAATATAATCGTATCGCAGTGATACGATCGAGTCGAATCGTGCCAAGTCTTTGACACAGTCGATTTGATATGGATTATTATAATATTATAATAATATTTTTTTAATATTTAATTTGTCTATATTTATTTATTTAGACTGTTCAAATCAAAGTATATCGGTGCGGTACATTTCGATCCAACTCGTGTCAGCAAAAGATCAACATGATCGATCTGCGCAACACGATCAACCTTACTCACTAAAGACTTTTGTAGTCGCGTGGGAGCGAAGGTCCGAGTCAATAATAAGAGACCCCAAATTCCAAACCCCAAAACTTCCCCTTTTTCTTACCCCGTCTCTCATTCTCACAGTTCTTGATAAGATTTAGGCTTCGAAAAAGGGTGTATTGGTAAATAGTTTCTCAAAATTAATGAAATAGTTTATATATCATTATTCTAATTACATTAAATCAATAATAAAAAGATTATAAAGCTACAAATTACAATCTACAAAATCCTAAGTCCACATGTAAGTAATCATATCAAAACGACAATACAAATATAAAAGTATAAACTATAAAATGTACAAAATTGTGGGTGCACATGTATAATTATCCCCGGATAACGACGTCGCCCCATTTTGACGGATTGGCTCTCGTTTATTAGTCAACTAGTTCTATGCCCGTGCGATGCACGGAAATAGTTTAGGTAGAAATATATTTAATATAACATCACAATTAATACTATCAAATGTAAAAAAAATTCAACACATAATAATCCACATCACATATTGGTCTATGTCATGAGACATTTGTTTCAAATATATTTTTAGTCATATTCATAGATCTCAACTTTAATCTTCTTCTTTTTCAATTTTAAATTTCTTCTTCTTATTGGATATGAATGTGTTGTACGGTAGTAGCATCTACAGATATAATATATATAATAATAATAATTAATTGATCTCTACTGGTGCAATGTACGGAAATATTTTAAATATAAAAAAAATCTTAGATTTATATAAATTTATGTCTAACATAATTATAAATGGCAAGTCCCTTAATAGTTGGGGCATATGGCTTATTAGCATTTAGAAAATTCAATATAATCAGAGACTCTTTTTCCCAAGGTTGATACAATAGTATGAGAAAATAGGAATATACAATAAAGACTTTCTATTTGTGTAAAAATAATAACTCATAGATAGGGTAGGAATATTATTTGAAAAAATATGCAACTATATTATGTACTTTTATTCGTGACACTGGGAATAGGTATATACATCTAATCTTGGAATCTTTTATTCATGACACTAGGAATAGGTGGCATAAACTGCAAGTTTTTTTAAAACGAAGCTGTAAGTTTTAGCAAGATTTAAATGTGAGAGTCTAAATATTGGAATCTTATATTCGTGTCACTCTGGGATATTTTTAACAATTATATTTCTATTTAATACCGATGGCATATACATCTAAAACTTGCAATTTTTTATATATGTTCTTTAGGATGGCATATTCTTGTGATTTAGTAGCGCTACAGTGAGTAGCGCTACAGTAATTTTGCAAATGCTACAGTAACATGCATAAAAATAACAATAGTTTTTATTATTTTTTATATTAAAAATATAAAATAAAAAAAATCTAATATTATGCAATCAATTTTTTAAAAACAATTAAAAAAACATAAAAATGAAAAGAAATTGAATATACTATTACTCACTGTAGCATAATACAGTGAACATCATTTTTTCATATTTTAACAACTGTGTTTGCAAAATTTTTGGCAAGCTAAAAATCGGTGTTTAGCAAGATAATTTTTTGGCAAGATTTAGTATGTCGATTTAATAAGATTTTTTCACGTTTTAGGTAGAAGACTTACCTTCTTAATAGCTATGTTAAAAGAGGAGCTGTTGGTTACATAGGGTAGGAATATTATTTGAAAAAATATGCAACTATATTATGTACTTTTATTCGTGACACTGGGAATAGGTATATACATCTTAATCTTGGAATCTTGTATTCGTGACACTGGGAATAGGTGGCATAAAACTGTAAGTTTTTTTAAAACGAAGCGGTAAGTTTTAGCAAGATTTAAATGTGAGAGTCTAAATATTGGAATCTATATTCGTGTCACTCTGGGATATTTATAACAATTATATTTCGATTTAATACCGATGGCATATACATCTAAAACTTGTAATTTTTTATATATGTTCTTTAGGATGGCATATTCTTGTGATTTAGTAGCGCTACAATGAGTTGCGCTACAGTAATTTTACAAATGCTACAGTAACATGCATAAAAAATAATAATAGTTTTTGTTATTTTTATATTAAAAATATAAAATAAAAAAATCTAATATTATGCAATCAATTTTTTAAAAACAAATTAAAAAAAACATAAAAATGAAAAGAAATTGAATATACTATTACTTACTGTAGCATAATCCAGTGAACATCATTTTTTCATATTTTAACAACTGTGTTTGCAAAATTTTTGGCAAGCTAAAAATCGGTGTTTGGCAAGATAATTTTTTGATAAGATTTAATATGTCGATTTAATAAGATTTTTTGACGGTTTTAGGTAGGAAACTTACTTTCTTAATAACTATGTTAAAGGAGGAGATATATTTGTGAGTTTTTTAAAAAATATGAATATTCTGGTGATGCCACGTGGCAGCACCAAAACTCCATATCTCAATTTGAGCGGAAAACAAAACAATTTTGATATTACCACGTGTACGTCTAAGATTGAATTTTATAATAATAATATAGAAGTGTTGGCCGTTGGGTTGGGAATTCAGCCTTCAGCGGCACCGTGCTCGGGAGCCGCCGCGCCAGGAATCCATTTAGCGGCTGCGAAGACTGACCGGGGCGTAGCGCCGGAGTGGGGGGGGGGGGGGGTCGGGTCTTTGCCTACGAGATGTACGGACACGTGGGAGAAGCGACGAATAACAGATTGCAGACTTGCAGTGCTGAGGACCGCTCTCCTCTGCAATTGGCGGGAGAGAGAGAGAAGTAAAAGCTCCAGCACGCTCGCCATTTTTTAAAAGATAAATTATTTATCATTCTTAATAATAAAAGTGATGAATAATAGATTAATAGTGACACATAATTTTATGAGAAAAAAATATAAAAATACTTAATATTTTTATTAGGTGGGAGCTAAGTGCCAATGTGCAAATTAATAGAACGCTGGACGCGGTGAGGATAAGATCATAACATTTTTTTTTTTACAACGACTTACATATGTTCCCCCTCAAAGTTATATTTAAAAATATACCTCTCATTTATGTATTATTATTATATGTAGATCTCACAACTGTGAATGCTATATTTTGCATTTTTTGAAACTTACGTTTCTCTTTTTTGTTTTTTGGACATACTTACGTTTCTCTTGTGAGAGATACATCATACAATCCAGTATAAAATTAGTGGAGAGAAAGGAATTTGCCTTGTCCATGACCATTGACCAATCACTTTCAAACCCATTAAGTTTTTGTCGAGTTCTTAAGGTTGAATCACTTTCAGACCCATTAAATTCAGAGAACTAAACTTATGTCGGGGTTCATGAGATTCAATCTCTTTCACTTCCAATCGAGCCCAATAAATGATCCACGTGTCAACTTGAAATTGCTCAATCTTGAGTTCATAACTCAATTAAATTTGAGTTATAGTTCAGCTAGTATATCTATTATTAGACTTTAAACCTATAATTTAATTAGTCAAACTTGAGTTTATAACTCGGCGAATACATTTATGAATCTATAACTAATTAATTAGTCAATATATGCATTGTTCGACCTTAAATCTATAATTTCAACTAGTATATTTGTTGCTCGACTTGATCATATAGTTTGATCAGTCTTGAGTTTATATAACTCAGCCAACATGTCTATTGCTCCACTTGAAACTTATAACTCGGCCAAATTTGAGTTTATAGTTTGGCCAACATATCTATAGCGTAGCCTTAAGTCTATAACTCACTGAATATATCTATTGTTCGGCCTTGAGTTTATAACTCCCATTAATATATTTATTGCTCAGCTTTGAAGCTTATAACTTGGCTAGTATGTCTATTATTAGGCCACCAGTTTATAACTTGGACAACATGTCCATTACTTAATTATGTCACCCCAACTGAAAGTGGGGGATAATCTTTGCAATACTGGTCGGTACTCGGTAGTAACTACAACATCTTTTATAGGAAATGTGATCGTTGCTAATAATCAACCCCCCTTTTTTTCTTTATTATTTTTTTTAAAGAATGTGGTTGTTGCGCTAACCCATGAAGACATATTACCATGTGTCATGGGAAACGACTCAAAATTCCTGATAATGCTCGTAACATGTGGGAAGTTAAAGAGGGCTTTCCATTGAGAGAGATGCCAAGGTCCTCTGATGCTTTTCCTTCAACTATAGTTTAACAATATGAGTGACATCAATCCTCTACCAACTCTAATCATCAAGTCATTTGATGGCTCAGAGTATTGTTCGAGAAGAAATATTTTGTGAGATGTGTCTAGCGCTCAGATATAGACACAAATGAAGTGGGTCTACTATCAACATGATAATGTGGCTCACATTCACTTATGTCTATGAACACGAACGACCCAACACGCGTAAAATATTTCTCTTGTTCGTGATCTAAACATTTTTAGTCAGTATTCCCTAAAGAACAGGTCATGGATCCACCCTTAGTTTCAACGCAAGTTTAAGGGATTTTTTTTCAATATTTTACATGTTCCTTATTCATATTTTTGTGTTACTCTATGGTTTGAGTTTACATTGAATATAATTTTAATAGATATAAATACTTACAAATATATATTATAATTCACAAATATAAAAGAGATATATAACTTTACATATGTATGTATATATAACTTTTTAAGGGATAAATACAAATTAATTTTCTCTTACAAGGGTACCCCTAATTAAACCCAGAGTACCTCTGAACAATTAAGATTTGGGGAGGGAGAAACATTACCCAGAGATATCCTTGGTTATCCAGGGTTATCCCTGGGGGTAACTCTACCCGATGGGATGGAAGGTTAACCTTTCAATTCTTTTTTTCTTTGTTAGAAAAAAAATTAAATTAATATTTTAATATCCTTCTATTTATATACCTAGTAAAATATGTAAATTTTTATTTTTAATTAGGATAGTTAGATTCAAGAGAAGAGAAATTAATCTATCCAACTCCATTATTTTTTTCTAGTGAAACATGCAAAATTTCTGGGTTAGTGGACCCACAGTCAAGCCTTCTATCAAAGCGGGAGTGGGTTTCTTGTTTGGTGCGGCTGGGAAGTCAAGAAGAGACAAACTGCCAAGAGAGGTGGGGAAGAGTTGGTTGACTGGGCTTGACGGGCCCCTTCCATTCTATTGCCAGTTGCAAATGATTTATCAAATTTTGTTTTGATCTTATGCTCCGTTTGGTGACGATTTTCGATAATTGAAAATCGATAAATGCCGATTTCATGAACGACGCAGGAAACCTCCCACTTTCAACTTTGTGAATTGGCGCATTTTGCGGCACGGACGATGAGGCACTTCGTCGCTCGTAAAAAGAGCACAAAAACAAAAGGGAAAAAATTTATCGTCATCTCGTGCTGCGAAATTAACAAAAGTGAATTTTCACCCACCTTTTCGCCAACGAAGAGAGAAGTTGCACTTCTCTCTATCTCTCTTCATGTTGTAAAATAGGCAACAACATGGAAGCCAAGCCACGCTATTATGTTTGGTAATGATTGAGATTTTTTTCAGAGATTTTACATCTCAAAATCTTTATAGATTCTAATGAAGCTATAGGCCCCATTTGAATGTCACAACATAATTAAATTTAGTTTTATCGTAAAACTATTTTATATTATAATTTTAGTTTACAAAGTTAAAAATTATTATAAATATATTTTAGTTTATCATAAATAGATTTAGGTGGACTCTTCTATTCCACATCAACAAGACTCTCCCGCTATGTACCAAAAAAAAAAAAGTAGACTCTCTCTCTCTCTCTCCACACACACACATAGGTGGAGACTCTTCTATTCCACATCAGCGAGACTCTCTCTCTCTCTCTCTCTCTCTCTCTCTCTGTGGAGACTCTTCTATTCCACATCAACGAGACTCTCCCGCTATATATGTACCCCCCAAAAAAGTAGTCTCTCCATCTCTCTCTCTCTCTCTAGGTGGAGACTCTTCTATTCCACATCAACGAGACTCTCTCGCCATGTAACCCCCCAAAAAAGTAAACTCTCCCTCTCCTCTCTCTCTCTCTCTCTTTTATATTATAATTTTAATTTACAAAGTTAAAAGTTATTATAAATATATTTCAGTTTATCATAAATAAATTTAGGTGGAGACTCTTCTATTTCATATCAACGAGACTCTCCCGCTATGTACCCAAAAAGAAAAAGTAGACTCTCCCTCTCCCTCCCCCCCTCTCTCTCTCTCTCACACACACACATCTCTAACTTCCTCTTTCTTGAAGCATTGATCTTTTCTCTTGCCCCTTTCATGAAATTTGGATGCTTTATGCCAACCAACATGAATGATCTATGATGGAAGATAATTCATTAGTCATAGTTTAGAAAAAGTTGATTTCAAACATGACCCACCTCCTAACTTCAAAAGAAATTAGTAAAAAGGAAAAAGAATCCATTGCATATTTCCCAATTTTTTTGCATATTTTTCTTCTAACTTGCATTACCTCAACATCTTGCCAACTTTCATAGTTTATTAATCTTTTCATGCCCATGTACCCTTCTGTTACTTTAATAACCCCCTCCCCCCCCAAAAAAAAAAGGTTCAATAGAATGGTAATTTCTTTTTATTTAGACAGTCCTAATTATTGTATTTTATTTTTGATTTAGACAAAAGCTTACATTTCAACATGATTTACCCTCTTATATTTATATAAAAAATATATCATTTCAACATGATTTACCCCTTCTTCACTAAGCTTTGAATGAGCGAAAGGTCTAGCCGCAACAATCACCTATACACCTGAAGGCAGCTTCCCAAAGATCCACAGATACACCTTCTCGAGCTTGAGAGGCGAAGTACATATGCATACATGGTAAATGTCGGATAAAAAGGGGTTTTAGGGGGGGGGGGGGGGAGGGCAATATTAAGAAATGGGGAAAAGAAACACAATGTTTGATAAAGTAAAAAAAAATAAAAAAATGTGTAAATTTTGTCTCTTAAGTGAGGTCTTTGGTCCCACATGAGAAATCTCTAAGGAGATGTAGGGCTTTATAACCCCAAGTGTCTATGAGACTATGTCTTATAGACAATGGAGGGGTTATGCTAGACTATATCACACACGCGCGCCGCTGGGCCGAGCAGAGCTGGGTTGGGCGGGTGTACGTGTGTGATGGCGTGGTCCTGTCGACTTGCCTTGGTACTTTTTTGTTTCTTCTTTTTACATTTTCCCCTTTCTTGGAGAGAAAGAGACATTTGTTGACTAGGTCTCTGGACCGCTGCTTTGGAGGCGGACCGTCCCGAGTGTGGGCTCTAAAAGAGAGTAATTAAGATTTTTTTAATTACAGATTATTCCTAAAACTGTAGTTTGGACTCTCTGAGGAACCGCTCGCATACCTAACTCTCTCTCTCTCTCTCTCTCTCTCTCTCTCTCTCTCTCTCTCTCTCTCGGCTCCCCGCTGCGGACGAATGATCCTTCTCGACTGTCTGTCTTCTTCCTCGTGGTGCTTCTTCGACACGCTGCTTCTTCCTCGGTTGGGTCTTCCTCCCGCTGCTCCTGCGATCAGGCCATACCAGGATCTGCGCTTCGGTGTTTGGTGCATGCATCTCTATCCATTCGCCCTTCGTTTTGTTGAAGAGGAATTAGGTTTACATATAGCTTTCATCTTACGAAGTCGATCTTGTGTGAGACCGATTTCGTGTCTCGTGGTTGTACTCTGGGAGAAGGTTGCCGGACCCCAATCGCATTATATAGTAGGGGCGATACTTTCTCTAAAGTGAGTTCCATTATGGAACGCTTCCACAGTCTTCTTTCGTCTTTTGATTATTCTGTAATCACCATGCTTATGATCAATATACTCATGATATATTTTTGTTTTCGGGATGTGTCCATAAACATGTTATTTCTTATTGTGGTTGCTATACAGTTTGCACTGATTTACATGATGATGAATTACCATGCTCCATGCCATATTCCCAATATTTTAACAATAGTAAAGAAACCCCGTGTTCTATTTTCCTTTTTTAAAATTTAAAAAAGAATTGCGACAAACAAAAGAAGAAGTCGTGATCCCAATTATTCGCAAAATCAGAACAATAAAAACTACTTTTAATGAAACTTTTAAATTTTTGTGCTCCTAAAATAAGGTGGACCTATACTATAGATCATTTTCTCCTCCTTAGATCCTCCTCTTTCAATCTTCCTCTTTGCAAATGGTAGCACAAGTTTAAAACATGAAAGTAGTACAAGATTAGAATATGATATTTAAGGATATAATAAAGGTGTAGCATTTATTCCATGCAAACAATAAGCTAAGCATTCAGGGACACCAGCTCTTGCTTGGCTTCTACATGACAAAGATGAGAACAATTCCTTCTATTATAACACAAAACATTTCCTTTTATTCACCGAAAAATCGCATATTGATTTCTCCAAATTTCAGTGAAGTGATTATCCATGTATTGTTCACCAAAAATCTCCTCCTTTAACGTTTTAATGTTAATATTCAAATGAATATAAAAAAAGTTTTAAAAAATGGGTATTTCCACCTGAAGAAAGCTTTAATTCCTGCCACTTCAGCGCCCACTCTTTTTCTTGTTTTGCAGTTTACATCAATCAATCAACTAAAATATGTAGTATTTATAGAAGCAAATATATAGACAAAAATGTTACTATGCCATTTTTTTTGGGCCACACATAATTTATTGTGGAATAATAGAAGAGTAACACTTGCTATATATTTGGAGAAATACTTGGTGCACACCGTTGGTGTGCAACAAGTGACACATCGGCAAGCACACCCAATGGGTGCTTGCCGAGTGGACTCACAGACGGTGAAGTGGCATATTTTATTATAACCGTCTTATCTCTCACAGTCTCACGGAGGAAGACATCTTTGCCCCTCCTTTCCTTTCCCGCCACCGAACTCCTCCTCCTCCAACGCGAAGTCTCTGCTCCTCCTCCTCGAACGCGAATGCCAAAGTGTCTGCCTTCCTTTCCTCTGTGCGGAGGCGAACGACAGACGAGTCTCTGCGCCCCGAAGTGTCTGCTCCTCCTTTTTCCGGTGCAGAGTCGAATGACGAACGCCGGATGAGTTCTTCCATGCAGACAGGTGAGTTGGACTTGTTTAGTCACTCCGCCTCTCTCCCACTCGATGGACATCATTAATGTGTTTTAAATATCTCAGTCCTCCACCTCTCTCCCACAAGTAGCAACGCATTAACTCCGCTCCATCGTCGTTAGTAGGTCTGGCTATTGGGTGACTCCTCTAATTAGTGTTGGAGAGCTTCTCTCTTCGGTTTGAAAAGACACACCTTTAAGGGCATGGAAGAAGGTAGATGGATTTAATTTTTATGCCTTACACACAAAAAAAGTAAAATTTTCCCTTGTTTCTGCTGCGGTAGAAGTTTTAATAGCTGTATTTTTATTTTTTATATTTTTTCAACTATGGTTGAAGTCTTTAAAATTATGTTTTTATTTAAAGTCATTTGTGTTTGAAGCTTTAAAGTTGTGATTCTTTTTTTTTTCCTTATTTCAACTACAGTTTTAGTTCTTAAAGTTGCATGTTCATTGTTTTACGTTGTTAGAGTAGGGGTTATAGGTTAATGGGCAGTATTTATAGGTGCATATTATTACACTTCTATATGTTATATGTCTTTTCTTCATATACACATTGTTAATTTTTTTTCACTCTGAAATGTAGGTGACAAAATAGTGTCAGAAGGTTTTGAGGTAAACACTCCAGGGAAAACCAACTCTTCTAATGCAAGATCCTACAATGGAGCACAACCAAGTGAGGGTATGATTTTTGAAAATGCTAATGATGTCATGACATTCTACAATACATATGGAAGGAATGTAGGGTTCGGCACATGTGTGATATCTAGTAAATGGAATGATGGAGAATGTATATTTCGACATTTAGGTTGTTGGAGGAATGGAAAATCAAGAAGGAAGGCTGAAGCAAAGAATCATAGAGACTCCCCAAAGATAGGTTGCAACGCTTCGGTGAAAGTAAAGGTCGACAAAAGTAGTGGGAAACATGTATTCTGTGAACTAATAATAGAGCACAACCATGATTTGAATCCGGGTGGTGCAAAACATTTTAGATCACATAGAAAAATATGTACTCCGCAAAAGAGAGAAATAAAAAACATGAGGCGTTCTGATGTCACAACTTCGAAGATAGTCTCCACTATGGGTGTAAGAGTGGGAGGCATGCGTCAGTTACCATTTTCAAAGAAAGACTGCCAAAATTTTTTGGATAGGGAGAGGCAATGTCAACTGAAGAAGGGCAATGCACAAAGAATGATTGAATATTTTCGCTTAATGCAACTTAGAAATCCGATGTTCTTTTATGCGTTGGACTTAAATGGTGATGATCAATTACGCAATATCTTTTGGATTGATGGAAGGTCTCGCATGCCATGCACACACTTTTCAGATGTGATAACTTTTGATACTACGTACTTGACTAACACATATCATATGCCTTTTGCACCATTTGTGGGGGTTAATCATCATGGACAATCTATCCTACTTGGTTGTGCACTTCTTTCAAATGAAAAGATTGAATCATTTCTATGGGTCTTCAAGACTTGGCTAGAATCAAATGGTAACAAAGCACCGAAAGCAATAATCACCGATCAAGATAAAGCCATGGAAGTTGCTATAGCCGAGATCTTCCCTAATGCAAGACATCGTTGGTGCCTTTGGCACATAATGAAGAAGATTCCTGAAAAAATTGGCCATATTTGTTCTAAGTATCTTGATTTCATTGATGAGTTCCATGGATGCATATATGATTCAATCACAACTCATGAGTTTGAGGAGAGATGGGACCAAATACTCAAAAACTATGAAGAGTGCAATGATAATGAATGGATGAAGAGTTTATATGAAAGCAGGCTGAAATGGGCTCCAGTCTTCTTGAAAGATACATTCTTTGCAGTTAATATTATTTAGTGTCATTCACATGTATTTATGAGAGTGTTTCCATGATATTTATTTATATGCAGGAATGTCTTCCTCCCAAAGAAGTGAGAGCATCCATCACTTTTTCGATGGATTTGTTCAATCAAAAACTACGCTTGGAGAATTCATCGATAAGTACAGTGTTGCACTTGACAGCAGGTATGATGTTGAAAATGAAGCAGATGTGAAAATGATGGAAACTGCTCCCTTTCTACGAACTTCATCCCCATTTGAAAAACAGACTTCTAGCATATACACAAGGGCAATTTTTAAGAAGTTCCAAGAAGAATTGATGGAAATTGCTTCCTGTGTTCCAACAATCACCCATGATGATGACAAGAAGTTGACAATGAGAATAAAGTCTTTTGAAAATATTAAAGTGAAACATTTTGAGAAGATCATTGCAAAGGAATTCACAGTGTCGGTTGATCGGACTGAGGACTTAGTTGCATGTGCTTGCAAATCTTTTGAATTTAGAGGTTATTTATGTCGGGATGCATTGGTGGGACTTCAGTTTGCAGGCATTGCGAGGATACCCGAAAGAGATATTCTGAAATGATGGACAATTGAGATGCGATATCGACATGCAAATGATGAATATATAATTCAAAATGGTTTGGTTGATTCAGCTGCATGTCGCTATAGCAATTTAATTCATCATCTCATGAAGGTTGCAGAGGTTGGATCTATGTCTGAAGCAATGCATGATATAGTTGTCAAAGAAATCCCAAATCTGCTGAAGAAGCTGATAGATTCATCCCAGTCACAAGCTAGTTCTGAAAATGCCATCCCTTCAGGTAGCCTTTCTCACGTTGTCAATGATCCACCGCGAGCAAAGACAAAAGGAAGAGGGAGACAGAAAAGAATAGAAAGCTCCATTGAAAAGATTAAAAAGAGGTCTAAATTAAAAAGAAGATAACCCTGCCTTACCAGCGGTAGCCATTCACCAATGCCATGTAAGTAACAATTAGTAATTTAATGTCGACATGTAACGTTTACTAATTTCTCACTATTGTATATAATTCCATTTATAGGCCGTACTCCAGCAGAGGATACAGTCCAGCCACATGTGCAGCCCATGCACCAGGTGTTGAGCATGCCCCAGATGCAGCATGGGCAATCTATGTTGAATATCCCGCACACAGTCCAACTAATGCAGTTCATGTCTCAGATGCAGCCGATGCCTTCCCCACAGATGATGCCTCAGATGCAGCCGATGTGTCTCCCACAGGTGATGCCTCAGATGCAGCCGACTCAGATGCACCAGATGCCTCCCCTGCAGGCGATGCCTCAGATGCAATCGATGTTGGCCCTACAGCCATGACAATCAGAGTTCAGTTTCATAGTTCAGTATTGAGTGGTGTACATAGTTGTTAGTTTTTGTGGTACATAAAAGTAATTTTTTTGTGGACAAGTGGAGGGCATTCAAAGGGTTGTCTATGCTTATATTTGTGTATGAGAAAAGCTTGTATTTTTTGGTGGATGAGTGGAGGGTATACAAAGGGTGGAATATGCTTATATTTGTGTATGAGAAAAACTTGTATTTTTTGTGGATGAGTGAAGGGTATAGAAATGGTGGAATATGCTTATATTTGTATATTCTTGTAAATGAAATTCCATGGAAAAATCAATGTTATGAATGCTCAGTTGTCAGCACTCAATGTTATGAAAAATCATATGACAACTCCGCTCAATTCCAGTGTGGCAGTCAGTCAGGCAGTGTGGCAATCAGATGGCAACAAATTCACCAATAAATGCTGCATATTCACCAATAAATTGTGCCATTTCACCTATAAATACATTTTGTTCACCTATACCCACTATAAACACCAACACTTGCACAGATATGTAGTCTTTCACTGTGCCACAGTCTGTACACCCATATGTAGAACACATTCACATATAAATACCAACACATTCACCAATAAAACCCACTCATTCACCAAAAACTATATAGAACTTATTCACCAATAAATATCAAGTATTCACCAATAAATACCGTCATTTCACCTATAAACTTCACACAGAATTGCTATATAAACCAACACTTGCACAGATCTGCAGCCTTTCAGTGTGGTTTCCTATTCACTTATATATAGAACTTATTCACCAATAAATATCAAGTATTCACCAATAAATACTGGCATTTCACCTATAAACTTCACACAGAATTGCTATATAAGCCAACACTTGCACAGATCTACAACCTTTCAGTGTAGTTTCCTATTCACCTACATATAGAACTTATTCACCAATAAATATCAAGTATTCACCAATAAATACTGCTATTTCACCTATAAACTTCACACAGAATTGCTATATGAACCAACACTTGCACAGATCTGCAGCCTTTCAGTGTGGTTTCCTATTCACCTATATATAGAACTTATTCACCAATAAATATCAAGTATTCACCAATAAATACTGTCATTTCACCTATAAACTTCACACAGAATTGCTATATAAACCAACACTTGCACAGATCTGCAGTCTTTCAGTGTGGTTTCCTATTCACCTACATATAGAACTTATTCACCAATAAATACGGCCATTTCACCTATAAACTTCACACTGAATTGCTATATAAACCAACACTTGCACAGATCTACAACCTTTCAATGTGGTTTCCTATTCACCTACATATAGAACTTATTCACCAATAAATATCAAGTATTCACCGATAAATACTGCCATTTCACCTATAAACTTATCTTGGAATTGCTATATAAACCAACACTTGCACAGATCTGCAGCCTTTCAGTGTGGTTTCCTATTCACCTACATATAGAACTTATTCACCAATAAATATCAAGTATTCACCAATGAATACTGCCATTTCACCTACAAACTTCACACAGAATTGCTATATAAACCAACACTTGCATAGATCTGCAGCCTTTCATTGTGGTTTCCTATTCACCTACATATAGAACTTATTCACCAATAAATATCAATTATTCACCAATAAATACTGTCATTTCACCTATAAACTTCACACAGAATTGCTATATAAACCAACACTTGCACAGATTTGCAGCCTTTCAGTGTGGTTTCCTATTCACCTATATATAGAACTTATTCATCAATAAATATCAAGTATTCACCAATAAATACTGGTATTTCACCTATAAACTTCACACATAATTGCTATATAAACCAACACTTGCACAGATCTGCAGCCTTTCAGTGTGGTTTCCTATTCACCTACATATAGAACTTATTCACCAATAAATATCAAGTATTCACCAATAAATACTGTTATTTCACCTATAAACTTACCTTGGAATTGCTACATAAACCAACACTTGCACAGAACTGCAGTCTTTCAGTGTAGTTTCCTATTCACCTACATATAGAACTTATTCACCAATAAATATCAAGTATTCACCAATAAATACTGTCATTTCACCTATAAACTTCACACAAAATTACTATATAAATCAACACTTGCACAGATCTACAGCCTTTCAGTGTGGTTTCCTATTCACCTATATATAGAACTTATTCACCAATAAATATCAAGAATTCACCAATAAATACTGGCATTTCACCTATAAACTTCACACAGAATTGCTATATAAACCAACACTTGCACAGATCTGCAGCCTTTCAGTGTGGTTTCCTATTCACCTATATATAGAACTTATTCATCAATAAATATCAAGTATTCACCAATAAATACTGCCATTTCACCTATAAACTTCACACAGAATTGCTATATAAACCAACACTTGCACAGATCTGCAGCCTTTCAGTGCGGTTTTCTATTCACCTACATATAGAACTTATTCACCAATAAATATCAAGTATTCACCAATAAATACTGCCATTTCACCTATAAACTTCACACAGAATTGCTATATAAACCAACACTTGCACAGATCTGCAGCCTTTCAGTGTGGTTTCCTATTCACCTACATATAGAACTTATTCACCAATAAATATCAAGTATTCACCAATAAATACTGTCATTTCACCTATAAACTTCACACAATTGCTATATAAACCAACACTTGCACAGATCTGCAGCCTTTCAGTGTGGTTTCCTATTCACCTATATATAGAACTTATTACCAATAAATATCAAGTATTCACCAATAAATACTGTCATTTCACCTATAAACTTCACACAGAATTGCTATATAAACCAACACTTGCACAGATCTGCAGCCTTTCAGTGTGGTTTCCTATTCACCTACATATAGAGCTTATTCACCAATAAATATCAAGTATTCACCAATAAATACTGTTATTTCACCTATAAACTTCACACAGAATTGTTATATAAACCAACACTTGCACAGATCTGCAGCCTTTCAGTGTGGTTTCCTATTCACCTACATATAGAACTTATTCACCAATGAATATCAAGTATTCACCAATAAATACTGCTATTTCACCTATAAACTTCACACATAATTGCTATATAAACCAACACTTGCACAGATCTGCAGCCTTTCAGTGTGGTTTCCTATTCACCTATATATAGAACTTATTCACCAATAAATATCAAGAATTCACCAATAAATACTGGCATTTCACCTATAAACTTCACACAGAATTGCTATATAAACCAACACTTGCACAGATCTGCAGCCTTTCAGTGTGGTTTCCTATTCACCTATATATAGAACTTATTCATCAATAAATATCAAGTATTCACCAATAAATACTGCCATTTCACCTATAAACTTCACACAGAATTGCTATATAAACCAACACTTGCACAGATCTGCAGCCTTTCAGTGCGGTTTCCTATTCACCTACATATAGAACTTATTCACCAATAAATATCAAGTATTCACCAATAAATACGACCATTTCACCTATAAACTTCACACCGAATTGCTATATAAACCAACACTTGCACAGATCTACAGCCTTTCAGTGTGGTTTCCTATTCACCTACATATAGAACTTATTCACCAATAAACATATCAAGTATTCACCAATAAATACTGCCATTTCACCTATAAACTTACCTTGGAATTGCTATATAAACCAACACTTGCACAGATCTGTAGCCTTTCAGTGTGGTTTCCTATTCACCTACATATAGAACTTATTCACCAATAAATATCAAGTATTCACCAATAAATACTGTCATTTCACATATAAACTTCACACATGATTGCTATATAAACCAACACTTGCACAGATCTGCAGCCTTTTAGTGTGGTTTCCTATTCACCTACATATAGAACTTATTCACCAATAAATACTGTTATTTCACCTATAAACTTCACACAGAATTGCTATATAAACCAACACTTGCACAGATCTGCAGCCTTTCAGTGTGGTTTCCTATTCACCTATATATAGAACTTATTCACCAATAAATATCAAGTATTCACCAATAAATACTGGCATTTCACCTATAAACTTCACACAGAATTGCTATATAAACCAACACTTGCACAGATCTGCAGCCTTTCAGTGTGGTTTCCTATTCACCTATATATAGAACTTATTCACCAATAAATATCAAGTATTCACCAATAAATACTGCCATTTCACCTATAAACTTCACACAGAATTGCTATATAAACCAACAACTTGCACAGATCTGCAGTCTTTCAGTGTGGTTTCCTATTCCCCTACATATAGAACTTATTCACCAATAAATATCAAGTATTCACCAATAAATACGGTCATTTCACCTATAAACTTCACACTGAATTGCTATATAAACCAACACTTGCACATATCTGCAGCCTTTCAGTGTGGTTTCCTATTCACCTATATATAGAACTTATTTACCAATAAATATCAAGTATTCACCAATAAATACTGTCATTTCACTCATAAACTTCACACAGAATTGCTATATAAACCAACACTTGCACAAATCTGCAGCCTTTCAGTGTGGTTTCCTATTCATCTACATATAGAACTTATTCACCAATAAATATCAAGTATTCACCAATAAATACTGTCATTTCACCTATAAACTTACCTTGGAATTGCTATATAAACCAACACTTGCACAGATCTGCAGCCTTTCATTGTGGTTTCTATTCACCTATATATAGAACTTGTTCACCAATAAATATCAAGTATTCACCAATAAATACTGCCATTTCATCTATAATCTTACCTTGAAAATGCCACAAACACCAACACATGCAGTCTTCCAATGTGGTTGTCTACTTCACCTACATATTTAATTAATCATGCAATATTTTTAACCAATATATATATGTTAGTACCCAAATATAAGGGTCATATGTGTACACTACCGTGTATGAGTCACAAACGTTAGCACGAGTAAGTATCCCCACTGTATGTCATACGAGTATGTCTATCTTGTATAAGTCATACGAGTAAGTCTATGTAGTACACGTGACAAGTAGTTGCATGTTAGTAAGAGTATTTATTATAAGTCATGTCCAAGTCATATGTGTACACTACCGTGTATGAGTTACAAACGTTCGCACGAGTAAGTATTCCCACTGTATGTCATACGAGTATGTCTATCTTGTACAAGTCATACGAGTAAGTCTATGTAGTATACGTGACACGTAGTTGCATGTTAGTAAGAGTATTTATTATAAGTCATGTCCGAGTCATATGTGTACACTACCGTGTATAAGTTACAAACGTTCGCACGAGTAAGTATTCCCACTGTATGTCATACGAGTATGTCTATCTTGTACAAGTCATACGAGTAAGTCTATGTAGTATACGTGACATTTAGTTGCATGTTAGTAAGAGTATTTATTATAAGTCATGTCCGAGTCATATGTGTACACTACCGTGTATGAGTTACAAACGTTCGCACGAGTAAGTATTCCCACTGTATGTCATACGAGTATGTCTATCTTGTACAAGTCATACGAGTAAGTCTATGTAGTATACGTGACACGTAGTTGCATGTTAGTAAGAGTATTTATTATAAGTCATGTCCGAGTCATATGTGTACACTACCGTGTATGAGTTACAAACGTTCGCATGAGTAAGTATCCCTACTGTATGTCATATGAGTATGTCTATCTTGTACAAGCCATACGAGTAAGTCTATGTAGTATACGTGACACGTAGTTGCATGTTAGTAAGAGTATTTATTATAAGTCATGTCCAACTAGGTATATTAATCAAGTGGGGTCCGGAGACAACAATTGTCATCATCATTTATTTATAACACGTCTGGAAGTCGAATTGACCAACACCTACAAACATCTCACCTCTTCTGCATAGTGATTTGGTCTATTCACCTATATATGCTAGCCATTCCCCAATAAATACAAACAATTCACCAATAAATAGTGTCATTTCACCTATAACTTCAATTAACACCAACACTTTGCAAACATCTCACCTCTTCTGCATAGTGATTTGGTCTATTCACCTACATATGCTAGCCATTCACTAATAAATACAAACAATTCACCAATAAATAGTGTCATTTCACCTATAACCTCAATTAACAACAACACTTTGCAAACATTTTAGCTCTTCTACATAGTCTGTTGGTCTATTCACCTACATATACTAGACATTCACCAATAAATATAAACAATTCACCAATAAATACTGTCATTTCACCTATAATCTCAAATAACACCAACACTTTGCAAAACATCTAACCTCTTCTGCATAGTTTGTTGGTCTATTCACCTACATATGCTAGCTATTCACCAATAAATAAAAACAATTCACCAATAAATGGTGTCATTTCACCTATAACCTCAAACAACACCAACACTTAGCAAAACAGCTGACCTCTTCAGCTAGACTGTTGGTCAATTCACCTACATATGATAGCTATTCACCAATAAATATAAATAATTCACCAATAAATACTGTCATTTCACCTATAACCTCAATTAACACCAACACTTTGCAAAACATCTAACCTCTTCTGCATAGTGTGTTGGTCTACTCACCTACATATGCTAGCTATTCACCAATAAATAAAAACAATTCACCAATAAATGGTGTCATTTCACCTATAACCTCAAACAACACCAACACTTAGCAAAACATCTGACCTCTTCTGCCAGACTGTTGGTCTATTCACCTACATATGATAGCTATTCACCAATAAATATAAACAATTCACCAATAAATATTGTCATTTCACCTATAATCTCAAATAACATTAACACTTTGCAAAACATCTAACCTCTTCTGCATAGTATGTTGATTTATTCACCTACATATGATAGCAATTCACCAATAAATACAAACAATTTACCAATAAATGGTGTCATTTCACCTATAACCTCAATTAACAGCAACACTTTGCAAAACATCTGACCTCTTCTGCCAGACTGTTGGTCTATTCACCTACATATGCTAGTTATTCACCAATAAATACAAACAATTCACCAATAAATGGTATCATTTCACCTATAACCTCAATTAACAGCAACACTTTGCAAAACATGACCTTTTCTACCAGACTGTTGGTCTATTCACCTACATATGATAGCTATTCACCAATAAATATAAACAATTCACCAATAAATATTGTCATTTCACCTATAATCTCAAATAACACCAACACTTGGCAAAACATCTGACCTCTTCTACCAGACTGTTGGTCTATTCACCTACATATGATAGCTGTTCACCAATAAATATAAACAATTCACCAATAAATACTGTCATTTCACCTATAATCTCAAATAACACCAACACTTTGCAAAACATCTGACCTCTTCTGCCAGACTGTTGGTCTATTCACCTACATATGATAGCTATTCACCAATAAATATAAACAATTCACCAATAAATACTGTCATTTCACCTATAATCTCAAATAACACCAACACTTTGCAAAACATCTAACCTCTTCTGCATAGTGTGTTGGTCTATTCACCTACATATAATAGCAATTCACCAATAAATACAAACAATTCACCAATAAATGGTGTCATTTCACCTATGACCTCAATTAACAGCAACACTTTGCAAAACATCTGACCTCTTCTGCCAGACTGTTGGTCTATTCACCTACATATGCTAGCTATTCACCAATAAATACTGTTATTTCACATATAATCTCAAATAACACCAACACTTTGCAAAACATCTGACTTCTTCAGCATAGTGTGTTGGTCTATTCCCCTACATATGCTACCTATTTATCAATAAATACAAACAATTAACTAATAAATGGTGTCATTTCACCTATAATCTCAAATAGCACCAACACTTTGCAAAACATCTGACCTCCTCTGCCTGACTGTTGGTCTATTCACCTACATATGCTAGCTATTCACTAATAAATACAAACAATTCACCAATAAAATGTGTCATTTCACCTATAACCTCAATTAACACCAACACTTTGCAAAACATCTGACCTATTCTGCATAGTTTGTCGGTCTATTCACCTACATATGCTAGCTGTTAACCAATAAAAACAAACAATTCACCAATAAATGGTCTCCTTTTATCTATAACCTCAATTAACACCAACACTGCAAAACATCTGACCTCTTCTGCCACACTGTTGGTTTATTCACTTACATATGCTAGCTAGTCACCAATAAATACAAACAACTCACCAATAAATGGTCTCATTTTACCTATAACCTCAATTAACACCAACACTTTGCAAATATCTTACCTCTTCTGCAATTTTGTTGGTCTATTCACCTACATATATATACTAGACATTCACTAATAAATAAAAGCAATTCTCTAATAAATGGTGTCATTTCATCTATAACCCCAAATAACACAAACACTTTGCAAACTTCTGATTTCTTCTGCCAGATTGTTGGTCTATTCACCTACATATACTAGACATTCACCAATAAATAAAAGCAATTCTCTAATAAATGGTGTCATTTCACCTATAACCCCAAATAACACAAACACTTTGCAAACTTCTGACTTCTTCTGCCAGATTGTTGGTCTATTCACCTACATATGCTACACATTCACCAATAAATAAAAACAATTCACCAATAAATGGTGTCATTTCACTTATAACCTCAAATAATACCAACACTTTGCAAACATTTTAGCTCTTTTGCATAGTTTGTTGGTCTATTCACCTACATATATTAGACATTCACCAATAAATAAAAACAATTCACCAATAAATAGTGTCATTTCACTTATAATCTCAAATACCACCAACACTTTGCAGACATCTCAGGTCTTCTGCCAGTGTGTTGGTCTATTCAATTACATATACTAGACATTCACCAATAAATAGAAACAATTTACCAATAAATAGTGTCAGCTCACTTTTAAACTATGCAATATGAACACTATGCAAACATTTGAGCTCTTCTGCCAATCTATAGATATATTCACCGACATATACACGGTATTCACCAATAAATACTAATAATTCACCAATAAAATTAGAAATTCACCAATAAATACTTGCATTTCATCTATAAATGTCTTTTACATCAACACTTGTACATATCTGAGCCATTTACTGCAGTGTGGTTGCTTCTTCACCTACATATCCAACACTTACACATTTGAGCTCCTCTTGGAGTGTGGTGGCCTATTCATCTATATACACAGAAAATTCACTAATAAATATCACAAATTCACCGATAAATACTTGACAAGCACCTTTAAATAGTGCTTGTCCAGTATCACATTCATGGACTACCAATACTTGCACAGATCTGTAGTCTTCCTGTTTGTTGGCCTATTCACGTTCATATACAACATATTCACCATCAAATACAATAAATGCACCAATAAATACATACATTTCACTTGCACACCTTAACACAATGCCATTAACATCAACGCTTGCACACATTATCACATATCACATAACATTGTTTCCCACAAAATATACACTTTCTGTAATAATTGAATTCCAAATTGACATTTGAAGAGTAATTTCTGCAATTACAACTATTCAAAAGATTGTTCCCTTACAATTATCACATATTACATTATGGTCTGCCATTTCCTTAATAATTGAACTATAAGTTCACATCTAAAAAACTGCATTTGTTCTTCATTGAAGTTCCAGCTGCCTCCTTCTTTGGGCTTAGCCAACTCTTCCATAAATTTGAAAACATACATTCCGCATTCATTTGAATGGGGTGGTTGAGAAGGGCAGTCCATATCAAACTTTAACTCCCAATCTTTTTTGGCATCCTGCATCCCACAACTACAGAAAAATGTTTGAACCACTTTCACCTGTATACACAACAGATTATTAATTCTCATAACAGTTGTAAAATACAAGAAGCTATCAATAAAATAAAATAGATGCTGAAATTTACCCAATTTCTGACAGCTGCATCGTATGATTTATTCCTCTTAATGGAGTTATAAGATATGAAGCATTTATTTTTTAAATCAACCACTAGCAGATGCCAGTGGTTCGTAGTGTGCAGAACAAAAAACAAGAAATCCAATTTGCCTAAATGCTCCAAGTTTGTTGCTGCAGGAAAACACTCAAATAATCTTTGTGCTTTTTGAGAAATTGAAGCACGCTTCCCAGTATGGATGCTCGATACAATTAGTGTCGGTAGGTATTCCCATTTTTTGCAATCAGATAGTGAACAACCGTCTTCCAAAAGTTGGACAGCACAATCAATCATATGTAAACAACAAAATAATGACATCTAACTGAGGTTTTCTCTTGTACAAAACTCATTGACATGATGCTTATAATTAAATGTCATACTTACATCGTCACCTACGTTCTTCCCAAATAAAAGCTCATGAATGTTGTATCGAGTCACCTCTCCATTCCATTTGTTTACAAATATCGATTCACTGCTCAAGTAAAAAATATATGCTCAAACTTATGAACCACTCATGAAAAAAACAAATGTTCAAGGAAAATACATTCACGGAAAAATATTTGTTCAAACATACTAGTTAATCTCCAATGATAAGAACTTTGTGATCAATTGGCGATCCTCCTCCACTAAAAGCTCATAGCTAGGAAAATCTCTTTTATCTTCAACAATAATGACCTGCATCTAAAAACATCTCATGTAAGAAAAAAAGTAGGCACAAGATACATGCTACATGCTAGACCCTTATACATTGTCATAAAGGATTAAAAAAAAATGCATTAGCCTTTTCCTTTCTTCTTGCTTCAGGTCGGCTTTTTCCTTTTTTCTTGGCCAATATTTGGACCTCTTCTTCATAATCTTTTTTTTCAGCCGCCTCGCATGGCAGATCCGAAGGGGGAACCTGCAAATCCATCATATTATTAGACCACAAAAGTTACAAAAGTATTACGTAAAGTATTAATTACAAACATCAGCAGGCTTCTCCTTTTCCTGTCTAAGGCTGATAGTAGATTGGGTAAATCCTTCAACTTTCGTCATGAGAGATTCCAACTTTTGTCGGAAATCTTCATTGTCTGCTTTTCGGCCATCCTCTGCAGCTTTTAAAGCATCTACAAGTGCTGCCATTTGGGTATTTAAGCTCACGGCAGGTGTGGAAGGCTCCTGTAGTATGAAACATATCTTATTATTCACTTATGCTGACATATTGTTGCAAGAGATGAAAGACATGAAGTAAAACTTATATACCTCAGCTCGGGCGAAATCTCCGTCATATGTTTTACCTTTTTTCCCTTCAAGCACCCATTGTTCTGAGGGATGAATGGGCAACTTTGACTCAACCTATTTAACATTAGGATAAATTATCCTACTAGGTCATTAATAAAAAAGAAAACCTAGTAAAATGCAGCAAGAAAATAACATTACCACCACTTGTAGATGATCTATAATGATTTTCCCCTTCTTCTTGAAACTTGCATCCCACCTAAATAGCCGCGGAAAAATGAGGCAGTTAATGGGTGGAATGGCATGTGTGTGCTCTAACAACCACACCTATCATGATGATTTTAAACAGTAATTAGTGATATTGATTTAAGCAAAGTAAAATTTAATTAAAATTAAATACTGCAAATACTTACACATAGTGCATGGAGCAGCCAAAGATGAATTGATTTTTTCGTGGCTTTTCGTCATGTCTTCCCCTCTTTGCATTCATCTTCACCATTTTGCTCGCCTCCTCAATGTTGTGGAGTATAAGCTCATGGAAGGCAGCAGCCCATGCATAGCTTCCAATTCTTTCAATGTCGTCTAAATATTTAATCATTTGAGGGGAGCAAACGTACGCCGATCGAGGGGCAAGAAATGTACTGGGTAATAGTAAAATCCAGAGACGCACTATGTCCTCAATATCCTCCTTCTCATCTGAACCAACTAGATCTATTAAATGACCATGGATGACCTGTCGAGTGAAGGAAGTATCCTTGCCAAATCTTTTATGCAGTTTGGACACTTCTATAGACGAGCCATAGTGATGCACGGGGAATCCGGTACATGGCATCCCAAGAATGAGAGCAACATCCTCAACTGTGAAGGGCAATGATTTGTTCCCAATATTAAAAACATTCCCCACCTCATGATGTGCTAAAATCTCCTCTAACAAACTTATCCCAAACCATTTCATTAGAGGGATGTCCACATATGGGGCAAATGGAGTTGCCTTCATCAACTCCTTCTGACATTCACGAAAATTAATTTGTTCCTTCTCTTTAATGTAAATATGTAAAGAACATCTACTCATCAATGGATTATTTACATAACGTTTCATCTTCACTTCAGCTCCTAAAACAAGGAATAAATACAAACTTGTTTAATATGCAAGAATTCACCGGCGTAAACACACATTCATAGGAATGTTTTTTTCAGAACATGATTTTTGTTAAAGAAATACATTGACATATGCACAAACATAAAAAAATACAAATACAAAATTACAAAAAAATATACCTGAGGCGACATCATCGGTTGGAGAAATCAGTGCCTTTGGTGTTTGCTTATGCCTTCTGCGTATAAGGACCTTCTGCCTACCCATATGGGTGGTGGGTTGGCCTGTTGGGGGAGGACTTGGAGTTAACAACAAGGGTGAGGTGTCTTCACTTGGAATTTGAGGAATATTTTCGAAAGTGGCTTCTGTAGGGTTCAAATGCTTGGCAGCAACGTCTTCTGAAGCTTTTTTGGTTCTCTTACTAGTAACGGCTTCTGCTCTTCTCTTTGGAGCCATCACGAGGAGTCGACGGTCTTCGGGCTCGTCGTTCGCCTCCACACAGCTAAGAAAGGAAGCAGGGCGCAGGGGCACTTCGAGCTGGAGAGAGCTTCGCAGCACTTCGAGCTAGAGACAGCTTCGCGGCGTTCGCTTCTGTGTGAGCAGAGACTTCGCAACGGCTCGTCCGTCGTTCCCCTCCGCACAGCTGAGAAAGGAAGGCCGACAAGGAGCAGAGAGAAGGAAGACAGGGACTTGGCGGAGTTGGCGTTGGAGAAGGAGCTGAGGCTTCGCGCTGTTCGCCTGTTCGCCCGGAGGAGGAGCAGAAAGGGGGAGAAGGCAGTTCGTGGCGTGGCGGGAAAGGGAGGAACGAAGGGCAACAAAGTCTTTCTCCACGTGACTGTGAGAGACAAGACATTTTGAAAAAAAAAAAAAAGCCACACCATCCTGTCCTAAACCACTCGGCAAGTACCCATTGGGTGTGCTTGCCGATGTGTCACTTGGTGCACACCAACGGTGTGCACCAAGTATTTCTCATATATTTGTGTGTGTCCCATACAGAGATAATTATGAGAGAGAGAGAGAGAGAGAGAGAGAGAGAGAGAGAGAGAGAGAGAGAGAGAGAGAGAGAGAGAGAGAGAGAGAGAGAGAGAGAGAGAGGGTTGCATTGACTTCTCTAGGACTAGGAGGGACTCGATCTCCATCTCCACCAACCTCCACTGGGTTATCAGCGATTAACGTATCGTATCATTTTATTAATAACTTATCTCGAATTGGTACATCGACACCACAAATCTTGGTAGAGATAACTTGTTTTAAGTCTTACACAACTCGTAACAGCCCCTCGCTACATCATCTTTTGTTGTGCATATATGTACAAAGTATGAAGGAAATAAAATCTCTTTTTTTTTTTTTGACATGGAGTCTCGTATAACTAAGATCAATAAAAGTGTAATATAAAATATTTACGTCACAACATTTCTCTAACGTACGTAAAATTTTAAAAAGGTATTCGTTTTGTGTTACCCCCAATCATGCATGAAGGCGGTAAGAGATGAGCCGTGCAAGCGACAAGTCCCGTTGCTTACCACGCTTTGCCATCTTCCAACCTTCCGGAAAATATCTCGCACCTAAAACGCAGGAAGAAGATATTTTTCTCCCTCCTTCACCAACCACTACTACAACCTTCCGCTCGCCATCTACCCACCCGCCCCACGCCACCTCCCCCGGCCATGGCCGCCGCCCTCTCTCTGGGTCGTCCCCTCCACGGCCACCCCCGCCGCCCCCGCCACAAGACCCCGCCGGCAAGGGCGCGCCTCCCCCTGTCTTGCCGGAGCCAGCTGCTTTCGGATCCCGAAGAAGACGGCGGGGAGGGGAAGAGGGGGGAGATGGGGAAAGAGGGGAAGGGACGACGGAGGGCCCTGAGCGGGATCCTGGCGGAGGCCGAGAAGGTAGGGCGGGGTTTGAAGGAGAGCCTGAGCCCGAGGCGGAAGGGCGACTGGAAGGACGTGCTGCTGATGAGCCTGTCCTTCGCCGTCTACGTGTACATATCCCAGAAGCTAGTCTGTGCTTACTGCGCTTGGATGTCCATGCTCAACAGTAGAATCTAGCAGAATTTTATGTTTGCCATATACCTTGGAACTCAAAACTTCTTGTTCTTGTGTGTGGTGCCTTCCCTTTCTCTTCTTTCTTTGCCGTTTGCCGTGCACTACATACATACGGTGTTTGTTACTGCAAGAGAATATTAATCTTGGTTTTTACATGTGTGTATGCATGAGAGTGGTGATGTGAACACCTCAGTGAAGCATCCGAATATTTAACTACAAATTAAGTTCCTATCTGAGGCAATGTCTCTACAAGGTGAAGTTTCTGTGGATCCTGAGAGATTAGGGCTGGGCTTGTTCACCTTATTGATCGATATTTGTACCATGCTGTAGCTCAATAGGTGATGCAGTCTTTTTTTTTTTTTTTCTCTTATATATTATGTAATGAGTGTTGGTTAATTAGTATAATTGAAGTACCTTTTATTGTCAAAAGAAAAGTAAGTTTCGATGGGTCCTGTGAGAAGCACAATATATATATATTGATGAGGTGGGGTGGGTGTGGAGCAGCACAGACTGACATGCCAACCAGAGTTTGGACAATTTGTATGGCCAGTTGCAATATTATAAATCCGAAGCATGATTATAGATATTGCAAATTAGGTTGCTCAATCTTTATAAAGAAGGATATTAATGTTTGTGCAAGCTAAAAACCACTACTTCATTGGTTCATCTGTGTCAACGCCGTTTTCGTGTCCCCTAATTTCTACTGGTCTAGATGGAATACTGGAGTGAGGTTTTGAGCTTATAAGGGGCAGGGCCGTGGTAGGCAACAATATTATCTTGTAAAAATATATAAGAGTGACAAACAATTAACGTCAAGCATCAAACCAGCCTGAAGTTTATCATATTATGCGTCCAAAGGGATAAACTGCCTTTAGATGATTATGGTGTATGTGCGCAAATTAATGTCATGAACACGATGCACAAAGTATCAAATTATTTTTTCATTACTCACAGTCTTTATAGATAAGAACATCCAATAATATATCCAACAAGATCTTAAAAGATATAAAGCTACTTTTCATTACTCACAGATAGGAAGGATCAAGAAGAATATTTGCCTACAAAAGTGGTGATTTGTCTCTCACTTATCTCCTTACTTACTCACGTGCATTATCAAACTTATCCTGACCCCGTAATTGTCTCTCACCCGAATTGTCTGTCTACCGCTATATACTCAGCCACCTTCTCTCTTTCCTTGCCTCAAACTTTGAGATGATAACTGATTGCGTTGGTCTGGATCCCCTCAGGTCTCTGGTATATGCTTTATAATTTCTATCTCTAGTACATGAGCTGTTGGCACAGTTCTGATAAATGGGAATGAGAAAGACTTTATGCCTAGATACATGCGAGTTGAGACGGGTAGTATCTGTCTATTTCAGTGTGGACGGAAAGTATTTCTTAATAAAAATATTATACGTCACTATGGTCAAGTTCTTTGGCATGGTTTCTGTGGTGGGATATCCTGTTTGGGCCGGAGCCAAACGGGCCTCCACTAAAGAGGGAAGACGATCGCTGGTGAGGACGAACTCCTGCAAAACCAGAAGGGAATCAGGGGGACCCGGTGAAGACCGGGGAAACCCTCCGATGCCTAAGTCAGAGCTTGAGAGGCAGGGGGTTTCGGAATGCAAGAATTGTGTTCGCGCGAAGATGAGAACGTCCCGTTGCATGGTACTGTACCTGTGCTTTTATAGGCGTCGGCGTCGAGGCCAACGTGCGTAACGTTCGGCAGATCGTGCCTGAGGAGGCGCCTGGACGCACGCGCGTAACAGGAGGAGTTACGACTTCTGGCGCCCGTTAAGTTGCCAGGCAGTTCACGCCCCTTGATGGTGGAGAACGTGGCCTGGGACGGTTACAACCGTGCCACGAGTCAGAGAGTTGGCTCGGAAGCCTTCAGAGATAGTTTCCGAGCAGGTAACCCACTTGGGGGACACAACGTGCTGTTCGGTGACATTTGGAACCGTTCCGCGCAGCAGGGCTGAGGTCTTTTGTTCGGAAGCCGCCCGCTGACGAGCTCGGCTACGCTCCGCCAGAAATACCCGGCGCGGGGGTCTTCTCTCCTCTGATCTGTACTAAGGGCATGGGATAGTACGAGGAGGCCACGTCCGGAGGGGAAGGCGTTGATGAACCCTGACATGATGGGCCTAGGTGGCAGAAAACAGCCACCACACTTGCCCCCCACGCCCTCAAGTGGTTCGGAAGTCAGAATGCTTGAGGGCGGCGACCTGCTCGGACGTCAGCTCCGCAATAAATGCGGTATCGTCCTCGGAGATCCGAACAGACCTGCGGTGACGCTGATGCGGGGGTGTCTGCCTCGAACGCGGGGCTTTCATGATGACCACGTGGGTCATGTCAAGCCCGAACGGTCACCCGCAAGTCACTTGAGAGGAGACTTGGAGTGGAGGGAAGCGACGTTTCCAGGAACGCTTCGAATTTTGCGCCTCACTTTCCTTATAAGGAAGGGGAGAGGGCGAGAGTGGGGTCTCCGTCCCCGAAAAGTTTTCCAGAGTCCACTGCTTCCCAACCTACTCTCCGCCTTCCCCTCTGAGTCGTTCCTCCGCCACTGTTCTTCTTCTCCCCTCGTTGCCCTCTCTGCCCTCCAGCGATGGCTCAGAAAGGAAAGGAGGTCGTTGAAGCCAGCGGGATGCCGCCGGCAGGAGCGAAAGTGGCGAAGTACTGGAGCTTCGAGGGTCTCCGAGAGCGCTTTCGGATCGGTGAGGAATACGAGATCGTCCTGATGCGCGAGGACGAGTAGTACCTAACCCAGAGGCCGGGGTGCTTCGTGCTCTCGCTGGACCTGCTGGAAGCTGGTCTCCGGCTGCCGGTGCCGGAGATCGCGAAGGAGCTGCTTCGAAGTTGGAAGGTGGCGCCTATCCAGCTGACTCCCAACTCGTGGAGGACCATCTTCGTCTTCTGCGTCATGTGCAGGAAGAAGAAGATTGAAGCGACTTCGGAGATCTTCCGAAGTCATTTTAGCCTGGCGTGCTCTCCGCAGTCCGGGATGGGGATCGTGTACGTGAAACATCGTACCAACCGGATGCGGATCAACTTCTCGCCTCGGCTGTCCAACAACAAAGGGTGGACAGGGCGACTTTTCTCCGTGGGGAGAAAGAAGGGAGCAAATATCCCTGAATGGGACTTTCCCACTAGGGTGGTGGAGCCCCTGAAGAGGGCGGATATGGCCCCTTTCTTGATTCGGGAGGCAGCCGCTGCCTCCCAATTGCTGAATACGGTCTCGGTGAACCATGCCGAGGGGTACCTGACCGAGTACAAGCTTGTGAAGTGCAAGCTTAGCCGCGCCTGGGGTAAGTCTTCTTGCTGTTCTGCTTGTTTCTTTTTCTCGCATTCATGGGTTCTGATCCTTTTTCCTGCTTTTTCCAGACGATGAAGAAATAGCGGCTGGTCGGGGCCAGAAGGAGATGGCCAATTATGCCGAGATGATCCCCGTCAGCATTTGCTCAATAAGGATGGACGAGGGAGGCTCTGCGAAGGGGCCTGCACATGGCAAGTGAAGGCCGCAGCGCAGGGAGGTGCCGCGAAGAAGGTGGTTGAGATGGGTACGACCGCGGGGACGACCTCTCTCCCCCAACCGAAGAGGAAGGAGAAGCGGAAGACGGCTGTGATGGAGCCGCTAGCCAGGAGTCGCTCTCCCGAAGGAGGGGTATCCGACGAGCCCCGAGTTCCCAAAAAGAGGAAGCTGAGGAAGCTGATGTTGCGCGCTGCAGGAGACGCCGCAGCGATCGAGGAAGAGCCAGAGGAGGATCTTGAACCTTTGATGGTTCGAAGATCTCGTCAGCGTGCGGGGGCGTCCGAGGAGAGGGCACCCGCAGCTCCAGCCGTGGACCGTTCAGAGGCGGTCATGAAGATGTCCGCCGAGCTAGGCCTGATAATGGTCAGCGATGAATCGGACCGCTCTGGAGGGCTGACGGAGTCGCCGGGTCATGAGGATCGGGTGGTCCTGTCTGGTGAGGGGAGCGCCGAGCGGGATGGCGCGCCAGGCGGGAGCGTACATCCTGGTGCCGAGGAGAGGGCAGCCACAGACTCCACTCCTGCGCCGGCGGTCGTTCGTGGTACTGGCGAGGCAGTTCTTCCGAGGGGGGACGTTCCACAAGGAAGTGGAGACACCCTGCCCCCCATGCTCCCCACCTCAGTGATCACCGAAGGCCGTATAGTCGGCGAGAGTGCAGCCGAGGTGATCGCTGGGGATTCTGTAGTCGGCGAGAGTGCAGCCGTCCTCGGGGAGGAGAGCATTCAAGGACCTGGGGACGCCGAGGAGGGCTGCTCAACAGCCCTTGTGGCCCCCGCCACCAAAGATGGAGGGGGGGCTCAGCCGACAACAAGGCAGGAGGCCACCGGAGCGGGTCAAGCTTCGGGCTCAATGAGTGTTGTTGTCGTGGCTTCCAGGTTGATTCGGCCTGAAGAACCTATGACCGGTAATGCCGCGATCTCGTCTGCCGCCGCTGCGGCTGGGGGCGAGAGCTCCGAGGACGACGATAGACCTCTGCGGGAGGTGCTGCACCGCAGACTCCCCGTAGTGCCTTCCGTAGCAGCTCTGGAGGCAACGCTCCGTCGCGTCGAAACGTCGCCAAGGAAGTTGCCTCCCAGCCCGTCTGCCTCCTACCTTGATCGCCTGGCAAGGTGCCAAGACCTTCCCTCCGAGAGGACTCCAGAGGTGCAGACAGAGGAATACCATCCCGAGAACCAAGATGATGACGTAGCAAGTGACGTCGATCTTGAGGCTCTTGTGGAGGGTATATCTACATCACTGGGCGTCCTGAAGGCTATGGCTGCTCGGTCCCGAAAGCAGAAATATTTATATGAAGCGCAGTCGGCTTACTGTCAGGACCTCACGGCAAGGCATAAGGCTCGCGAGGCGGACTTGGAGGAGGAGGTGAAGAACCTCAAGACTGCCCTTCAAGCCTCGGAGATGAATGTCATGGTGGCCCGGGCCGAGAAGGATGCTCTGGCTAAGGTGGTCACAGATGCCGGGGTCCGTGCCGTGGCGGAGTACAAGGCTGGACCGGACTATAGGGAGGAGTTGGAGCAATACGGGGCGCGCTGCTACAGAATAGGTCTGAACGCCGGAAGGGAGTTCGGCGAGCGTTTATCCTGGGTTGGGCGTGCCCAAGAAGCTTTCGAGGCGGCTGTTCGGGAGTGCAAGCGCCGGACCAATGATGCCCGCTTGGATGATGTGCGATTTGCGCAGTTCCAATCTGGGCGAATGCCTTCTTCGGATGAAGGTGCCGGTCCCTCCGAACAGGCTCCTTAGCTATCTGCTGTTCTATGTATTTCTTATACCTTCTTTTTGTAACCACGGCCAAGAGAGGTCAATGTAAGAAAACTTTTTGTGAAGGAACTCTTCTACTTATGAGCTTGTCTTGTAGCTTTCCTTTTTCTATCTTCTCCCTTTCTGTTGTTTGTTCCTGCTCGGCTCGGAATCCGTTAGCTTCATAAGCGTTGCATGTTTAGGAGGTCCCGATCAGGGGTATATGCTAAATGCTTATGAAACAACAGGAATAGGGGGGAGAGAGGTAGGATGCTGAAAGAAGGCTTTTATAAATAATAAGCCCTAAGATTAGAGACATGCCAAGTCCTGGGTATGGCTTCGCCACTAGAGGTAGTGAGCTTATATGAGCCTTTCCCGAGGACATGGGTGACCTGATAAGGTCCTTCCCATTTGATGGCAAGCTTGCCTACTGCTCTTCGGGGGTCCGAAGCCGAACAGCGGCGCAGAACCAAATCTCCCACATTGAACCGCCTTTCCCGAACCCGTGCATTATAATATTGTGCGAGTTGCTGCTGATAGGAAACGAGGCGAATGCTGGCGTCGCTCTGTCGTTCGCCTAGCATGTCCAAGTTTTCCCGAAGAGCGCGGTTATTGGCGGCTTCGTCGAAGTGGGTAGTTCGGATAGTTGGAAGGGCTACTTCCAAAGGTACAACTGCTTCCGAGCCGTAGGTCAGGTGGAAAGGTGTTTCCCCTGTAGCTACCCGAGCAGTTGTTCGGTGACACCAAAGAACGTTTGGGAGCTCATCGATCCACGATCCACCTGCAGCCTCACTCTGGTTCGGATCCCGTGCAGCAATGTTCGGTTGGCGTTTTCGACCAGACCGTTAGCTTGGGGATGAGCCACGGAGGTGAAGTGGTTGTAGATTCCGAGCTCGGCGCACTTCTGCTTGAAGAAGGTGCTGTCAAACTGTTTCCCGTTGTCAGAAGTGATCACCCTTGGGACGCCAAACCTGCAGAGAAGGTTCTTCCATACGAACTTCCATGCGGCTTGTTCGGTGATTGTGGTAACGGGTTCGGCCTCGATCCACTTGGTGAAGTAATCGATGGCTACGAACAGAAATTTCTTCCGACCTTGGGCCTCTGGAAAGGGACCCAAGATGTCAATGCCCCATCTGGCGAAAGGGCGCGGCTCGAACAGACTGTGAAGCTGTTCGGCCGGTTGCTTGATGAGTACTCCTAACTTTTGGCATTCTGGACATTTCCTGACGAAGGTCATGCAATCCTTCTGAAGAGAAGGCCACCAGAACCCTGCTCGGATGAGGTGCGCGCTAGCGTTCTGCCCCCCAGATGGCTTCCGCACAGCCCCTCGTGAACTTCCTCTGTGGCCGCAAGGGCCTCCTCAGGGTTGAGGCAACGCAGAAGAGGTCTTGCAAGGGACCGCCGGTACAGCTTGCCTTCTACGAGGGTGAAATGCTGCGAGCGCATCCTGACTTTCCGAGCTTCGTCCTGTTCGGGCGGAAGCTCACCTCGGAGGAGGTATGCCACGAGGGGGTCCACCCAACTTGGGGTTGGTGGGCCCGTTTCTATGGCCGCTACATCAGTCTCCGTGCTTGGCAAGGCGAGCTCTTCAATGAACACAGAGCGAGAAGGGGTGATGTCACCTGAAGATGCCAATTTGGCAAGTGCATCAGCTCGCGCGTTCTGCCCCCGTGGAACATGTATAACCTCGAAGTATACGAGGTCCTCTGTCTGGCTCTTGACCTGTTGGAGGTATTGAGCCATGCGAGGTTCCCTTGCTCCGAACTGTCCGCTCACCTGGCTGGCGACCAGCTGGGAGTCACTAAAGACTCTAAGCCGAACGGCCCCAAGGTGCCTAGCCATGCGAATACCGGACAGTAAAGCTTCGTATTCGGCGACGTTGTTGGAGGCTGGAAAGCGGAAACGAAGGGCGTATTGGAACTCTAACCCCTCCGGGGAGGTGAGGACCAAACCTGCCCCGCTTCCGGTGACACAAGAGGATCCGTCAACATAGAGCTCCCATGGGGGCTCGTCTGCCAACGACGGATCCTGCTCGGCCGGAAGGGTACATTCCGCCACGAAGTCTGCCAACGCCTGTGCTTTGATCGCCGTCCTCGGTCGGAAGCTGATGTCAAACTTACCAAGCTCTATCGCCCACTTAACCAACCTACCGGAAGCCTCCGGCCGCTGAAGAATGGATTTCAGCGGTTGATCGGTTAGAACTGTAACGGAATGAGCCTGAAAATAGGGCCTAAGCTTCCGAGCAGCTGTGACGAGAGCAAGGGCGAGTTTCTCTGCCCTGGGGTACCTCCTTTCAGCTTCTTGGAGGACCCTGCTAATGTAGTATACGGGATGCTGCGCCGCTCCTGCTTCTCTGATCAAGACTGCACTGATAGAGTGTTCGGTGACCGAAAGGTACACGAACAGAGGTTCTCCGAGCACAGGCTTTGAGAGAACAGGAGGGGCTGCCAAATATGCCTTCAGCTCGGTGAAGGCGGCTTCGCATTCATCAGTCCACCGTACTTGCCCCCCTTGCTTCGAGGAGCTTTTAGGGCCTCGGAGCAACTTGAAGAAGTTAAAACTTCTTTCTGCTGCTCGGGACATGAACCGATTCAGTGCCGCCAGACGCCCTGTCAGGCGTTGGACGTCGCGCACTGTCTTCGGACTGCTCATTTCAAGCACTGCTTGGATTTTTTCCGGGTTCGCCTCTATTCCTCTGTTTGATACGAGGAACCCGAGGAACTTACCCGACCTAACACCAAACGCGCACTTGGCAGGATTAAGCTTCATATTATACCTTCGCAGAGTTGCGAAAGTTTCCTGGAGGTCGGAAATGTGATCAGTACTTGGAAGAGTCTTGACCAACATATCATCAACGTAAACCTCCATGTTGCGCCCGATCTGCTGCTCGAACATCTTGTTGACCAGCCGCTGATAAGTCGCGCCTGCATTCTTCAGACCGAAAGGCATCCTGGTGAAACAGTATAAGCCTAAGTCTGTAACGAACGTCGTGGCGTCTTGATCCGGGGGATGCATGCTGATCTGGTGGTAACCAGAGTAGGCATCCAAAAAGCTAAGGAGCTCGTGCCCGGAAGTTGCGTCCACCAGCTGATCAATGCGCGGCAGGGGGAAGTTATCTTTGGGCGTTGCCTTATTGAGATCTTTGTAATCCACGCACACGCGCCATTTGCCATTGGCCTTGCGCACGAGGACCACGTTGGAGATCCATCTTGGATATTGGGCTTCTCGGAGGAGCCCAATAGTTCGGCTTTTGACCACGTGATCTTGAATCGCGGTCTGCCGTTCTCGGTTCACAGGTCGCCTCCTTTGCTGTACTGGTGGGATCCGGGGATCCAACCGGAGGCGGTGCACCATGACCTCTGGGGGGATGCCTGGAAGCTCGTCATCAGACCAGGCGAACACGTCCAAATTGGCCAGCAGGAAAGCTGTGTAGCGTTGCTGCTCGGCCTCTGTCAACAAGGCGCCAATGTACAAGACGTGTTCGGGGTCGTTGTCTACTTGAATAGGGATTAAGTCTTCAGCAGGCGTCCCTCGGCTGGTTGAAGGCTGATCGGAGGTCGGAGGAGCTGGATCAGCGAGTGGTTGTTTGTCTCTTAGAGAGAGGACATAGCAACGGCGAGACTCGCGCTGACACCCGAGCACTTTGCCCACTCCGCTCGGAGTAGGAAACTTCATCTTCTGATGGAGCGACGAAGGTACTGCTTTGATGCGTCCGATCAGACCTCTGCCTAGGATAGCATTGTATCCAGGCATGCTGTTGACGACTAGGAAGTCAACAATTTTGGTCACAGCCTTTGGAGCCGTTCCCAAGGTGATCGGAAGGCGAATCCTTCCCATGGGCTGGACCGAAACTCCCGAAAAGCCAAAAAGTGGCGAGTTCACAGGGGTGAGTTGATCGGTTCGCAGACCCATGAGGACAAAACAATCGTAAGCCAAGACATCGGGGGCGCTTCCATTATCCACCAGAATTCGGCGCACGTTACAGTGGTTGATGGTGGCCGAAACGACCAACGCATCAGTGTGGGGGGTCGTAACCCCTACAAGATCTTCATCCGAGAAGGTTATAGCCTCCTCGGATTGTGCGCGCGCAGGACTGGCAGGATACGGAGCCGACCGAACAGCCGAAGGCCTGTCTACGACATGCACTCGCCTTGCGTAATCGCGTCGGCTTCGAGTGCTTTCACCGCCCGCGCCGAAACCTCCCGCGATCACGTTGATCTCTTGCCCATTGGGCTCGTTGTTGATCGGCTGCTCGGGAGTGCGGTCTCGGCGTCGGGGGCGCTCTTCGTTCCGGCGCACGAACCGTCCAAGGTAGCCGCGCTTGATAAGATCTTCGATTTCGTCCTTAAGCTGGCGGCACTCGGAGGTGTCGTGGCCGTGGTCGCGATGAAAGCGACAGTACTTATTTTGATCGCGCTTCCGGGGGTCGGAGCGCATTCTCTGGGGCCACCGAACAAAAGCTTCATTCCTGATCTCTGCCAGGATTTGTTCGGGTGCCGCGGTGAGGGGGGTGTAGTTGGTGAAGGGGCGCGGACGGCGCGGAGAATCGCCATTGCGCCGTCCTTTCTTCCGATCTCGGTCGGAACCGTTGTCGGAAGGCCGCTTCTTGTCCGACTGCTCCCCCTGCTCGGCCCTACTCGCCGCCAGGCTCTCCTCGCAAGCTGCATGGCGCTGTGCGATGGAGAGTAGTTCGGCGAGGGTGGCAGGCTGCTGGACGCCGAGGGTCCTTGCAAAAAACCGTCGCGAGTGCCCTGGATGAGGGCACTGGTGGCCAGAGGGACGTCCAGGTGCGAGATGCGAAGCGCCTCTGTTCGGAACCTCTTGACGAAGTCCCAGAGTGCCTCGCCTTTCTTCTGGCGCACAGCCAGAAGAGAAGCCGCCGTTCGCGGCTGCGATCTCCCGCCAAGAAAGTTGTCCCTGAAGGACTTCTTCAGTTGGCGGAAGGAAGTGATGGAGCCCGCGGGGAGGGTTTCAAACCAAGCCCTAGCGGTTTCCTTGAGCGTTGCAGGGAAAGCCCTGCACTTGGCCGCGTCCGATGCTCCGTGGAACACCATGTGCGACTCGAAGCCGTGGATGTGGTCGGCCGGGTCGGTTGTGCCGTCGTAGGGCGCGATGGTGGGCAGAGGGAGTTTGGAGGAGACCTGGGCCTCCAGGATCTCCCTGCTGAAAGGAGAGCGGAAGTCCAAGTCGTCCTCCGCCGGAGCCTTGCCCTCCGCACGCTGAACCATCGCGTCCATGCGGCGTTCGAGGTCGACCACACGCCTCAGGCGCCTGGCGAGCTCCTGCTCGGAGTTGGCGGGGCCCCCTCGCCCAGAGGCGTGGAGTTGCCTCCCACGACCGATCGCGGCGGACGGGGGGAGATGATAGAGCGTCGGGGCGAGCGCCCACGGCGCTCTGGTGCCCGCTCCTCCGACGGGGCCCGGTGAGACCGGCGCGGCGACTCCACCTGCTGCTCCTGCGGCGCCAGGGGGACGCGGGAGCGTCGATGTGACGATTCCGCCTACCGCTCACGCGGCAGGGAAACCGCCGGGGCCGCTGCCCCCGCCAACTGGGCCTGCAGGGCGAGGCAGACGCCCGTCAACTGCTGCATTTGCCCCCGAAGCTCCGCTACTTCAAGGGCAGTTGTAGGTGCAACAGCCGGCGGTGCTGGGACGTCGTGGTTAGCACTAGCGGGGTCAATGGCGGCGTCGCCAAGGGGGGATCGACGACGAGAGTCCCCTCGTGACTGGCGGGACCTCGTCGCCCTGCTTCCTACGTTCTGGTATGAAGATCGTCCTCGAGCCATGGCAGCGTCGTTTCCCACAGACGGCGCCAATGAAGAGACATGATTCCCAAGTGTGCCTCCCAAGGGTATTGTCCCCATACTTGGGGTTTTGCCCTTTAAAGGGCCCTCTTGAGAAGAGGTGAGGCCTTACTGATAAGTACACACTTGTTTCTCACTATCTTTCATGTGGGACTAAAGATTACCTCTACACACCCCCCAGTGAAGATAAGGGTGTGCGGGTCTCATGAAGATAGACGTTCGGGTAGGGCACATGGCCTCTCGTTCGTTCCCACAGACGGCGCCAATGAAGAGACATGATTAAGTGTGCCTCCCAAGAGGTATTGTCCCCATACTTGGGGTTTTGTCCTTTAAAAGGGCCTCTTGGGAAGAGGTGAGACTCTTGCTGATAAGCCACACTTGTTCTCCCTATCTTTCATGTGGGACTAAAGAATACCTCTACACAGCCCCCCCAGTGAGGATAAGGGTGTGCGGGTCTCATGAAGATGAGACGCTCGGTAGGGCGCATGGCCTCTTCGTTCGTTCCCACAGACGGCCCAATGAAGAGACATGATTTAAGTGTGCCTCCCAAGAGGTATTGTCCCCATACTTGGGGTTTTGTCCTTTAAAAGGGCCCTCTTGGAGAAGAGTGAGGCTCTTACTGATAAGTACACACTTGTTCTCACTATCTTTCAATGTGGGACTAAAGATTACCTCTACACAGCCCCCCAGTGAAGATAAAGGTGTGCGGGTCTCATGAAGATGAGACGTTCGGGTAGGGCACATGGCCTCTCGTTCGTTCCCACAGACGGCGCCAAATGTGTGGGATATCCTGTTTGGGCCGGAGCCAAACGGGCCTCCACTAAAGAGGGAAGACGATCGCTGGTGAGGACGAACTCCTGCAAAACCAGAAGGAATCAGGGGACCCGGTGAAGACCGGGAAACCCTCCGATGCCTAAGTCAGAGCTTGAGAGGCAGGGGGTTTCGGAATGCAAGATTGTGTTCGCGCGAAGATGAGAACGTCCCGTTGCATGGTACTGTACCTGTGCTTTTATAGACGTCGGCGTCGAGGCCAACGTGCGTAACGTTCGGCAAATCGTGCCTGAGGAGGCGCCTGGACGCACGCGCGTAACAGGAGGAGTTACGACTTCTGGCGCCCGTTAAGTTGCCAGGCAGTTCACGCCCCTTGATGGTGGAGAACGTGGCCTGGGACGGTTACAACCGTGCCACGAGTCAGAGAGTTGGCTCGGAAGCCTTCAGAGATAGTTTCCGAGCAGGTAACCCCTTGGGGACACAACGTGCTTTCGGTGACATTTGGAACCGTTCCGCGCAGCAGGGCTAAGGTCTTTTGTTCGGAAGCCGCCCGCTGACGACTCGGCTACGCTCCGCCAGGGATACCCGGCGCGGGGGTCTTCTCTCCTCTGATCCGTACTAAGGGCATGGGATATACGAGGAGCCACGTCCGAGGGGAAGGTGTTGATGGGCCCTGACATGATGGGCCTAGGTGGCAGAAAACAGCCACCACAGTTTCAACTACTCCGAAGACCTTTATCCCCCCCCCCCCCCCCCCCCCAAAAAAAAAAAAAACTACCCTGAAGACCATTGATGTAACGTCGCGTGCTTTTCGGATCCATGCGGATCATGTGCATTGTGGTTGTGGCGGCCGTTGTGAGGCCAGTGTGAGTTGGGTGTGTGGAATGCATGGTGTGATTGCGTGGCTTGAGCAGGTGAAGAGCAGGGTAGGTCCTGAATTGGAATAGGACCTGCTGCTGTTCTGTCTGAGTTGGTGGCCAAGGGGTGGTCGTTGACTGTTGGCGTCCAGGTTCATGGACGTTTACATCATGAACTTGGCGGCAGTAGTTGTGGACGTTTAGTTGGCGGTGCATGTGGGCGACAAGGGGGTTGACGCCAACCTGTCAGTTCAGCAGGTTATATGTTCACCCGAGGGCAGCTCTCTCAGCTCACCCTCTCTCCCTCTTGCCCCAGCTTCGCGCCCTGGTGTTTCTGAAGGTTTTAACAGGTATCGAGGAGTGGCTGGTCGATCGTGGGACGCGCGGCGTCGCCGAATTGCGCGAGGAAACGTCGCGGCGTGGTGCAATTCGCGTGGGAGCTCGCGGAGGGCTCGGCGTAAACCGGGGAGTTGCGGGAGATTCTAACGCGTTCTGAGGTAGGGGACGAACCCTGGTAGCTCCGTAGAAACATTAAAACACATCATAACTACTTGAACCGCATGATAATCCATGTTTGGATAGAGTTGCACCATATGGGATAATGGGTGGTTTGAGTAGTTTATTGTTCGAATCATGTTTAAACGGGTTGCATTGGGTTCTGTCATGCTAGAGGGTATGCATTTGCATGTTTTCCAGTAATTAGAACAGCTAGAAAACTCGCAGGACCGGATTAGGGTTTCTGCAGGGTTTAAGGCCGGGGAACTTGGCGTCAACATCGTTTGCCGCCAAGATCTTCAGCCAGGAGGTTGACGGCCAGGGACCTTGCCGTCTACTTCCTGTAAGCGGCAATCGATGTGGCCGCCTACTCCTATATGAACAGAAATGGCTATTTATGGTGTTTTATCGTTAATGCGTGGTGTTAACGTATGAGGTGCACTGAGTGCACTTGGTTTACGTGTTTAGCATACAAGGTATGCTGTTAATTGTTTACTTCGGTGACTGCGCGTTGTGTACGCGAGTCAGTTGGGTTCACGTGTAGTGGACCAGTGGTTACTTGTGGTTTACGTGAGGTTTCACGTGGTTTGTGTGTGACGTGCACGTGGTTTTGTGTACGTGACGAGTAGTACGACGCCTACCGTGGTTACCTCTCCAGTTGGGTGCCCCAGGTTCTTTGTGAGCCAGGCTGTTAGCTCGGGGCCTTGTCCCGGTACTTGTGTTGTACCGTTGAGGTCTGTGTCGTCTGACCTGGACACCCTCACTCTTGTGTTAGAGTTGTACGTCCGGCTGAGGGAAAGACGACAGTGGGACAGTGACAGTTGTGGTTGTTTTTAGTCACTTGTAGCGCGCTCGTAGTTGGGGGTACGGACACCAGTAGACGTACTGGACCCCAGCTAGTCTTTTCCAGTGCCTCACTCTAGCGAGCCCAGGCCAGGGTCTCTGGAGGTGCCAGGCATGGGCCTGTGACCGTGTGGTCTGCAGGTTGTGGTGTTTTAGTTGGTCTCCACAGTTGTTTGACCTTTTTACGTGGAGCGGCAGCTGGACCTTTCGTCCGTGGCTGCGAGACTGAGAGGTGGACCTGTGTTAGTTGTCCGAGTCAGTTTCTGGTGTCGCGAACCAGTTTACGTGGCTCGTGTTGGCTGTCTCTACTTTGGCTTGTACACCTGTTTGGGTTTGCCGTTTAGTTACTACAGTTGTTTCTCGTAGTCGGCAGACGGTGAGTACTTTTACAGCTTTACTTACCTGCTTAGCTGTTTTATATGTTGTTGGTACTGTTTACTGTTTTGTACCTGTGGTTTGTGGTTTGTTCGGCTTTGGGGGAGTTCCCTACTGAGCCAGTGACTAGAGAGGCTCACCCCTACCCCCACAGGTGAGGGCGAGGAGGACGTTTCCCGTCCGACGTCCAGTTCTGGGCCGCGTCGTAGCGGAGCAGGGTCAGTACCTCCAGCGGAGTAGTACTCAGCAGTGTAGCCTTGTAGTTTTGTAGTTGTTTACTTTCTTTTGTTGTACCTCGGGGTATGCCCCAGACTTTTGTACACCTTTTCAGTTTTAATGGATTATGGCTATGTAAATTGTGAAAAATTATATATGAAATGTGGTGTGTTCCTTTATGTTTACACGGACTGTGGTTTGGTTTCCCTTGCGAGGCTACGGCCCGTTCGCGGGAGGCGGACTCGGATCAAGTGCGTTATTGGTTTAACGGGCTTGGCCGAGGCGTTCCGTCACAGTTGGTATCAGAGCAAGGTCCGTGTTAATATAAGGGAATTAGAAGAATACATAGCCTTATTTTGGTCATTATACACTGCTGGTAGGGACCCTGATTTTCGATAATCTGTGGTTTTGATTTTTGCCTGGTGTTTTGTGTATGTAGAATTTCTGAAATGGCTGATAGGAGAGATTGGGGTGGTGGAGGAGATGATCCGGAGGAAAATACCCAGCGTATGATTGAGAGAATCTGGGAGAGCCTCACGGATATTCGAGCGAGAATGGATCAGCAGGCGCCTATACCACCAGTTGCAGTGCCACCTGGGGAAGGAGAGGCAGTACCTGTTGCTCCAGTTCCGCCGAGGGTGGAGGTACCTTTTGTAGCACCTGTGCTACCACCACCGCCAGTGCAATTAGTTGAAGAACCAGTGATACAGGTGGAGAAATTTCTGAGATTGCAGCCGTCTACTTATTCAGGAGGGCCGAATCCAGATACAGCTGAGCACTGGATTCATGAAATTGAGAGGGTTTTTGCGACTATGCGGTGTCCTGAAGCAGACAGAGTTGTATTGGCTGCTTATCAGTTGAGAGGTTTTGCCTTGAGTGGTGGCGATTGAAGATGCAGACCACTTTCGCAGGTAGAAGAGAAGAAGCTATCACTTGGTCGGAGTTTCTCGAGGTATTTAATGATACATTCTTTCCGATTCAAGTGCAGCAGGTAAAAAGAGAGCAATTCCGGACTCTTCAGCAAGGTAACTCTTCGGTTCTAGAGTATCAGATGAGATTCATGGCACTCAGCCGTTATGCACCTTATGTTGTTTCTAATAATAACATGATGGTTGAGTATTTTATCAGAGGATTGAGAGTGGAATTGCAGAATGCGATAGTTCCTCTCATGTGCAAGACAGTGGAAGAGGCAGCGCAAAGGGCAGCTATTTTAGAGAGGTCTATCCGGACTCGTCAGGCAGGTGAGTCAGGTTCTGGTAGTTTCCGGTTACCGCAGCAGTCAGCGGGTGCAAGCAAGGGCAAGGCACCAGCAGGACCTTCTTCATCAGGCTTTGGGAAGTGGGGACAGAAATTAAAGCAAGCACTTAAAGGAAAAGGAAAAGGATGGGGAGGTCGTCCGCAGTATCAGCAAGGCCGTGGTAGGCCTGAGGTGGAGGAGTCGCAGCAGAGTACAGCCAGGCAGCCTATAGTTCCTCCAGGATACCGATGTTATAATTGTAATCAGCCGGGACATTTGATCCGCAATTGTCCGTATGCAAGAGAGTATGGGTATGGCAGAGGTGTGCAGCAGCAGCAGCCTCAGCAGTTTCAGCAGCCACAGGCAGGTCGTGGCAGAGGAGCACCGCAGCAGCAGGGGAGAGGCCGGGTTATGGCTATCACCCGAGCCCAGGCAGAGGCATCAAATATGATAGAAGGTACTTTACCTCTTTATGAATATTCAGCAAGAGTCTTATTTGATTCGGGTGCCTCTCATTCTTTTATTTCCGAAGAATTTCTGGATTGCATAGCTCATCCATTAGAAGAGAAGTCTTGTGAGTTAGTGGTAGAGGTTCCTTCAGGTGAGTTCTTACTCACTTCGAGCTACATAGATGAAGCTCCTGTTATGATTGAAGGGAACCAGATGCCGGGTCGGTTGTATGCCCTGCAATTGTCAGATTATGATATTATTCTGGGTATGGACTGGCTAGAGATGTATGGAGCAATGCTAGATTGCAGAAAGAAAAGGATCAGGTTTTATCATCCTAATGGTGCAGAGTTTGAATATCAAGGTATGCCTTTTTATACCTCAAAGTTTCTAATTTCTGCAATTAAAGCTAGAAAGTTGATTAATGATGGGTGTGTGGCCTATTTAGCCTCAGTAAGTTTGGTAGAAGCCAGTCAGCCAATGGAAGCAGTTCCCGTGGTTAGGGAATTTGCTGATGTCTTTCCGGAAGATTTGCCTGGTGTAGCTCCACATAGAGAGGTGGATTTTACTATTGAGTTGCTGCCGGGTACTATGCCGATCTCTAAAGCCCCATATCGGATGGCACCAGCAGAACTCAAGGAGTTGAAAAAGCAATTAGAAGAATTGTTGCAAAAAGGGTTTATTAGACCGAGTCATTCCCCGTGGGGAGCGCCGGTTTTATTTGTGAAAAAGAAAGATGGAAGTTTCCGGATGTGTATAGATTATAGAAAGTTGAATGATGTGACCATCAAGAATAAGTACCCGTTGCCAAGAATAGATGATTTATTTGATCAGTTGCAATCAGCAAAAGTGTTTTCCAAAATTGATTTGAGGTCCGGGTACCATCAGCTGAGAATCAGAGAAGAAGATATAGATAAAACAGCGTTCAGAACCAGATATGGTCACTATGAGTTTGTGGTAATGCCTTTTGGGTTGACTAATGCTCCTGCAGGTTTTATGGATCTGATGAATAGAATATTTCATCCATATTTAGATCAATTTATTGTGGTCTTTATTGATGATATTTTAATTTATTCAGCATCTGAAGAGGAGCATGCAGCTCATTTGAGGTTTACTTTGCAGTTGTTAAGAGATAACCAGTTGTTTGCTAAATTCAGTAAGTGTGAATTCTGGTTAAAGGAAATTCAGTTTTTGGGTCATGTTATTTCTGCTAAAGGAGTAGCTGTAGACCCAAGTAAAGTGGAAGCTGTGTCGAGGTGGGAAGTGCCTAAGTCAATAACCGAGATTAGAAGTTTTCTGGGGTTGGCAGGTTATTATAGGCGCTTTATTCAAGATTTTTCTAATTGCAGCACCTATGACTAGACTGACCAGAAAGGGTGTGCCTTTTGTGTGGTCCGGTGAATGTCAGAGAAGTTTTATGGAATTGAAGAAAAGACTTACATCAGCACCTATATTGACATTGCCGGCAGGGAGTGGTGGTTTTGTGCTGTATACTGATGCTTCAAGGAGAGGTCTTGGAGCAGTGCTTATGCAGCATGGTAAAGTGATAGCCTATGCGTCTAGGCAATTGAAGCCAGCAGAGAGAATTACCCCACTCATGATTTGGAATTAGCTGCAGTTGTATTTGCTTTGAAAATGTGGAGGCATTATCTGTATGGCGAAAGATTTGAGATTTTTACAGATCATAAAAGCTTGAAGTATATCTTCTCGCAGAAAGATTTGAATCTTCGCCAGCGCAGATGGGTTGAGTATCTGAAAGATTATGATTTCAGTTTGGCTTACCATCCGGGTAAGGCCAATGTTGTGGCTGATGCCTTGAGCAGAAAGGCATATATGAATTTAATGATGATTAAAGAATGGAAATTATATGAAGAGGTAGCAGAGAATTCTTTGTATGTGCCCAGCAGTCAGCGTCGGGCAATTCTAGCTGCTAGTGTTGTAGAGCCATCTTTATATTGGCAGATTATTGAGGCTCAAAGAGCAGATGCAGGTTTACCTGAAATTGTGAAAATGGAAGGAGTCTCAATTGATGATAATTGTGTGGTCAGGCTTAGGGGCAGGTTGTTTGTTCCTGCAGAAAGAGAGGTGAAGCAGCGAGTTCTAGAAGAGGCTCATAAATCAAGGTATACTATTCATCCGGGTAGTACTAAAATGTACCATGATTTAAGAAAGCAATTTTGGTGGCCTCATATGAAGAAAGAAATAGCAGAATTTGTGGCAAGATGTGTCGTTTGTCAACAGATTAAAACAGAGCACCAGAAACCAGGAGGTCTGTTGCAACCGTTACCCATTCCACAGTGGAAATGGGATGATATTGCAATGGATTTTGTAGCAGGTTTACCAAGGACAAGTTCTGGGCATAATGGAATATGGGTGTTTGTTGACAGATTGACCAAGGTTTGCAGATTAGTGGCAGTAAGTATGTCTTGGACAGTGGACAGATTGGCAAATATTTATGTTGAAAGAATTGTTCCACTGCATGGTATTCCGAAGACTATTGTATCTGATAGAGATCCAAGATTTACTTCTGGTTTTTGGAGAAGTTTGCAAAAGGTGATGGGTTCTGAGTTGAGATATAGCTCCGCTTATCATCCCCAGACAGATGGTCAGACAGAGAGGACCATTCAGACAATTGAAGATATGTTGCGGGCTTGTTGCTTAGTTTGGGGAGGCAGTTGGGAGCATCATTTGGGAATGGTTGAGTTTGCCTACAATAATAGTTATCATACCAGTCTTGGAATGGCACCGTATGAAGCTTTGTATGGAAGGCCATGTAGAACTCCGTTGAACTGGCATGAAGTGGGAGAAAGGCAATTAGTGGGTCCTGAATTAATTCAGCAAACCACGGAAATAGTGAAGCTTATTAAAGAAAAATTGCAGGCAGCTCAAAGTAGGCAGAAAAGTTATGCAGATGTGCGGAGGAGACCACTTCAGTTTGAGGTGGGAGATTTTGTTTTTCTGAGAGTTTCTCCAAGTAAAGGAATTATGAGGTTTGGTAAATCTGGAAAGCTGAGTCCAAGATATGTGGGACCTTTCCAGGTAATTGAAAGAATTGGGGAAACAGCTTATAGGCTGGATTTGCCAGCTGATTTTGCAGATGTGCATGATATTTTCCATGTCTCCATGTTAAGGAAATGCATTGAAGATCCAGCTCAGATAATTAGATATCAAGGTGGTGACCTGAGGCCGGATATGACCATGCCTGAATATCCGGTACAGATCACGGATCGAAAATCAAGAAGTTAAGAAATAAGGAAATTGAGTTGGTTAAGGTGAGATGGGAAAATAGGTTGGGTGGTGAGGATACCTGGGAGTTGGCCGCTGAAATGGCTAAAGGGTATCCCTATCTGTTTGTATAAGTTTGTGTATTTTCTTTTTAGATGATAGTGCTTGTAAAGTTGTGTATGTTTAAATCGTTTGACTTTGTGTTGTGTTATGAATTTCGAGGTCGAAATTTTCTTTTTAGATGATAGTAATGTAACGTCGCGTGCTTTTCGGATCCATGCGGATCATGTGCATTGTGGTTGTGGCGGCCGTTGTGAGGCCAGTGTGAGTTGGGTGTGTGGAATGCATGTGTGATTGCGTGGCTTGAGCAGGTGAAGAGCAGGGTAGGTCCTGAATTGGAATAGGACCTGCTGCTGTTCTGTCTGAGTTGGCGGCCAAGGGGTGGTCGTTGACTGTTGGCGTCCAGGTTCATGGACGTTTACATCATGAACTTGGCGGCAGTAGTTGTGGACGTTTATGTTGGCGGTGCATGTGGGCGACAAGGGGGTTGACGCCAACCTGTCAGTTCAGCAGGTTATATGTTCACCCGAGGGCAGCTCTCTCAGCTCACCCTCTCTCCCTCTTGCCCCAGCTTCGCGCCCTGGTGTTTCTGAAGGTTTTAACAGGTATCGAGGAGTGGCTGGTCGATCGTGGGACGCGCGGCGTCGCCGAATTGCGCGAGGAAACGTCGCGGCGTGGTGCAATTCGCGTGGGAGCTCGCGGAGGGCTCGGCGTAAACCGGGGAGTTGCGGGAGATTCTAACGCGTTCTGAGGTAGGGGACGAACCCTGGTAGCTCCGTAGAAACATTAAAACACATCATAACTACTTAACCGCATGATAATCCATGTTTGGATAGAGTTGCACCATATGGGATAATGGGTGGTTTGAGTAGTTTATTGTTCGAATCATGTTTAAACGGGTTGCATTGGGTTCTGTCATGCTAGAGGGTATGCATTTGCATGTTTTCCAGTAATTAGAACAGCTAGAAACTCGCAGGACCGGATTAGGGTTTCTGCAGGGTTTAAGGCCGGGGAACTTGGCGTCAACATCGTTTGCCGCCAAGATCTTCAGCCAGGAGGTTGACGGCCAGGGACCTTGCCGTCTACTTCCTGTAAGCGGCAATCGATGTGGCCGCCTACTCCTATATGAACAGAAATGGCTATTTATGGTGTTTTATCGTTAATGCGTGGGTGTTAACGTATGAGGTGCACTGAGTGCACTTGGTTTACGTGTTTAGCATACAAGGTATGCTGTTAATTGTTTACTTCGGTGACTGCGCGTTGTGTACGCGAGTCAGTTGGGTTCACGTGTAGTGGACCAGTGGTTACTTGTGGTTTACGTGAGGTTTCACGTGGTTTGTGTGTGACGTGCACGTGGTTTTGTGTACGTGACGAGTAGTACGACGCCTACCGTGGTTACCTCTCCAGTTGGGTGCCCCAGGTTCTTTGTGAGCCAGGCTGTTAGCTCGGGGCCTTGTCCCGGTACTTGTGTTGTACCGTTGAGGTCTGTGTCGTCTGACCTGGACACCCTCACTCTTGTGTTAGAGTTGTACGTCCGGCTGAGGGAAAGACGACAGTGGGACAGTGACAGTTGTGGTTGTTTTTAGTCACTTGTAGCGCGCTCGTAGTTGGGGGTACGGACACCAGTAGACGTACTGGACCCCAGCTAGTCCTTTTCCAGTGCCTCACTCTAGCGAGCCCAGGCCAGGGTCTCTGGAGGTGCCAGGCATGGGCCTGTGACCGTGTGGTCTGCAGGTTGTGGTGTTTTAGTTGGTCTCCACAGTTGTTTGACCTTTTTACGTGGAGCGGCAGCTGGACCTTTCGTCCGTGGCTGCGAGACTGAGAGGTGGACCTGTGTTAGTTTGTCCGAGTCAGTTTCTGGTGTCGCGAACCAGTTTACGTGGCTCGTGTTGGCTGTCTCTACTTTGGCTTGTACACCTGTTTGGGTTTGCCGTTTAGTTACTACAGTTGTTTCTCGTAGTCGACAGACGGTGAGTACTTTTACAGCTTTACTTACCTGCTTAGCTGTTTTATATGTTGTTGGTACTGTTTACTGTTTTGTACCTGTGGTTTGTGGTTTGTTCGGCTTTGGGGGAGTTCCCTACTGAGCCAGTGACTAGAGAGGCTCACCCCTACCCCCACAGGTGAGGGCGAGGAGGACGTTTCCCGTCCGACGTCCAGTTCTGGGCCGCGTCGTAGCGGAGCAGGGTCAGTACCTCCAGCGGAGTAGTACTCAGCAGTGTAGCTTTGTAGTTTTGTAGTTGTTTACTTTCTTTTGTTGTACCTCGGGGTATGCCCCAGACTTTTGTACACCTTTTTAGTTTTAATGGATTATGGCTATGTAAATTGTGAAAAATTATATATGAAATGTGGTGTGTTCCTTTATGTTTACACGGACTGTGGTTTGATTTCCCTTGCGAGGCTACGGCCCGTTCGCGGGAGGCGGACTCGGATCAAGTGCGTTATTGGTTTAACGGACTTGGCCGAGGCGTTCCGTCACAATTGAAGATGCCTAGGTTTTGCCCTAAGCAAGCTGACCCTCGACATAGGTGAATAGGCCAATTAATGTGCAACTCTAGATGCACGAGAAAGAATTTGCAATAAAAATTGTAAATCCTTCTTATGTTATTCAGCAGAAAAACTTTATGGGCTAATATGAGATTCAAAGTTCACATCTTTCTTTTCTCTCTTGCTACAACAGTTTTAGATGGACTAATAATTAGGTACAAATGAAGGGTAAGCTGTAAATTATATTTTGCAGCAAGTATTAATCACTCAACAAAAAATAAGTGCACACAGATGCCAAATGGGCTTTCAGTGGTGGTCCTTCACAAAGTGCGTGAAACAAGTAATGAACGACATTAACCTGCATGTTGGGAATGATTCGCAGGCATGTGCATTCGTCTCCTTTCACGGGTCCCCGAAGCGATAAAATAGATTGAGGCCTACACATTAAGTTTACGAGGTCAGAGCAGATAAGGGGAAACAAAACGCTGATGGGTTCCACGTAAAGCTTAGCTACTATTTCTAGCAGTGAGAAGCATACTTGTAGTCTCCCATGCATCTGATATATTTTAAAACTGATTTCTGCTTAATATTTATCAATGACTATGACATCAGGGAGATTGCAAAGTGATCTCAAATGGCAATAGTGACGTTTGATGTGGTCGTAGATAGGCTCTAATTTCTTATTGACTTGATCCAACTAGAAGCACGAGAACAGCAGTAAGCTAAGTCGAAATGGACAAGTTGAAGTGATTATAGTAGGCGGGATGTCTACTTCAGCGATCTAAACCCTATAAATATTACGACAAGAAGAGATTTGCACGGTTGAAAAGTCAAAAATTTTAAACCATAATATCGAAAGACTAAGGTTGCCCTACACATGACACGAAAACAATAACAAAATTTTCAATTTATATCAAAATGTCTGAGAAAAACATGGCGCCCAAACAACAAAACTTACAACCTTAGCACAAATTCGAAATATGCAGAAAATGATTTCTGCACCCACATCTCTTTTTGCACTCATTTGAATTCCTCCAATGAACCGATGGCTTCCCTTAACTCTAACATGGAAAGGTATATCAGAAATCTCGTAAACACCTTAACAATAGTCATCTAATTGTTTGACAAAATCACCAAGGATGAATAAGACAAAAGTATTAGTTTAAGGAAAAGCGCGAGCAAGAGATGCATGTAACCTACTCAGTTGTCTCAAGTCTACCCCACGAGGGAAGACCAAAGACGGGCAAGGTCGGCTGACAGTTTTTCTAAACATATGTGCATAAACAAAGCAGAACAAAAAGCCTTTTCAAATGCTCCTCTCATTACACAAGAAGAAACGGACGGGCCATGCTCAGCCGCACCTTAGTTTACACGGTATCATCCATGACGTGATCCGCAGACTTCAGTAAGAGGCAGATATATGGAGACACAGCGAAAGGGTGCTCTTCACTCACCACGAGACTATGGACCCAATAACGACCTAGGACAGAACATAAGAAACAGGTCCCTGTCAATAAACTAATACTCAAATCATCAAGAGCTATCAGAAACCACACAAATAAAATAGGTAGTCGACAACAAGCAAGCACCATTCTGCAAAATCCCTCCTCGCCAGAGGAATAGCTTCTAATATTTGAGGGGGGCCAAAATGTCAATCTGGGAACCAAGTTGCTGCTCAGAAGCTGCCTCCGCCTGAGCACGACACCTATTAAGCTGCTTCTTCCTCTCATATGCGACCTGTGACCTTTGCTTTCTCTTTTCTTCCAGATCCTGCAACAGACGCAACCACCACCAGTCAGCAAAAAGACAACAATCAGCGTGATAGGTTGTTCGCATGAAACAAATTGAACAGAGCAGTTATACTGAAGCTGACGCAATATTTGGAAGGGTGATCCCATTCTACATCAAAACAAAGGAATGACAGCCTCACGGTTATAACACATGAAAAGAATGCATCACTAAATTTAGTCTTAACCACCTATCTCCCACATCTGATGGCAACATATCCACAGAAGTGGATCCTCATCTACAATTCCTATCACAAAGACAGCTGAAGCAACTATTAGCAGATGGATTCCATTCCGTTGATACTATTGACCGTGAAGCACAATTCCATTCATGTCATCATATAGAATGATTCCACTTAGATATGTTTTAGATACATGGCAATCTGAACATGTTGTGGAACAAAGTCTTGACAGGTACCAGATGGTGAAAAAAACATTACGTGTGGGATACAGATAAAACCAGTAAAATGACTCAATAACCAAGCGCAGGTACTATGACAAGAATGGAGACATATATATGGAACAGATAGAACTCCAAATGGCTCTTTCAGACCAGAGGATCACAATAGTACGAACACAAGTGACCCACGATAGCAAAGAATAAAAAATCAGCCATCTCTCCATTTGGAACAGAAGTCTTATCTGAATTTGCTAGGTTCCAATTTGCATGTACATTTTGGAACAGTCCAGAAAGCAACCCAATCTTGTTTTATCCCATGTTCTCCAATTCAAATTTCTTCTTCTACGTTGTGTGGTTTTTTTTTGAAAGTGGATAATACCACATGCATATATTAAGAGAGAAAGAGAATGTACAATTATAGGTGTGCCAAAAACACCTAAAAAAGAACCTCCTCACAGCACCTATACAAAATCGAACACCAAGAAGGTGTAAAGCACTCTACCCTCCCAAAACACCCAAAAGATGAGATAGAGAAACCATGGTTCAAAAACTCGGCCGGATCGGGATCGGATCGGCCGAGTCGGCTCGGTTTTGGGACTCCTGATCCGAGCCGGGGTAACCTAGCCGGTCCTTGCACGCGGATCGGACCGGCTCGGCCGGCTCGCCGAGCCCGGCCCGATCCGCCTCGGATCGGCCCGAGCCGGGCCGATCCGGTTCAACCTTGTCATGGGCTGAGTCCAGGCCAATCCCAGGCTGAGTTCAGGCCGAGTCCACTGAGATTTCAGGCCTTATTTAAAGTAAATGTTATTATTTGTAATTTCATTTACTTAAGATATTACATGTAAATACGAAAGTACCCTCCATTTGAATCCAATAAAAATATCAAAAAAATCATATCTCTTACCAATAAAAAGTCAACTCTCCCACCGAAGAAGAAAATCGCAATTTCGTTGATTTTAGCGAAATGCTAACTTTCTAATCTCTCATAATTTAGCCTATCTAAAAATTTGATAATTCAAATAAACTATATGGAACACAAAAAATCTAAAGTCCGGTAAAAAAAGTCAAACGTGTATATGACTTCTCCAAGGGAGCCACTCTCCTACTGACAGCACTTAGTCTGCTTGAGACCTCTCAGGATTTGGTCAAACCTAAGCTATCATCATCTAAACTCATGAGATTTTTCACTTTTTAATTGAAAAGAAATTAGAAAGTGACAATTCTCATGACTTTGAGTGATGATAGTTTAAGTTTGACCAAATCCTGAGAGGTCTCAAGCAGACTAAGTGCTGTCAGTAGGAGAGTGGCTCCCTTGGAGAAGTCATATACATGTTTGACTTTTTTTACCGGACTTTGGATTTTTAGTGTTCCATATGGTTTATTTGAATTATCAAATTTTTAGATAGACTAAATTATGAGAGATTAGAAAGTTAGCATTTCGCTAAAATCAACGAAATCACGATTTTCTTCTTCGGTGGGAGAGTTGACTTTTTATTGGTAAGAGATATGATTTTTTTGATATTTTTATTGGATTCAAATGGGGGGTACTTCCTTATTTACATGTAATATCTTAAGTAAATGAATAGTTTCATTTACTTAAATGATATTCAGGTAAATAAGGCCTGAACTCAGCCTGTATAAGATATACACCTGTATAATGGGCCGATCCAGCCACCCCTGCCTCAGCCGGGCTCGGCCGAGCCGGGGTCGGGATCGCCGGGTCGGATCGGTTTTGGGCCGACCGATCCGATCCCGATCCCCGGGTTTTTGAACCTTGAGAGAAACATTTACATTAGACAAATTGACTGCCCATTCCTTCACCCTATCCCATACAAAATAGACCAAATGCTCCTCCGAGGGGGACTCCCTCCCGAAAATTCGAAAATTACGTTCCCCTCACACGGCCCCTAAGGTAGCATGAAAGATGAGCCGCCAAACAATGTTGTCCTCCTTTAGGGACCAGCACCTATGCCACCCTATCAACAAAGAGGGCACATCACCCCGCAAGGTGATAGAACAACAGGCCTTCCAAGCAATTTCCCGCCATAGCCGCTGAGAATAGGGGCAACCCACAAAAAGGTGATGTATGATCTCCTCGTGAGCTCCACAAAAACAGCAAGATGGATCCACATTATGCAAAAAAAGGCTCAATCTATCTTTGGTGGGCAACCTCCCCTGAGCAATCCTCCACATCAAGACCTTGGCCTTTAGAGGGCTGACCGGTTTCCAAACTTCCTGCAGAAAGGTAAAATGGACGCCCCATCCGAGTACACATCATAGGCTGACTTAACTGAGAATGCACTGGAACCAAGAACCAGGGGTCCAGAACTGGATAGGAAAGGAATGTTACATGGACTGCCGCTTGGCATCCATTACCTTTACTGAAACAAAGAGGCAAGTGATTTCAGATCAATTGATCCATATTTGTCTGCACAATACACCTTCTGCAGATGAGCTTTTTTCAACCAACAAGCCAAACATTAATTTGACATGTGCAGTATGAAGGGTGAGACCAGAAGACATTATTTTGTGAATGAAAAAATGGCAACATGAAAAATGACATCTTAACCATTCTTGATCAAGGATGGCAAGTTTGATGAAAGGAAAAGTAGGAGGCACACGTAGACATAAAAGGAGATCCTATCAGTTCTTCCAACATAGGATAATAAGGACCCAAGAGATCGAGAAAATATAATATTCATATGTTTCTCGTAACAATATTTTTCTTGTAAATGAGCCACATAAACGCTTGAATTAAGATGCTGTAGAGATAAAACAAGATCTGCAGCTTCATCTGAAGATGAAAACTAAGATATGATCACCTGAAGGATAAAGCATCTAGGACCACGACCACGAAGGCCATTATCTCACTAACTTGGGTCATCTTATGATTTGTGATATAGTTCTCAGGTTTTGTTTGAAGATCCAGGGGTCCAGAACTGGATAGGAAAGGAATGTTACATGGACTGCCGTTTGTTATCCATTATCTTTACTGAAACAAAGAGGCAAGTGATTTCAGGTCAATTGATCCATATTTGTCTGCACAATACACCTTCTGCAGATGAGCTTTTTCAGCCAACAAGCCAAACATTAATTTGACATGTGCAGTATGAAGGGTGAGACCAGAAGACGTTATACTGTGAATGAAAAAAATGGCAACATGAAAAATGACATCTTAAACATTCTTGATCAAGGATGGTAAGTGATGAAAGGAGAAGTAGGAGGCACAAGTAGACATAAAAGGAGATCCTATCAGTTCTTCCAACATAGGATAACAAGTACCCAAGAGATCAAGAAAATATAATATTCATAAGTTTCTCGTAACAATATTTTTCTTGTACATGAGCCACAAGTCATGAATTAAGATGCTGTGGTATATTAGAGATAATACAAGATCTGCAGCTTCATCTGAAGATGAAAACTAGGATATGATCACTAACTTTGTTTGAAAGTTAGACTACCCAAGGTAGCCTAACCCCCAAAAGTACATATTTTACTTTGATTACTATCTTTGGGTTAACTTATTTTTTTGGGTCAACTATCATCTTTGACTCCACTTATTTTTATGTGAAAAAATAAAAAAAATAAAAAAATGAGATAAATAATAAAATAATATTTAAAATTTTATGATAAAATTTTCAAATTATTTTAAGGGGAAAAAAAAGCTGCCCCCTCTACCCCACATCTTGAGGTGGGGTAGACTTACCCTGGGGTAACTTGGGTAACCCAGGGTAACCCTTTCCCCCTCCCCAAAGCTGGGGGAAGGGGTTAACCGGGGGTACCCCTGGGTACCTAGGGCTACCCCCTTTATCAAATCGGGCCCTGCGGCTGTAGCAAAAGAGAGAGCGAGAGAGACAGAGAGGGTGGGTCGGGAAAAGCAGTAGAAAAAGTGGGCAAAAAGGCCAAGAGAAGGGGTTCCTTGGGTGAGAAGAAACCTTTCCTGCTTCATCTTCTTCTTCGTCCCGAAGAACAGCTGTGGCAGCAGAGAAGAAGGAGGGCCCGGTTCTCCTTTGGATTTTGGTGAAGTGTTTAAGAGGGAGGGGAAAGGTGAGAGCAGCAGCTGATGTAACAGGTCCATTTTTTTTTTCCTTTCATCTTCCCCTTTCTCGGGATCTATTTTTTTCGTTTCCTTTTTTTGTGAAAGGCATGCCTTCTAGAAATGTGTGTGCCTCCATAATGATGAGTCTTGTGGTTTGAAGAAACATGTGATGGCTTGTCTTCACGTGATGAAATTTTAGTGGTTATATAGTTATGTGCATATTCTATTCCTCCTCTCCTTCTTATGTGGATTTACATGAGTTTTTTTTTATCCTCCTCACACATGAAAGGATGAGACATTAGACCTCCTCCAGAAGCAGCTTGGGCTCCTTGATCTCGGTTGGATATATATATATATATATATACATAATATATATGGGACATGCTTGGATACGGCAGGGCCGCACCATACATATATATATATATACATAATATATATGGGACATATATGGGACATGCTTGGATACGGCAGGGCCGCACCATATATATATATATACATAATATATATGGGACATATATGGGACATGCTTGGATACGGCAGGGCCGCACCATGCGGCCCTGCCGTATCCAAGCTGGGGCCGTTGGATCCCAAATCCAATGGCCATTTTTTTTTAAACACTGTCGAATCTCCATCTGACGGTGTTGGATTGAAGTACAATGGGGCCGCACCGCCGTACTGTAGTCTTACTCTTACTCTATATATATATACATAGTACATGTTTCCCCTGTGAACACAATACCCTTCTCTTTTATTTATTCTACCTGCCAATGATGAATCCCCACGCCATAATTTATCACAGAAGGTCCTATTTGCACAGTGATTTCCTTGCCACAGGACCATTCAGGGTGTCTTTTCTTCTCGATCACTATGTCCTTTTATGCATCTCTTAGTATCTCTTCTTATCATGTTCAAAGAAAGGGTAGAGAGGGGGCCTTGTACCCCACGGTTGGTAAGAGGAGATTCTCCTTGTTTAAAAGGTTTGGTGGTCAATACCCATGCCCCATTATATGGAATCTCTCTATTACCCAATGTTTTGACCCCTCTTTCACCCTTTGCCCATTGTCCTTTCACATTGGATTTTTTTTTCTGGGTCATATACTTCATTTACTCCTTTGAATGTTTATTGTCGACTTGAGTAGTCATAAAAATGTCTGCTGCCGATTCACATAAGCAGAATCATGTTTGCTGTCGAATCAATAGAAATGAGAAATCTATCGATCCATGGGTTGGATTACACAGTATCCATGCCCGGCTACATAGACTCAAACACCATTCGATCGCCAGCTGGGTTCGTGAATGGTCTCGGTGACATGGATGGCAGAGTCGGGTCGGCTGGGTGAGTCGGACCCAGCCGACCCCGACTCGGGTCGGGTCGGTGGAGTCGGCCGACTCCAATGGAGCAGGGTCGGCCAGAGTAAATTTTTTTTTAAAAATGGAAAAAAAATCAGGAAAAATCCAAAAAATCAGGAAAAATAAAAAAAATCAGTAAAAATTATTTAAAAATATATAGTAATATAACATTTTGGGTATATCTATAGTCTAGTTACACATATGTTCATATTACAATACAGAGCAACGGTAACTATGATGCCTTATTTACCTGAATATTATTTAAGTAAATGTTATAATTTGTTGTTTCATTTACTTTAGATATTACATGTAAATAAGGAAGTACCCCCCATTTGAATCCAATAAAATATCAAAAAAATCATATCTCTTACCAATAAAAAGTCAACTCTCCCATCGAAGAAGAAAATCGCGATTTCGATGATTTTAGCGAAATGCTAACTTTCTAATCTCTCATAATTTGGTCTATCTAAAAATTTGATAATTCAAATAAACCATATAACACTAAAAATTCAAAGTCCGGTAAAAAAAGTCAAACGTGCATATGACTTCTCCAAGGGAGCCACTCTCCTACTGACAACACTTAGTCTGCTTGAGAGCTCTCAAGATTTGGTCAAACCTAAGGTAATATCACCTAAACTCATGAAAATTTTCACTTTCTAATTGAAAAAGTCTTAGAAAGTGACAATTCTCATGACTTTGAGTGGTGATAATTTAGGTTTGACCAAATCCTGAGAGGTCTCAAGCAGACTAAGTGCTGTCAGTAGGAGAGTGGCTCCCTTGGAGAAGTCATATGCACGTTTGACTTTTTTTACCGGACTTTGAATTTTTAGTGTTCCATATGGTTTATTTGAATTATCAAATTTTTAGATTGGCCAAATTATGAGAGATTAGAAAGTTAGCATTTCGCTAAAATCATCGAAATCGCGATTTTCTTCTTCGATGAGAGAGTTGACTTTTTATTGGTAAGAGATATGATTTTTTTGATATTTTTATTGGATTCAAATGGGGGGTACTTCCTTATTTACATGTAATATCTTAAGTAAATGAAACAACAAATTATAACATTTACTTAAATGATATTCAGGTAAATAAGGAGATCCTGAACCCCTAACCGAAGAGGATCCTGAAGGTAACATGAGAGAATCGGTTGCACCACATACAGACCACTTGGAGTCGGGTGGAGTCGGCAGAGTCGGGGGAGTCGGGTCGCGGAGTCGCGCGACCCTGGCGGATCCGGCCCGACTACCGGGACTCCGCGAATCCTGGCCAGTTCCCCCGCCAACTCGGGTCGCAGGCCGCCGACCCGACCCCGACCCGCCCGACTCCGACCCGACCCGCGCGATTTTGCCATCCTTGCTCGGTGATAACCGGTTCACATATAGGCGTGCCTCAGAAATCGACACTGTGTGCCATCTGGATGATGTTGTTTCACATACATCTTGTTTTTGGTGTCGTCTCCATCATGATGGACGAGTATCGCGACCTCCCCTTATGCAATGAGATAAGGGAAGTTGCTGCCATATTTTTCCCGTGCATTCGAGTCGGCAAGAGACTTTAAAATTCTCGTTGGTTGAGTGAGTCGGCAACATCCCAGCAGGATGCCGATTCGACCATGTGTTGCTGATTCGGCCATATATTGCCGATTCGGTTGTGCCTTGCTGCTTCAACTGTGCTCTGCCGATTTAGCAATCTTGCCGATTTGGTCAGATTTTGCCGACTCTGTCATGTCCTATCGATTCGGTCGTGTCATATCGATTCAATCATGTCTGCCGATTCGATCATGTCTTGCCGAATGAGCTACATCTGCCTTGTCGAATGAATTGTCTGTCTTGTCTAATGTAATGTGTTTGTCTTACCGAATGAGCTGTGCATGTCTTACAGAATGGATTGTGTATGTTTTGCCGAATGAGTTGTGCTTATACTACCAACTGAGCACACAATGACCAAACAGTGCCGACTCACGAGCAGAATTATGACTATCATGTTTCAATTTGAACAAAGAGAACACATTGGAACTATTCTATAAATAAAAAAAAAGAAATAAATGACCAAATGAATAAAGAGATCAAACGATGGTACATAAGATGATAATGATCACCATGAGTTAAATGTTATCAAATAGGCATATTTTCTTATTGCTACTTTGGCTTAATTTCAAGATGTCCTCTTGCACTTTTATCAAATGTTTCTTTTTTGGGTCATAAGATTATTTATTCTGGCAATTAATAAAGGGTTTCTCTCTCAGAGAGATGTAATTAGCGTCGTTGCGTTTAGGCAACGGTGAGATATTGGTCTCGACCTGATATTCACTTTTATTTAATGAAGTCAAACGGCGCATAAAGAGACTTAAAGTCCTCTTGACTCTCAGAAGCAGAACATTTTGTCACTTACGTGACTGACACGCTCGCGCTCCACGATTGCCGATTCATTTCTCCCCCTTATGGCTTGATTAGCATTTGGTGAGATTTGAATTTGCAATACTCATATGCACGCACTCATGAAAATATGATAAAAATCAAAATAATAATAATAATAATTTGATGGATTATCTATAAATCCATTTCCACATAATACAAAAAAGTGTGATCGTTAAAATGGGTTGTTCTATAATTAACTTTATACCCTCGAAAGAAAAGATGGTTAACTTCCATCCACAAAAATGAAATATCTCCATATAGGGTATTAAACTTCCACCCTTATATTAAAAATTAAATTTCTTGAACCACTCTTATATTTATCCTTGTGTTTTGGAGATAATTAAAACTCATGAATATAGTTAATATATTTAATTAAACAAATTAAGATATTTATGTATAAGAAGTAAGATAATTTCTATTGTTGAAAAAAGAAATGCATTAAAATCCATATCGATTATAGTTCAATGTGTATCGATTAGAAACTAAAGTGCTACATCTATTACTGAAGAAGATTTCTACCGATTAGAGAACAAAAGGAAGTTTCTATCGATTAGAGAAGAAATCTTATACCGATTAGAGAATAAGTGTTATACCGATTACTGAACAAACTTTCTATCAATTACTGAAGAAAAGTTTCATATCGATTATTGAAAAAATAGTGTTCCGATTATAGAAGAAATGATTGTTCCGATTAATGATATGCTCCATGTTATATCGATTGGTGATATATCACATCGATTACTAAACATTCGCCTTCCAATTACTTGCTTCATTCTGGTTGTTGTTCTAATTGGAGAACAAAATTTCTATCGATTGATGTTTAAGTGTTTTTTCGATTGGAGAACAAAAATCTCTATCGATTGGAGAACAAGTGTTTTTCCGATTGGTGTTTAAATTATTCTGATTACTGAATAAGGTTCAGTATCTTACCTATTGATGTTATAAGTACTCCGATTACTAAAGAAAAGATTAGTAATATATCGATTGGTGTTATGAATGTTCCGATTACTGAACAAATGTTCAGTTCTCATTCCGATTGATGAACAAATGTTAACTTCTCATTCCGATTGGTATAAACATTTCAATTATAGAACAAATGTTTATTTCTCTTCCAATTGATGTCATTTACATTCCGATTAGTGTTAATATGATTACAAACACATCAATTGGTGACCTAAGTGTCCAATATTTATATTATGCATCGATTATTGATGCCTAACCTACTTGTCTACGCCAATTAGTGAACAAAATACTTTCACTTATGTTATGCAACGATTCTGGCAAAGATTCAAGCATCTTTCAAATACTTTTGGCGCGATATGAGTTCTAACTTATTTTAAATCATGTCTCGTATCTATTGTCCTGAAAAGTGAATAGCAGGCGGTCAACAAAAAATGCAAATGATAGGCAGAAGATGTATAAGTTGACTGACAAGTAATATCTTTCTCTCTCACTATCCTCTTCTTGCATTAAATGCTTGCAAATGTCTGGCATTCACGAAAAGCAAACATTAGACATCCTGCTACAGGCGCCCTTGGAAACATACACAAATCAATAAAGACTCTCTTCTGTTCTAAGTAACCGGTAGACACAAAAAGAAGAAGAAAAACAAGAAGAAACATATAGAAGGAGCTCCAACGGATCTCCTCAACAATCTTCTTCAAAAGGATGTATAAGAAGATAGAGACTTTGAAGCAAAAAAATGACAAGAAAGCAAGAAACGCCTAAGCATAAATCTTCTGAAGCTGAAAAAGCATTCAAGCCTTCACTCTTTCTCATCTCTCTCTATGTGTTATTGTAAATCTGAGAGAGAGTTTCTACCTAAGAGTTTGACCTTCTTTCTTATCCTTTAACTCCCAGGTTGCTGTTGAGATCAAGTGTAACAAGTTCATTTTCTCCTGAACTTGATCTCGATAGTTTGTTTTTTCTTTTCTAAAGAAAGACAAGTTTGTTCCTCTTTTTGTGCGAAAAGAGAAAACCAGTTGGTTGCTGGGTGATTTGTCCAACTGAGGGACTGTACTCAGCTTTCCTCTTGTGTAGAAGAGAGGAGCAGCGGGTTGCTGGGTGTTGTATGCCCATTGAGAGGATTGTACCCCGATTAGTAAAATCTTAAGAGTTTGCTTGGGGACTGGATGTAGGGCTTTTATTGAGGGAGGTTCCAAACCAGAATAAGTCTTTGTGTCTCTTTGTGTGATTGCCTTGTTTGATTGCTGCTTAATTTGTTCACTACGTTTATTTTCTAATTAACATTTCCACATCAATGTTTTTATTTTTTAAGTGTTAATTTTTGCAGCACTCATTCACCGCCCCTGTTGTGATGCCGTGGGCCAAACTCTCTTCCCATATATGGTTTCTGATCTCTCCCTCCCAACTTCCCTCTCTATTCCCCTATCTCTACCCCCCCCCCCCCCCCCCCCCCCCCAAAAAAAAAAAAAAAAAGGGAGTGATGGGTTCCCAGATGAGAACAGGGGTTTAGTAAGATACACATCTCCCTCATGAGTACCAATGATAACTTTAATCTCACTTTAGGGGTATAACAGTCTTCTATAAGTTAAGGATCAAGTCAACTGTAGTTGAGTTAAATAAATAGTGAGGGTATAACGTATAGTATACATAAATTTCATATTCAGTGGCATATTAGCTAATATGTTGATTGTAGGAGAGAATAGATTTAAATACGGAAGAACTCAGGCGTGTAATGGCAAAAACCTTAATTATTGGAAGTTAGGTAAAAAAGGTGTAGAAAAGAAAATAAAAAGTAAAATAAAAAGGAGATTGAAAAGTAATAGAAACAACCTAAGCATAGAGCAAAATTTGATATAGAAACACGCATAGCATTTAATTGCCATCATTTCCCCAAAATAGCAGCCAGAGTTTCTAAGAATACTATCATTTCATCAAAATAATTAGGCCAGAGTCTCTAAAAGTTGAAAAGTGCTTCCAATCAAATTTTTTGCCAAACACACCCTCAGTGGGTTAACCAAAAGTCATCTAGCAACATATTTTATATCCATCTCATTAAAAGAAGAAGAGGACTGATAGACAGGAAACTCGAGGTTCTCCAAACATTAATGACTAGTCGGAAGAGATACAAACTGAAGCACAAAAAAAGTAAAAGACATGTAATCTACACAATATATTTAATTATGCAGGTGTGAAGAAAGAAACAAACTACCCGTTACACCATTTCATCATAGATTGCCATTAAACCATGCTTACAGAAGTCTAAAGAAAAAGAAGTCATGAAGATGTATGTAAATGCTTCACAAAATAATCAATGAATCAAGGTCACCAGAAGTACAAGAAAAGTCAAGCATTACCAGAAGCACCCAAAGTGATTATTTCAATCTAGCCCCCAATTGCAACATGGTTATGGACAAAAACAGATTAGACCCCTATAGTTTGCACATTAAACATTATACCTAATTCATCAAAATGAAACATAAAATGGTAACATACAGTTGCACACATTCAGCTCTTAACTTGTTGCACACAACAACGTATGTGACAATCTCACACCACAAGAGAGAGAGAGAGAGAGAGAGAGAGATGAGAGAGAGAGAGAGAGAGAGAGAGAGAGAGAGAGAGAGAGAGAAGAGAGAGAGAGAGAGAGAGAGAGAGAGAGAGAGAGAGAGAGAGAGAGAGAGAGAGCCGTCGTATATACAAGTCAAAATTGCCAAGTAGGATCACCTTCCTAAAAGAAATCCGAATGTAGTGACAAAATCAACTACCAAACTAGGTCTCAATTTACACATTGCGAGTAAAAGAAGCGTTCGTGGATTACTAAAAGACAAGTCTCTTACCCTAACGACATCGTAGTAGCTCCATCCAACCTCCTTCGAGAGATGCCCCAGCAGGCAGTACTTGTTCCCCTTCCGAAGCCTCAGTTCCCTAGGCAGCGCAATGAAGTGATTTAACAACTATATAAGGTCACGCAGTCAACACATATGGGGCCCGAGATGACGCTTACTTGAGGGCGTCGGGAATGACCACCTTCTTCGTCTTGTCATAGGGAGGTGGAACACCCTCGTAAGCCTTGAGCCTCGCCAGCGCCGCCTCACCCCTCTTCGTCTTGTGTGGAATCATCCTATGCGGAAAGGCCAGGCCTGCAAAATCGCAGAAATCAGCACCGTTCCATCCGGCTATTGCGCACGGGCGGGCACACAGAGGAAAAGAGGTGACAGACTTACCCACGGATGGTGCGCCAGAGGATCTTGGCGGGGGCCCGGAAGTGGATAGGGCCGTGGGAGGGCTTGGTGTTCATGCGCTTGTTGCGGAAGCGAGCGTACTTCATCTTCTGGCGAACGAGGCCGCCGGAGATGGAGATCTCCTCGCAGCGGACCACGACGACACGCTGACCGTTGAGAAGCTCCTTGGCGACGATGGAGGCCAGCCGCCCCAGCATATGGTGGCGGGCGTCCACCACCACGCGCCGCGCGCATAGCCCCGAGCCGGAGACCATCTTCCTCCCCCTTCCTGCTCGCTGCCCTTCACTTTCCCCTTCCTCCGCTGCAGCCGGCTACACGTAGGGGTGTAAACGAGTCCATAAATTCGACTATTAATTTGAAACTCGACTCCATAAAAGTTTGATGCACTTCATAGTCCAAACTTCACTTCGTCATATATGAAGATGCATTTCGACTGACCACGATATAAATAGAAATAGTCGAAGTTTCATTTCGTCATATACGAAACTGTACTTCGACCGACAATGATATAAACAGAAACAGTCGAAACTTCACTTCATCATATACGAAGCTGCACTTCGACCGACCACGATATAAATAGAAACAGTCGAAGCTTTACTTCGTCATATACGAAACTGCACTTCAACCGACAACGATATAAACAGAATCGGTCGAAACTTCACTTCGTCATATACGAAGCTGTACTTCGACCGACCATGATATAAATAGAAACAATCGAAACTTCACTTCGTCATATACGAAGTTGCACTTCGACCGACCACAATATAAACATAAACAGTCGAAACTTCACTTCGTCATATACGAAACTACACTTCGACCGATAACAATATAAACAGAATTGATCGAAACTACACTTCGTCATATACAAAGCTACATTTGACCGAAAACACAAATTTCCAACAGGAAACTCAAACTAAGACAGATAGGGTAATTGACAAGGTACATGATAATAATACTTCTCTCATTCCCATTTAATTCGTAGAAAAAATGGTTAATCCAAGGTAAAAAGAGTTTAAGATAACTGAAAGAGTGCTGAGGGGCAACTAAGGGTCGAAGTTGAAATAGGCTATTACAATTCTACCCCCTAAAAAATAATTTCGTCCTCGAAATTCAAGATTCTTACTAACTAATTGGGGATACACAACGTTCCTCTCTTGGCACACATCTCCAGTCCTGATGTCTGATTACTCCCAACCATTCCTAACAAAACCTGGCTTACTTAATAGCCCCTACAAGATTTAGCCTTTCAACTGGGCCTCCTTGATTTGGTCCAGTAGTGCAGATCTCACCTAGAACCAGTAAGCCTAAAACTCCTTGTTTCTTAAAAGTCATAGTCTTACTTTGACAATTCAGCACTGCAAGGTGATTAGCTATACAGTCCATTCCTGGGATTAGATCATCGCCTGGCCTATCAAGTGTATACACATAAACGAGAAGCTCACTGTAACGACCCGACCTTCCAGCCCCGCTAGGGACTCGAAGTTCATGCTGCCACCCCGGATCCGAAGACCCGGAAAGATTATAAGAATAGTTTAGTGAGATATGCACTGAATTTAAATAACTATAACAAGATATACAATAGTACAACGTGTCCCAAGTAAAAGCACAGGTACAAGGAGAAAGGTGCAGTCCTTAAGGAGCATACCCCGAGAACTTGCAAAACACAACTCTCAACTCACTCAGGTACAAGAGCTCACAACACTCGCTCTCACTACTACTGACAACACACGGCACCACAGTCGCCTCCGCAAATCCGTCCGACACCGAGCTCCCGCGACGACGAGCCCCTAGCTGAAGAGAGTAGGGGGTGAGCCTCGCGAACAAGGCCCAGTAGGGATTACCAGTCCCTTACTGGCCAGAGCAGCAGGAACTCCGAAAACATAAAACTACACTAGAAAGCTGTAGAGCGAGGAACACCTACAACATGGTACTACTAAGCAGTGGAACAGAACCATGCAATGCCACGACCACCAACTAAGGTCGTGACACACACACGACTCTTACAGAAACCAATAGAGTTAGACACAACATAGAAACAAGTCTCGGCATGCCTGCTGAGACAGGGGTCTCACAGAGACCACTGAGCAACCACGTGAGAAGGACATCTTACCACACGCACGACCACCTCAAACCTCCACAAGGTCGAGGGCCCACAAGCAGAACCACCCCGGACCCCGGACACACCGCGAGGTCGGGAAGCCACACATGTCGGTGCCACCATGGACTGGCACCCAAGAACGGGACTACGGAACCGAGAGGACACTGAAGTGGAAACCACCAGAAGCATGGGCCAACAAGGCCAAACCAACGATGCCTACAGAAACTAGGCACGACCAGGCTATAACCGCCGTGCAAGCTAGGGCAACGGATAACACTTGGAAACGTCCGTACCGCCATTAGCAGAAACACCAGCCACTCCATCTGCTCGCCAACCTGGCTCCTGCCTCTAACCTCCCTGGAAGAGCGAGACAACCCACAGAACGCACGTACGCACTTGCGGCCCCACGCCTAGCACCACTACGTGGCTCTAGAACCAACACTGAGAGAGGCAGTGAGAAAAAGGACTGTCTGGGCCGCGTCGGGAAGAGAACCGCCTCAATGACCACGGCGTCCCGCCCCAGACAAGAGAGCTTTACAAATGACTCAGCGCCACTGTCCAAACCTCATTTTCCCCTCAGCTCCAGAGTCCGCCAACTCGAGCACACTCGTAGCCCCGGACGCTCCCTCAAAGGCTCCCGACGATGGGGGTCCTTGGAAACGGAGACAATCTCTGAATGGGACAAGCCCTCAAGTGCCTAGCACCGGGCGAACAGGCAAGGCAAGCATAACAAGAACCACGCCGAACCACTGACTTGTAACCCATGACAAGCCCAACAAGCACGAGGCATGCACGGACCCTCAAGAGGGCTGTCGGCCAACCAAGGCACGCACTAACAAGCTAGAGCCTCGAAACACCACCAGACAGTATGGAAAACATCACTATGCTAATAATCGATTGGTCATCGGACAATCGAATATTAGACAGACGCGAGCCTCCTAACACCGCCGCTAGAACACGACCACGAAGGTGTCACTTTCGGTCACTGATCGCAGCGAAGGTAACCTGTTGTGTTCCCCACCAGAAGGTCCTAAGGGCAAACCTACCCTGGGGCACACGTCGACACGCTAATCGGGGCCACGGAAACATCCGAGGCAACACAAGTACTGTCATGTCCCCCCTAGCCGTCGTAATACCATCGCGACGAGGAAGGGCACCGCGACAGCAACCCTATCGCGACGGGGTAGAGCGTCGCGACAGCAAATCATGTCACGACAGGAAAATGTGTCGCGACAACGATCCTTATCGCGACGGGGCAACGCGTCGCGACAAGGTCGCGACCGACCGGGCAAACGCCTCTTCTGGTGTCGCGATGCGCACTATGGTTGCAACTAGGGGTGTCAATTGGGCCGGGCCGGGCCGGAGGCCCGGAAGCCCGGCCCGATTTTAACCGGGCTTGGGCCAAAAAAATGAGCCCGCTACAAAATTTTGGCCCGGCCCGGAAAAAAATAGGGCCGGGCTTGGGCTTTGTATGGCCCAGCCCGGTCGGCCCGTCCGGCCCGGAAAAAATAAAAATAAAAATAATTTATATTAACTATAAATTTTATATTTAGAAAGAGAATTATATATATATATAGTTTTTTTTCTATAATAAATCTACTCAAAAATATAATCTTTTATAAATTAAATATTAATATAGATATAAGTAAAATGTATATTATTTTTTTATAAATATATTATAGTAGATATATTAAAATTATATATTGTATAAATAAAATAGTAATTTTCTTATATTTTTCGGGCCGGGCCAGGCTGGGCCGGGCTTTTTCTGGGCCCGGGCCGGGCCACCCATACCGGGCCTACCCTTGGGCTTAGGCCGGGCCCGGGCCGGCTCTTAGGAAACTGGGCCTGGGCCGGGCCTAGCAAGGCCCGGTCCAAGCCCGGCCCATTGACACCCCTAGTTGCAACACCAGCAGAGAGCTAGACCCACGGGATGCTCCATTTCAGGGCTGCCCACAAGCCACAAACACCACCACATGGGGGAGGGTAGCATGGAAAAGCAATAAATGCTATCTACAAACCATGAGGGGATCCCAATCCACCCGGATCGAGAAGGGCACAAGCAATCCCTATCTTAACCGAAGAACCGAACCCATAGGGGCCCTTTACATCGGATTGGCCTGCTGGGAACACGAGCACGACCCTCCTTCTCATATGAAACATACAAAGGGAAGAGAGGGAGACGGAGCACCACTAGAGGGGGAGGAGAAGAAAGGGGAAGGAGGGAAAGGGAGAAGGGGTCGCTGGCCAAGGCCTTAAGCCTTCGACACCCAAGACGAGATAGGGCGACACATCGCGTTAAGGACCTTAACGCGACGGGTCAACGCACTGCGACAAGAACGCATCCCCGAGGGACGTCGCGATAATGCGACAGGTCGTACTGACACACCTGCCACCGTGACAGGCGTCAAACGACTGAAGCGACGGAACACTGTCGCGACAAGAACACGGTAGGAAAGCTGGGCACGACAAGGATGACTGTTGCGTCGGACACCCACGATGCGACACTAACGTGTCGCCCAGCCTGGACGCGTTAGTGGTCAGTCATCCAAGACACTGGACGGAAAGCCAGGAAGCCGGGTCTTACACTCACGGTCCTCCATCCTTATACTCACATTGGGAATGACTGAGAAGAGGGTAGCTATCTGACCAGAAGGAGAGTCAAGAATCATACCCTCGACAAGTAAAGCTACTTCCTTATTCAACAAGTTGGCAAATTTGCAAGATATAAAAGAATGAGTAGCCCCCGGGTCAAATAAAACTCTAGCATGCAATCCTTCAGTTAGAAGAATACCTTCAGCCACAGTAGGTGTCTTCTTCGCTTCTTCCTTGGTCAAGGCAAAAACTCTAGCTCATCCTCGAGGTTGTTGCTTTGGGGCTTGCTGTTGCCGAGGCTGGGGGCAGTTCTTAATCATGTGTCCAGTCTGGCCACAACCATAACATCTCTCGGTTGACTTCCAACATTCAGTCCCTGGGTGCCTTCTGTCACACTGAGCACAAACTGGCCATCTCTTACTGCCTTCTTCTTCAGGGTGTCCCGTGAAAGGCTTCTTATTCCTCTCCTCCTTGTCTTCCTTAGGCAAGCTTCTCTTCTTCTCAAGTTTGGCACCTTTGTCCTTAACAAACTCCTCATGTTCTGCTTCGACTATAAAGACCGTCCTCAACGCAGCAGTCATAGTCTGAGGGTCCATAGGTGCCACTATATTGCACACCCCAGACTTCAAACCCCTAACAAATTTCTTCACTCTTCTGACTTCATCACTGCATATGTGGGGTACATATGTCTCCAAGTGGGTGAACATAGCTTCATATTCAGATACACTCAAACCTTTCTGCTTTAGCTGCAAAAACTCTAGCTCTTTCTTATCTTTGATGTGCTGAGGGGTATATTTCTCATAGAATGCTTGCAAAAACTCCGCCCAACGAATATCATCAGTCCGGCCTCTGAAGGTATTTCTCATCATGCATTGTCACCAATCATCTGCCCTATCTTGAAGCATGTAGGTGGCCAAGGTCACTTTATCCTCCTCTGCACATCTAATAACCTTGAAGGTCTTTTCCATTTCCCTGATCCAACCTTCCAACTCTTCAGGTTGACTGGTCCCGATCAAATTCAGAGGTCTCATTTTCTTAAATTTATCTATCAATGATATTCCCGCTCCTCTATCTTGCTAGAGAATACCTTGGTTCCTCATCATGGTCCGCACAAACCCTTGAAACTATTGCATAAATGCTGCAAAGTTAGGTGTGGCAGAAGCTCCTTGAGTATCACCAGCTGGGGTGTCTTGTGCTCCTCTAGATGATCCTCCAATAGTGGGTTCCTCAAGACTGGAAGTTTCCAAACCTTTACCCCTCCTGTCCATACTCCTGAATCAAAGTCACCTAGTTAAAGACTATCACTTCCAAACGAAATTTCTAACCCCTTAGATCCTAAGAATAGAAGGTTATAAATACCCAAAAGCACACATGTTCTAATTCTTATTAACATTTTATTAAGTGCATGGTCACAGATCGACCTTATCCCATAACCTAGGCTCTGATAATATCTGTAGTGCCATGCCACCCCTCCCGGTCAGTTAAGAGGCGGCACGCACACTAACCGAACGGAAGTATCTTACACATTGTTATGGGAAGACCTTCTTTGCTGCATGCAATATATTTTTGCAGACCAAACACAAGAGTTGTACGTGGTAAGAATACTATATATACAAATTTTGGTTATAACATCAACACCAGTGCAAAACACCACATAAACATATATACAATATCATAGTCTGTTCAAAATTACCTGGATACAAAAAGGGTACAACCATCACTTAAACAACGTTTTAAAGTCCTAGAGGTCACCCAACTTGAAGCATGAGTGCAGCAAGGGTTGGCTTAGAGAGAGAACCACATCATGAAGAAGAATATGAAATGGTGTCAATGAAGGCATGAGTTCCAAAGGAACCCAGCATGAAAACCAGCGAAATGAAAAGCATAGGAGCATGGAATAAAGTACAATTATGTGGTTGCAGAAGCACATGAGTTACACAAAAAGTACATAGCATGGAAGACTTAACAGAGTGTATGTTTACAGATATGCATGAATCATATTTCAAAGACATGATTGCTTGGCAGGGATTCAAAATCTTGCAAATGGCATCAGCAAAGATCTCAGAGGATGCATAACATATAGCTAACCACCTGCCAAAACATGATGTTACATATACATACATACTCAAATTTGCCCAACTTAGTGAGCCTAACCACCCACGTTTAACTTGTGGGATGAAACCATCGTCATGGCTAACTCATGCATGACGCCAGCCATGAGGAGTCCTAACCACCCCAGAGAGAAGGATCAAAGTACCTCGCCAAGACAATCAGACAGAGGATTTTCAAAGGTTACCCAAAAAGGGTTCGAATCAAATTTGTGAATCAAACATGCAGGCTCATAAACGGCACAGTATTGAGGAGTTGAAGGATTACTCTCAGAAGTTTCACAAAGGATTGAACATGAAAATTCATATACAGAGATGAAGAGAGACTTCCAAAGGGTCAAAGGAGGGATTGGTTATGCCTACCTTCGTGTGGGAAAAACCAACAGAAGGTCCACAGGGGACTGGAAGGCCGAACCCGCTAGGAAGCTGCTACAGCTCCAAGCTCAAGCCTTCGATTTTCCAACAGTAGAAGATAGAAAAAGTTCATTGGGAGTGGCCACCAAGGCTATATAAGGGTTTAAAATTTAATGTGGGGCAATACTAACAAGGGGATCTAGACACCTGGCCAACATGCAGACCAAAGGAAGATACAAATCCAGTGGATGAGACTGATGGCAGTATGAGAGGAAAGTTCTTCACATGACCCGCAGTGCGATTTGCAGAAAGTATGACGTATTCAGATAGGCATCAGGATCCATGCTAGAAAGTTGGCAGGACAAAGGAGTCAGATCATGACGGTCATTCCATCAATCTGACAGAAGCACCAGTATTACAAAATTATACTAAATTCTGGTTCGGTAAGAGGACAAATGGAACATGGACTGTTGACCAAAGTATCGATTACTAACTAAGACATCACTTGCTATTTTGCGAACTAAAACATCGATTATCAATTAAACATCGATTACCAATTAAACATCGGTTACCAATTAAACATCAATTACCAGTAAAACATCGATTACCAATAGAATATCGATTACCAATTAAACATCAATTACCAATAAAACATTGATTACCAATTAAACATCAATTACCAATAAAACATCGATTACTGACTAAGGGACGTCGATATACGAAGTTCCCACTTCAACTGACAACGATATAAATAGAAATAGTTGAAGCTTCACTTCGTCATATACGAAGCTCACTTCGTTATATGCGAAGTTCCACTTCGTCATATACGAAGCTGCACTTGGACCAACCACGATATAAACAGAAACAATCGAAGCTTCACTTCATCATATACGAAGCTGCACTTCAACTGACCACGATATAAACAGAAACAATTGAAGCTTCACTTCATCATATACGAAGCTGCACTTCGACTGACCACGATATAAATAGAAATAGTCAAAGCTTCACTTCGTCATATACGAAGCTCACTTCGATCGACCACGATATAAACAAAAATAGTCGAAGCTTCACTTCGTCATATATGAAGTTGCACTTCGATCAACCACGATATAAATAGAAACAGTCGAAGCTTCACTTTGTCATATACGAAGCTGCACTTCGACCAACAATGATATAAACAAAAATAGTCGAAGCTTCACTTCGTCATATATGCAGCTGCTCTTCGACCGACCACGATATAAACAGAAACAGTCGAAGCTTCACTTCGTCATATACGAAGTTGCACTTTGATCGACCCCGATATAAACAGAAATAGTCAAAGCTTCACTTTGTCATATACGAAGCTTCACTTCGATCGAACCCGATATAAACAAAAACAATCGAAGCTTCACGTCGTCATATACGAAGCTGCACTTCGACTGACAACGATATAAACAGAATCGGTCGAAGCTACACTTTGTCATATATGAAGCTGCACTTCGACCAACAACGATATAAATAGAATCGGTCGAAACCACACTTTATCATATACAAAGTTGCACTTTGATCGACAACTATATAAACAGAATTGGTCGAAGCTACACTTTGTCATATACGAAGTTGCACTTCGACCGACAATGATATAAACTGACCAGTCGAAGATTCACTTCGTCATATACGAAGTTCCACTTCGGCCGAAAACACAAATTCCCAACGGGGAACTCAAACTAAGACTCAAATAGGGTAATTAACAAGGTACATGATAATAATACTTCTCTCATTCCCATTTAATTCGGAGGAAAAATGGTTAATCCAAGGCAAAAAGGGTTTAAGATAACTGAAAGAGTGTTGAGGGGCAACTAAGGGTTCGAGGTTGAAATGGGCTATTACAGCAGCACCGCCCCTACCTTGTCATGTACTAGCCCCCTCCCTTGCGGTGTCTATCTATTAATCCCATATTTCTTGTGACAAATTATGAATATATTTCAAACATTATATTAAAATAGTTAAATTAAGTAACTTATCAAGACTATTGAGATATGAGCTTAAAATAAGATAGATTTAGGTCTTATGAACGATCCATTTTTTACTTGTAGATTGGATTGGACTTACTTATATATATGAACTCGCAAATTCAATTAAGCTTGTTAAGATAGTCGTTAAGGGCTCAAGCTCGAGAGTATTTAAACGAACCAAGTTTGAACTTGCATTTTCAATACTCGATATAACTCGAGCTTGATTAAAAATTAATGAACAGAACTTGAGCAGCATAGTACTCGGCTCGACTCAACTTGTTTACACCCCTATGGCTAGGGCTTTCCCAAAAAACGAAGCAGAGAGGGCGTTTATATACATATGGTTATCCTCTTCTATAGGAGAAAAGCTTACTGTAAATAATGTAGTAGTAAGTGCACCCAAGGGGTAACGACGGATGCCATGTGACGACGATAATAGGTGATTGGCAATGTGGCAGGCTGTCACGTCCTAATAAAAGTCTATTTATCGAAAATGACAGAAAACAGATATAAGAAATAGAACTTATGTTTACTCATCTAACATTGTTATAGCGGAAGCATCATTACATAATACTCCTCATTACAATCTATAAGAGGAGTAAGGAAAAAGAAACTTATTTACAACTCATTACTACATTACTAAAGAAAAACAAAGTTGTTGAACTTCTGAGGACTGGTTGTCCCGCTCAGCACACTCCCCTATTTAAGCTTTACCCTCATCTTGATCACCTGAAATGGTAGGATTTGATGAGCTAACTAGCCCAGTAGGATTCAATTTTTCTAATAAAAAAGGATTAAGATGTCCAAAGATAAGGATAAGAAACCTGACTGTTGTCAGCACTGAATATTAAAGATGATTGAATAAGCATGTCAACTAACAATAAATGTAGAACAGAAGTACTGAATTACGAATACATGGTCAAGAATTTATGATAACATTCATGTTCTGATTCAAATACATATTCACGCATGAAAAGATAACATGATGACTAATCAAGCTTGTATTGATGCAATGTCAAGCATCCACAGATCCTTTATCGTTCCGTACGACTACTAAACGAATTCGGGTGCTCCTCCCAGGACTGGACCAGCCCTATTTGCACAGGCATATATCTCAAATGAGTCCAAAGACCCACAAATTGTCATCATAATTCATTCTTGCATGGTTTCAAGTAGGGGTATATAAGTGCTCAAGGTTTCTCACAGAATAGAGATTCAAGTTACAATGTAAACACTTACATAAAATTAGAGACAAGAAGTCATATGTCCTGGAGATGTTCAAAGACATTCCATAGTGAAATATGGATGACATTTGAATGATCTTTCTCGATGATACAATGGTTGGAATCCAAAGAAATAAGGGTAACAACTAGTTGTGTCAATACTAAGGTGAGTCATCAAAAGCTTGGGCAAGAAAAGGTGCTGGAAAGCAAGACTGGACAGTGTATGTCGACAACCACCTTTTGGCTATCGACAGGTACAGGCTTCCAGAACCAACTTTCTGGTGTTTGAACAGTGCCTGTCGACAGGCCAGGGTTGGCTGTCGACAGGTTAGGTCCATCTGTCGACAGACAAGAGTTATCTGTCGACAACTGCTGGTTTTTCTGAAGTTTTGGGTTCTAGAAGCTTGAGGCCTGTCGACAGGTGATTCCCAACTGTCGACAGCTGCAGGTTCAACTTCCAGAAGTGGAACTCCAGCCACTCTAAAGACCATTTTAATGGTTCTTATGAATCCAAACATGGTTAACAACAATTAGAAAGATTTGTTTATAGTTCTAGATACTACTTTACATGGAGAACAAAAATAAAGCATGAGAAACACAACCTACACATGGGTGGCCAGAAATTTAGAAAAACAAAGTATTAGAAGTACCACTCATCTAAACAATATTTGCTTGCATCCAATAGGAAGATTTCCACAAGTACACATGCTAAAACATGATTACAGGGAATGGACACATAATTCAAAAGGTGGTTTATGGAGTCAAAGACAAGTGTGTAAGTGGTCAAACATCTAAACAGAAGACTCTTTAGCACAGTTAGGAGATAAGAATGAGAAAAGAAGGAAGGAATCCTACTTGACTTAAGAAGATGAAAGCCTTCACTTCTCCTTAACGAAGGAGCCCACCACAGCAAGAGGAAGGGAACAACAAGGTTGCAGACGTAGCAAGCAATAGGAGTAGAAGCAGCAGCAACAACCACGCCAACAGCTACAGCTACAGCAAGTAGCACCTATGGCAAGAGCAGTAGCACCAGCAGCTCCAGCAGCAACAGCTCCAACAGCAAAGACCAGGAGAGAAGCCAGAGCAAGAAGTTGAAAAACTCCCACGAAGGGTGAGGGAGAATTATATAAGCTCTCAACCCCATGCATTGCATGACACGTAGGCTACACAGGTGGAGCCGTAAGACTCCCTTTTACCATGCTATGCCAGGTTTACCATGCATGGATTCCCCATCTTACACATGTGGTAAAATGTGTAAGCATCCTTACCCAGGTGAAATGGGCTTACGTAGCCCCTAATGCGTAAGCAAGAGTTAAAAAAAAATGGATTACGTAAATGGGTGGAAAATCAGCTGACCCATTTGTCCTTAAAATTTTATATCCAAATGATATCTATTCAAGTTGAAATTTCAACCATAAACTAATAAGAAGATTTTATAAATTATGGTAGTTTTAGTTTAATTTTTAGAATTTATTTTTCACCTAGCAAAAATTACTCGAAAAATAGTTGCGTCGGCTTAATCTCGAAATCCCCACATCAACAATTCCGGATATTTACATTTCTGATATCAGCATAATTTTCTAGAAATTATGGTGTTCTCGAATTTCATTTTTGTCACAGTATTTTGGTTTCGCCCTGTCGGAGCACGCACCTCTGAGTACGACACTAGAATAACATTTATTATTACTAATTAATCCTAAATTAAAGTTAATTACAGCTCATGAAAATAATTATGTTTAATAATCAAGTTATTCATATTTTTCTAATAAACAAAATTTTTGGGGCGTTACACAAGCAAATGTGATCTGTGGCGGACGACGACGATCGATAGTGGCAGCGGGTGATGGCCACCGAAGGCAAACGATTGATGATTGGGATCTAAAATATAAATAATAAATTATATAATATAAATATTATATTTTAAAATACAAATTTAAGCTCCAAAATATTATTCGTAAGGTTTAAAAATATTAACTAGATTTTTAAAAATAATTTGGATTTCAAAATACAACTTTGGACTCCACATTACCAACTTGAACTCTAAAATAGTGACTTTCAGATCTCAACGTCGATCGTCACCTCCAATTGCCATCATCTATCGCTGCCATCGTCCACCGTTCCTGCCGCCATGTCACATCTAAAGTGACACCACGTGGACACCATCTTGCTCACACCTTGCTACACTTATGCTACAATAACTGTATTAAACTTTTCTTCTTCAGAAGTGACAAACCTGCTAAATCGATTAACTGACGTTTGTTGTTGTCACCACGTGGCCGCCATCTTGCTGCCACCTGGCTACACTTATGCTACAATAAGTACATTAAACTTTTCTTCTTCAAAAGTGACAAACCTGCTAAATCAGTTAACTAACGTTTGTTGTGGTCGTAAATGTTACTCTAGCCTCTCATTGGTAGTAATATATTAGCTTAGCTGAGGTGACGTGAGTTTTGACTATCAGCATTCAATGAGAGGTTAACAATCTTTTTTATTACTTTTTATTCAGAGAACGTACAAAACTCAGCAATATGGGGCATAAATTCTCATATTTTATTTAAAAATAATATTTTATTAATTTATTATTAAAATAATCACATAAAAATATTTTCTCAAACTAGTCATCAAACTTGCCATATCGGCAAGTTGGTGACCAAGCAACTAGTATTGGGCGGTGTGTAGGTGTATCAATTTTGGCGTCGACATTCACAATTCAAAAATCGACATCGGTGTAGGCATTCACAATATCGACATTGATGTTGACGTCTGTCACGTCCTGACATTTAATATGTCGATAAATACCGGAACGTGAACGAACGAGAAATCAAGAGTACAATTGAACTAACTGAATAGGAAATTTGCTCAGAGGCTCCACTAAATAAAAATTATTATTCATCATTCAATAGATGTTACAAGGTTCCTGATTTACAATCTTAAAAATCAAATGTTGCCATGGTTGGTCTCTCCACACACAAATTCCGGAGTTCCCGCCTTCAAGAATTGCAGATACCTGAAATAGTAGGATTTGATGAGCTAACTAGCCCAGTAGAACTCAATTCCTCTAACTCAAAAGGATTCAGATGCATATATGCAAGGTATGACAAGTATAGATTTCTGACATTGAGTGTTCAAGAAAATGAATAAGCAAGATAATTTGATAACACATATTGGACAAGAGCAATTTTAGAAGCAAGATCAATAACTCAGGATGAAATTTGAATTTAGAATTAGACACATTTTCACACACACAAGCATGATATGATGACTAATCAAACAGAATTGATGTATGCCAACATCCAGAAATTCTCATCGCCCCCGCGCGGCCACTAACGAATTCGGGCGCTCCCCCCAAGACTGAACCAGCCCTTTATTTGCCAGACATATTTCTCGAATGAGTCCCAATGACTCACAACTCGTCATCATCACACACTCATTCTTATAATGAATCAAGGACACAAAGATTCACTCATGATTTACACACAAGAATTAAGGAACTCTGTTCCTTCATTGATTTCAGAAAATTGATGATCTCACAAGATCAATTGTGACTGGAACTTTTGAAGAAATGATTCATGATGAAAAGGAAGGTAACATGACTGGTTTTAGTAGGTGATTAGGTTGTAAAAACCACAATATATAGGTGGACTAATGGTTGGCACAATTGGACAGGATTTGTATCAAGAAATGGAGTAAAATAGATGCTGGAAACATGTACTGATGTCACCTGTCGACATGCACAAGATTGCTGTCGACAGGACTGGCTTTCCAGTGAACAGAACTTCAGTTCTGTGTGCACCTGTCGACAGCAAGCAATGGGGCTGTCAACAGCCACACACAGGTGGTGATTTCAGGCTTCTAGATATGGGTTCCTGTCGACAGCCACAAGTTTGTCTGTCGATAGGTCTTGTGCAAACTTTTAGAAATGGTTCTAAACCAACTATGAATGGTACTAACAACCTCCTATATCATTCCTAACATGATTAGAACTTAATCCAAACATAATTTTAGCCTCAAACATGAAGCTATCATGACAAGAGAATGAAAGATAAAAACATGTAATGTTGTTCATATGGTTGATCTTTCAAGAAGACAATTTGAAAGGAAAATTACCGAAAGAGTAATATTCCTAAAACTCTTCTTTTCCTCCACTACTTATCAAGTACTTATTAGAACACACACTCACCTAAGATTTTATCAAGGAATCATTTCTCGATTGTAGAAAGAACCGTCATAGTTCAGTCTACTTGACATAGTGAAATCGTCATGATTTCAGATTTGCACAAAATATGATAGAAGAACAAGAATTGTATTATCTCACATGGCCAAACACAAAATCACACATGATGAAAGCTAAATTCTTACTATGAGATTAATTTATAAATCTGGAAGTCAACAAACTCATGGTAAAGGATCACTTTAACCAATCAATCCAAGAATGGAAAGGATGAGGATTAGGAATTGAATCCTACCTATCTGAATAGCACAAATCCTTTCTTGGCGTCGAAATCCCCCAAGAACACAACGTATAGTAGATGAAGAAGTAGCCACAAGAGGAAAAAGAAATAGTTGAATCCTCCAAAGTCTGTTTTGCTAGCTTCACAGCCACACCCTGCAACAGCTCGAGCAGGAACAATGATGCAAGAAAGAGGAACAACAACTCCGGCTACACCCCAACTGTAGAGCTCTGTACGCACAGTAGCTCCAGTAGCTCGCCTCCCACACAAAGGTGCAAGCTCCACTTCAGCAGAAGTAGTTTCTTCTAAGCAAAGCAACGATAGCTACAGAAGCAGCAGCTCCTCTTGGAGGATGATAGCAACACCCCAACGGCAACAACAACACACCCCAAAGTAAAGAAATAGCCAAGAGAAGTACAAGTGGAAGAGAGAAATATTGGAGCATCGGTTGGTGAAGGGCTTTTATAGGCTCCCAAACTTCACGCATGCTTGGCACGTTGGTCATGCATGTGTCATGGTTTAAACCCCTTAAACCTTCCCAAAGACACCTGGTTCATGCAACCTTTCTCATGGTTACACCTAATGGTGAGACGTGTAAGGTTTTTAGGCCATGGGTTATGGCTTACGTAGCCCTCATACGTAAGTAAGAAAAACCCACAAAAATGCTTACCGTAAATAGCCCATAAATCAGCTGGCCCAATAATCTTCATGTAAACATGTTCAAATGATATCCATTTGTCCTAAAATTTCAACCATAGCCTAATATAATGGTTTTACAAATTATGGTGATTTTTATTTAATTTTTAGATTTTATTTTACACTAGATAAAAAATCACCCAAAAAATAGTCGCGTCGACTTAATCTCGAAGTCCGAACGTCGAAAAATTTAGATATTTACATTTCTGAGATCTCCACATTTTTCTGGAAATTATGGTGTTCTCGGATTTTTATTTCATTGTCATTTTTCGATGTCGCCCTGTGGAAGCACGCACCTCTGTGTACCACATTGGGGAAACGTTAATTAATACTAAACATTCTTAAATATCAATTAATTCAATTTAAGAATAATGGTTAAGTCTAATAACCTTATTTTTCAAGTTTTTCAACCAATAAAAATTTCCAAGGTGTTACAACGTCAGCACTGACATCGGTGTCGACATTCACAATGCCAACATCGATCTCAGCATTCAAAATGCCAACACTAGCAGACTTATCGCCTATCCCGTGGTCCCCACCCCCACGACCCGATGCACCCTAGGATTGGATTTCTCATCTTGTTCCCCCCCCCCCCTCATTCATAGCCACATTGCTAGTGTTGCTCGTCACCACCGCCGCTACTAAGTCTTCCACCCCGTTGAGTCCGTTGAATTTGCCGCCGCTGTGTTGCTGCTGGCTCCACCGCTGCGCTACTAGTGCTGGGCTAACCACTACCCTGCGAAGCTGGACTCGCCACCGTCATGCTGCTGCTAGGCTCGCCGATGCCCTACTGTTGTTGAGCACGTCGTCGCCCAACTCCTTTTGGTTTGCTGCCGCTATTGTTGTTGTTGTGCCGCCACTACCATCGTTGCTATTGCCAACTCCCACTGCCCCATCGCCCTGCCATGCTCCACATATAAGGTGACTTGTTTGAAATGTTTTATTTATGATTCTAAACTTTAATATAATAAACAATTTTATTTCACTCGAATCATTTGAATTGATTTTAATTTGATAAATATTATAGGTTATAACTAGTCCAAATATTTTTTTAATGTGTTATTGTGATGGTGTACTCCGTATTAAGGATCATAAACATCAATCTAAAGGAGGTTTTGTACGCATATTGCATATAAAGAAAGACACCACTTATTCTAAGTTGATGAGGAAATTATATGCGTTGACAAAGTATGACGAAAGTCATACTAAGATTGGTATAGCGTGCAAGTAGCTAACTTCTATGGGTGAATATATTGTTGTAAGGGTTGAAGATGATGAGACGGTTGAAAGTATGTTCGATCTGTATCCTTCACATGTGTCCACTATACAATTATATTCAGAGAAGAAAGATGCATATAATATACCTAGTCAAGACAACGATGAGACACAATCACGCAACCATACTATGGACAATATGCCTATTCAAGTATATGAGTACCAGCAACCAGTTGGAGTTTTCACACGTATGATGAATGATGACGTTGATTCCACTAGGTTTTATTATGCTAATGAGACAGATGTATGGTACGAATCATATGCCTACGATCTATCTACAGAATACAATATGTGGTGAGTTATCACCTTAATTTGCATCAAATATATTAGTGTGTGATTATCTTTTGACGGGGTTAATAATTTCGAATTGAAGTTCTACACCTACTTGCAGTGTCACTGACTACGGAGGTGGCCCTTCATAGTATCCTTGCATACCACTCTCTCAGTCTTCATGTGCTCTTTATTGTGGAAGTTCATTAGGGTATAACATACCATCATCCTGATAACATATATTGGGGCATTCACTATAAGATATCATAAATTTTGTGTCATATATTTTGCAGCGGAGGAACAGATGATTAAAGAGGATGAAGAAGATGAAATACTTCCACAGGAAGATGCAGATGATAATGAGAATGTGGATGAGGGAGATGATGAGCCATTATTTGATGTTGCCAAGGTTAACAATGCAAAACTTGAATATGAGCTAGAACCTCCATATATATTCAGCTCTAATGAATGAATAGATGAAGCGATATTGATAAATTCTAATGAAGGGATTGATGTACCTTGTACTTCAAATGCACGTGGGACATATTTTTTTAAATAAGAAGAAATTGATATATGCACTGCAAAATTTCTCAGTTGAACATAGTGTTCAATATAAGGTGACAAGGAGGGGCACAAGGATGTTTACAACTCAATACATTCATAATACATGTGCATGGAGGGTTCATGCATAAGTAATAAAAGGGTTTAAATATTTTAAGATCAAGAAGTATATTGGGTCTCATCCATGTGTTAACCTGATACTGTAAAGTTTCAATCTTCAATAAACATCACGTTTTGTTCAAAAGCTTGTTGGGTTCATATTCTGGAAACTAAGTGAATTCACATTCTAAATGATAAATGTTAATCAAACAATGTTTTTAAATGATGAATGAGTTGAATTGAGGTTTCATACATGTCAATTAACATGATACAATATTTGGTTATCTATGTCTTCATTATACCTAACTATACATGTTTTATCATGTAGGTATAAGTGCATATAACCAAGCCTTCACAAATCATGAGAAAATGATCACAAGTACATTATATACATGTACCTGTCGACAGACCCAAAGGCATATGTCGACAGATGCCACAGTTGTGATCAGACAGAAAAGTACTAAGTTCAGAAAAAGAGCACCTGTCGACAGATGCTCAGAGACCTGTCGACAGATGTCACAGACAGAAATGCCAGAGTTCTGTGTTTTGGCAAAACTGACTTTGTCTGTCGACAGATGGATGTCGCCTGTCGACAGATGCCACAGGCCAGAACTACCTGAAATCTGTCTATTGCAAATCTGTTGCAATCTGTCGACAGACACTCAATACCTGTCGACAGACGCAGAGAATCTTCAAATACGGAAACCTTCCTTCATAACCGAGATTGTGTTTTCAAGTCCTACGACTCTCCATATGAAAACACAACTATATAAGCATCCTTTTGAAGAGAATCTCGTACAGAAGTAGCCACAACCAAAAACCCTAAAGCCAAGTCCAAGAGAAAAGAGTTGCTGCTGCTCTGCTTCAAGTCTGCAGTGCAGAGACCGGAAGATCTGTTGATCCTGCAGTACTGAAGATAGATCGTCGTGGATTCAACCTTCTCCATCAATCCAAAGCAGTCAAGTTGAAGTTTGAACTCCATCCAGACGTTCTCAGAAGAGTTCCACATCAGGATTTACTCCTATACTCTGAACTCTTCCTGTTTCACAATTCTTATCAATCGTGTGTGTGTTTGTGTGATTCAAGCGTCTCTTATGCTTGAGATCACGTGTGTGTGTTGTTCTGATCGTGGGTGCACATCAGAAAACACGTGTGTGTGTGAGTTGTAGTCACCGAACTCGCTCATAAGCAGTTTATTCTGTGTGTGTGTGTGCCGTGGACGTTGGATACACTGTTGTGCACTCTGAACCACGTAAATCTGCGTGTCTCGTGGTTTGATCGTTTCTACGATAGATGTTTGATAGGCACGTTGCATATTCACACGCTAGATAGGTTTCTACTTCATCTACACATAGTTTAGATCTTGATACTGTCTTGTTAATCTGTGCTTTAAGAAAAAGAATGTGATAATAGTTTTTAAGAGACAATAATCTATTCAACCCCCCTTCTAGATTACTATATTGGAAATTCCGCAACCCTTCAATTGGTATCAGAGCCGAGTTTCTCCAATTTATTGCTTTATCTATTTGATCTTACGATCAGGAGATTCACGGTCAAATGGAATCTACCAAGGGGTATATGGCCGAGGGACACTCAGTGACCAGGCCACCCTTCTTTGATGGCACTGACTATCCATATTGGAAAAACCGTATGCAGGTGTTTCTACGTGCACAAAACTTTGAACTATGGAAGATAGTCAGCAAAGGAGCGTACACACTACCTCAGGATGAAGATACATGGACTAAAGACCAGATTGCCAAGGGGACACTCAACTGGAGCGCCCTCAACATGATGCAGTGCGCGGTCCACCCAAAGGAGTATTCAAGAGTCTCCACATGCACCTCAGCTAAGGAGATGTGAGACAAGCTCGAGTTAATATATGAAGGTACGTCTGAGGTGAGAGAATCCAAGGTAAGCATGCTAGTCTCAGAATATGAAATGTTTAAGATGAACCATGATGAGACAATTTCTGACATGTTTGCTAGATTCATGGTACTTATAAATGGATTGAAAGGTCTTAAAAAGGAATACTCAGAGAGTGATTTGGTGAGGAAGATACTTCGGTCTCTTCCATCCTCTTGGAACACCAAAGTCACTGTCATCGAGGATTCCAAGAATCTTTCAACAATGAAAGTGGATGAATTGATTGGATCTCTCATGACTTATGAACTAAATGTAAAAAGAAAAGAAACTGAAGAGAATCCAAGGAAGTCTATTGCCTTGAAGGCTTCCAAGAAAGTCTCTTCAGATTCCAAAAAGAGTGCCCAACAGGAAGGTTCTGAGTCTGAAACCTCCACTGATAGTGAGAATGACGAAATGGCCATGCTCACTAGACAGTTTAAGAAGTTCCTAAAATTCAAAAGAAGAGGTTCAGGAAACTCCAAACCTTTCCAAAAGGGCACCAACAGGTTTGATTCGTCCAATAAAAAATCTGATGTTGTGTGCTATGAGTGCAAGAAGCAGGGACACATGAGAGGAGAGTGCCCCGAGCTCAAGAAGAAACTGAAAAAGGACAAGTTCGTCTTCAAGAAAGCCAAAGCAATGCTGGCTACATGGAGTGATGAAGACGATGATGAAAAAAGTCAAGCTACCTCAGGAGATGACGAGATTCACTGTCTCATGGCAAGGAGTGATGACTCCTCTGAGGTAAACTCTTCCTTTGAATCATTTTCTACTACTGAATGGGAAGAAGCTTACACTGTCCTTTTTTAAAAATTCTGTCAATTCAAATCAGAAAATAAAGCACTCAAGAAGAGAGTTAATTCCCTTATTCATGAAGCCGATAATAATGATGAAATTGAATCTCTGAATAAGGTAATTGACATGATGAAAATAGATGAACAAACACACAGTGAAGAGATGGATAGCATGAAAATTAAGCTTCAAGAAGTTCAAAAAGAGAAAGATGATCTAATGAACTCTCTTGAAACTCTAAACAGTGAGCATGCTAATCTAAAAGAGAAATTGGAAAAAGCTGAAAAGGAGTTAAAAGGCAAATCAAAGGATCTATCTAGTTTTGTTAAGAGCAAACAAAATCTAGATGCAATCTTAGGATCCAATGTGTTTGTTGCTAGACATGGGATTGGGTTTCAAAATCCTAAGCCAAAGGAAATTGGCAAAAATCTGTTGACTGATTTCATTGATCCTACCCCAAGTTCTAGCAATCAAAATCCCTCAAAGAAAAGGAAAAATCAATCCAAGGGTAAAAACCAGGAACCTAAGGCTACCAAATTTGTTCCAACTAAGCTTAAGGAGTTTGCTACTAACCCTAAACAGGGATGTCCCAAGGAAAAACAGCAAGTCCCTAAAGCTAAGTTCACTAGGCAACAAAAGGGTAAGATGCCTATGCATGCTCCTAAGAATCCAAAGCCCACTGTTGTTCATAAGCCATCATCATGTAAAATCTGTAAAAAGATTGGGCACAATGAAAAACAATGCTGGAACAATCCAATAAAACATAAAATCAAACAAATTTGGATTCCAAAGCATTTACTGTTTGGCATGAATGATAAAACAGCACCCAAAGTAATTTGGGTACCAAAACCTCTTGTCTAATCCACTTGTGCAGGAATGCCTAGCAGCTCACAATCAAAACAAATGGTATCTGGATAGTGGCTGCTCGAGGCATATGACGGGCGATAAAGAAAAATTCAGTTTGCTCGTGGAAAAAGACGAAGGTCACGTTGTCTTTGGAGGTAACAACAAAGGCCAGATCATCGGCTCAGGTAAGGTTGGTAAGTTTGCCTCCAACTCAATAGATAATGTGCTATTAGTTGATGGTCTTCATCACAATTTGCTTAGCATAAGTCAATTGTGTGATAAGGGCCATAAAATTGTTTTTGAATCAGATTCATGTCAAATCTTTGATAAGGAAACATGAAGTCTCAAATTTTCTGGAAAAAGAATGAATAACATCTACATGGTTGATTTAGATGATCCAGAAAATAATGATTTATGTCTTGTAGCAAATAAACAGGATGAGCTTACATTGTGGCATCGTAGGCTTGGTCATGCGAGTTACAATGTTTTGCACAAGATCATGAGGCTCAAACTGGTAAGTGGACTTCCTGAAATCCCATTCAATAAAAATGAAAATTTCTGTGATGCATGTGCACATGGAAAATAGACCCGAAAAGCCTTCAAATCGAAAGCACCGGTAAATACTTCCAAAGCTTATGAACTGTTGCACATGGATCTATTTGGACCTACTAGAACACTGAGTCTCAATGGCAAACGGTATGGCTTTGTCATTGTAGATGATTTTTCTAGGTTCACTTGGGTGAAATTTCTTGCTCATAAGAATGATGCAATTAATGTTTTTGAAGAATTCTTCAATAAAATTGAGCATGGAAATGTCCACAAGATATGCTCCATCCGCACTGATCACGAGGGAGAATTTGACAACAACTCCTTCACTGATTTCTGCAGGAACCAAGGAATAGAACACTTGTTCTCCTCCCCAAGAACTCCAGAACAAAACGGGGTTGTGGAGAGGAAGAATAGAACCTTGGTGGAGATGGCTCATACGCTTCTGGTCGAAAATCAACTTGCAAGAACCTTTTGGGCAGAAGCGGTAAACACGTCATGCTACATTCTTAATCGAGCCATGGTAAGATCGGTATTCAAGAAAACTCCCTATGAGCTTCTGAAAGGTAAGAAACCATCCCTTGGATACTTCAGAGTTTTTGGTTCAAAGGTGTTCATACATAACAATGATAAAACTGATTTGGACAAATTTGAAGCCAAAAGCGACAAAGGTATTTTTCTTGGATACTCAGAACACTCTAGAGCTTATAGAGTGTTTAATCTTAAAACCAGAAAAGTGGAAGAAACTCCACATGTTGTATTTGATGAATCTCAAACCAAATCTAACAGTTCTAATCTTTACAGGTTTCAAGATGAAACTGAAGATACAACACATGAAGAACTGCAAAGCAAACCAAATACAATCTCTAAGTCAGTTCCAAAAATAAACAGTGGCTATTTACGTAGGTACAATGATGAAGATGATGGACTTCTGTTCAGAAATGAAGATGAAGTACCTGCACAAGATCAACAACAAGAGGATGAACCACAACATGAAAGTCCTCCAGCCACCCCTCCTCCAGAACAGTCTCCTCAAGTGCAAGATCAACCCGGTCCTTCAACAATCACTAATGTGAGGTACTCTAAAGCACATCCACTTGAGAATGTCATAGGTAACATAAATGATTCAGTTAAAACTAGGTCTCAAGTTAATCAAATAGTTGAACAGGATCATTTAGCCTTTGTCTCTCAAGTGGAGCCTAAAAATGTTGAAGAAGCCTTGAAAGAAAACTCATGGATTGATGCTATGCATGAGGAGCTAGGCCAATTTCAAAGAAACAATGTCTGGAGTTTAGTTCCTAGAACCCCCAAAATTTCTGTAATTGGGACAAGATGGGTCTTTAGGAATAAACTAAATGAAGAGGGAAAGGTGGTGAGAAACAAGGCTAGACTGGTTGCAAAGGGTTATAATCAGGAATTTGATGTGGATTTTGAAGAATCTTTTGCACCCGTAGCTAGGCTAGAAGCAGCCAGAATCTTGTTAGCTTATGCATGTTCAAACAAGTTCAAACTATATCAAATGGATGTTAAAACTGCTTTCTTAAATGGCTACATTAAAGAGGAAGTTTATGTCTCTCAACCACCTGGCTTTGAACTTCATGACAAACCAAACCATGTATATAAATTGCACAAGGCTCTCTATGGTTTGAAACAGGCACCCCGAGCTTGGTACGACAGGCTAAGCCAATTTCTGGTAAGCAAAAACTACTCACGAGGTAAAGTAGACCAAACTCTCTTTACAAAGAAAGTTCGCACACACATCATTGTTGTTCAAGTGTATGTGGACGACATAATCTTTGGTTCTACTAACCCTTCACTGTGTGAAGAATTCTCACATCACATGCACAGTGAATTTGAGATGAGTTTAATGGGGGAGCTTCAATTTTTTCTTGGTCTGCAGGTCAAGCAAATGGAAGATGGCTTCTTCATAAACCAAGAAAAATATGTCAAAGAGCTTCTCAAGAGATTTCAGTTTGAAACTGCAAAACCTGCCTCAACACCGATGAGCACAAGCATTAAGCTAGAAAGTGATGAGAAAGGTAAACCGGTAGATGCTAAACACTTCGAGGTATGATCGGCTCACTCCTCTATCTTACTGCAAGTAGACCTGACATACAATTCAGTGTTTGCCTCTGTGCTAGATATCAATCTAGTCCAAAGGAAAGCCACCTAATTGCAGTTAAGAGAATATTCAGGTATCTCTCAGGTACACATGACATGGGTCTTTGGTATCCAGCAGGTAGTAGCTTTAACTTAATCTCATATTCTGATGCTGACTATGCTGGATGTAAAATTGACAGGAAGAGCACTAGTGGCTATTGCCAGATGCTTGGTGGTTGCATGGTTTCGTGGGCATCCAAGAAGCAACATTCGGTTGCACTCTCCACTGCAGAGGCAGAATATGTTGCTGTAGGGAGTTGTGCAACACAAGTGTTGTGGATAAAAAGTCAGTTGTGTGACTACGACATTGACCTTGGATGCACACCAATCCTATGTGACAACACTAGTGCAATCAATCTATCAAAAAATCCCATTCAACACTCTAGGACAAAACACATAGAAATCCGTCATCACTTCTTGAGAGATGAGGTAGCCAATAGAAATTTGGAAATTAGCTTCATACCAACAGAACAACAACTAGCTGATATCTTTACAAAACCATTGGCTGAGGATAGGTTCACATCCTTAGAAGAGAATTAGGCTTATGTAAAATTCAGTGACACAAATCCCAAGTCCTTGATGTATGTTCCTTGTAAGCAACAACTATGGGGTATATCAAATGGTGATTTGTGGAAAAACAAGTTCGGCTTGTTTGGAAACTTTCATTATGCGTGAGAAAATATTCTCCGCCAAGTACCCGTAGTTGGAGCCCATTAAGGGACATCCATGTTGGATAAAGGGGTAAGTTTCATTTCATTAGCCAAATTACTCTGAAAAAAAAAAAAAATCATAAATAAAAAAATACCAAAAATAGTTTCAATTCCATGAATGGTCTGCTGAATACATGTGTGCATATCTTGCTTGAATTGAATTGCATTGCTTAAATTTTGAGTCTTTTCATGAGCACACATTATAGAGGAGCTAGTTTAGATTAGATGGGTGTTATTGTGAAGGAAATCACTTCTCCTTGTTGTTCACTAACTCCTTCACATAGGATGGTTTTTTCACATTCCCTTCTATCTCTAAACTGGTCTTCAATAGGTATCTGTCGACAGCCCCTATTCCCTTTGTCGACAGAACAGCCTTCACAGAACCCAGTTCTGATTTCTGTGTGCAGCTGTCGACAGTCGACAACGCATCTGTCGACAGACATGCACAGTCACTGTCCTCCCAGCAAAGCCAATATTCAGTCTGTGTGTAGCTGTCGACAGACACAATCTTACCTGTCGACAGATAACACAATATTTCAACCAGTAGAACACCCATTCATTTGTCTGTGTGTGACTGTCGACAAGCTCCTCTTTGCTGTCGACAGACACTCTTCAACTTGGAATTTCAAGCCTATTCAATCAAAAATTCCTTGAGCTGGTTTCTCTAAAATGTCTAAGGTGTCTATATGGTGTTAATAACATATATGATCACATCATGTGCATAAGATATTAAAGCAATTTTCAACAATCTTGTGATTTTTACATACTACTCATGTTGAGTCTAGGTTCCATCATTCTGGAAACATTTCACTATTTTCAAAAACTTAACACCTAACTCTTCTTCATAATTTACAAGTAGGCAAACATGGTTCTCTTTTTTTGAAAGGTATTATGATCACTGAGTTTAATGTCTACAATTGATGGATAATCAATCACTACATTGATCTTGGGTTATTAAAACAATACTTGGAGAAAAGCTACCTATTTCTAAACAATTTCATTCCATTAGCTTAAAATGAATTAAATTTGGAAAAATGCAGAGCAATGATGAGTTTTTGCTAAGTAACCGGGGAGTGGGCATCACAAATGTTTGCCCTCGCGTCAAAAGGCTAATTCATCAACTCTGTACAATGGTATGATGGACACTTTCACTGAGTAACTGGGGGTACGGGCACGTATAATGTCTACCCTCATGTTCAAAGGTGTGAAGTTCTCTTAACAACCACTTTTTCCCATTGCATTAAAGAATGGCAAATAAAGAAAAATTGAAATAGTGTGAAGCCTCCACTGAGTGATAATTCCCTTGGGTCATTGATGTTTTTGAATGTCTTGACATTTAGATATTTCTCTCATTGATCCTTTGAACCTCAACTATGAGGGTTGTGTTGTCCTACACTCTAATCAATCAAAAGAAGAGTAAAAGTGTTCCTATTTTTTGATCTAAGTGAGTGTTTTCTTAATGCTTCCACTTAAGACTAACTAAGTATTATGTTTGAACCATTGAGATAGTTGAAGTGGCTTTTCATCTACATGTATATGATAGGTTCTTAAATATGTATTCATCATCTATTCACCTTAAGTAAATAGTAAACAACCACTGCTCAAGAGTTCTCTTACCAATCCCTTAAAAAAAAAAAAACCAACAAGATGACCTTCTGGGAGCATCTGTCGACAGATGCAAATCAGTCTGTCGACAGACGGCGGCTGCTCTGTTTGAAAGCCCACCGGGCACGCCGTTTGGGGCTGATTTGGTGGGCCATTGCCTTTTAAACTTCCCCCCACCTCTTTCAAAAGGCAACCTAGACCTTTTCTACCCCAACTCACCCTCAATCTTCCCTCCTTCCTCTCTCACACACCTCCTTCTCCTTTCTGGACGGGAAACCCTACCTCCTGCTTGATCTCCTTGTTCCTCTCTTTCTCCAGCCCTCCTTCCTATTCCTCCATCTTTGCCTCATCCCCTCCATGGCTCCCAAGGCGAAGAAGTTGGTCTCACGTCGTCGTCCCGCCTCCTCCTCGCCCGGCGAAGGATCCAGGGTTCACGATGAACGCCGGACCAAACACCGGGATGATCTCCTTCCAGAGTTGGTCGTACCTCCCCGTCTCCACCTCACACGGGTTCACGGTACATTCACAAAGTTCGTTCCTCCACGTTATGTGGATTTCCATTCATTGGCCGATCTCTTCCCCAACCTCCAACCCCTATTCGATACCTAGGGTTGGACAGTCTTTCTCTACGCTCATACGGCATACTCTCCCACTGCCGTAACTGAGTTCTTCAACAACCTAGCTTCCTCCGATCAGGCGTTCTACACCTCTGTGAAGGGCACTCCCTTTAAACTCACTGCTAACCTTTTTAGCACTGCCCTCCAGATTCCGAACACCGGGCGGATATTCTTGATCATCACCCCGACGCCTCTGTCTACTATCCCCTTCTTACTCTTCAACCCTATGATAACACCACGAAGATTGCTAAGCTCAATGCCAACACTTTCCCTCCCCTCAACCGCATGATCCACCAAATCTTCACCACTTGCATTGCGCCGAAGCATGGCAGTCGTGAACTCGTCACCAATGTTCACAAATCATTGTTTACCTTCTTCCTTGATTGTGAACCCATCAATCTTCCTCTCCTGATGCTTCGCTGATCACCCAGTGCTTCTACCAACCCAGGAGATCCATGCCCTTCGCTTGCCCAATTACTTCTCTTTTGAAGTTTATTGGCATTCCCATTCCAGACAGTGAGTGTGTCTCACTCAACTCCCGCAACAGTTTTGATATCACTGCCGCAACACGCATGGGATACAAGCTAGTGGATGGGGTCGTGACCCGGGAACTCAAGGGCAAGGCACCTGCTGCTGCCGAGGATGAAGACTCCATCGGGGATGCAGATCAAACTGCTGATGAAGAAGATGATGAAGACTCCCAGTCAAAGCCACTAGATGCTCCAGGAGATGCTGGTGTTGATGTAGCTGCTCAGCCCTCCATTCGGGATTTGATAGCACAACTACAAGTGCAGATGACACATGGCTTTGAGAGGCTGAATGCAAGAATGGATACCTTGGACACACGCCTTGACAGACTTGCCAGTGAGCGTCATGCCACCCATCGAGCTCCTGAAGATGATGCTGCATAGATAGATTTGATGTCTAGGAGTGGGTCATGTCATGTATTTTCATTTCAGTTTGAGTAATGTCGTTTCTCTCTTATGTTATTTCATGTATTTTCTCCTTCACTTCATGTTATTTCAGTCACACTTTTGTCATGTGAATACTTCACTTTCCTATGAATGAAATCACATGTTCTGTGCAAATCTCAAAGTGTGATTGTTGTCTCTACTTTTGATGTTGTCAAAAGGGGGAGAAGAAACCTCAATTGCATGAGCATTAATTGAATAATTTTGTCATCATCAAAAAGGGGGAGAATGTTGGGTTCATATTCTGGAAACTAAGTGAATTCACATTCTAAATGATAAATGTTAATCAAACAATGTTTTTAATGATGAATGAGTTGAATTGAGGTTTCATACATGTCAATTAACATGATACAATATTTGGTTATCTATGTCTTCATTATACCTAACTATACATGTTTTATCATGTAGGTACAAGTGCATATAACCAAGCCTTCACAAATCATGAGAAAATGATCACAAGTACATTATATACATGTACCTGTCGACAGACCCAAAGGCATATGTCGACAGATGCCACAGTTGTGATCAGACAGAAAAGTACTAAGTTCAGAAAAAGAGCACCTGTCGACAGATGCTCAGAGACCTGTCGACAGATGTCACAGACAGAAATGCCAGAGTTCTGTGTTTTGGCAAAACTGACTTTGTCTGTCGACAGATGGATGTCGCCTGTCGACAGATGCCACAGGCCAGAACTACCTGAAATCTGTCTATTGCAAATCTGTTGCAATCTGTCGACAGACACTCAATACCTGTCGACAGACGCAGAGAATCTTCAAATACGGAAACCTTCCTTCATATCGAGATTGTGTTTTCAAGTCCCACGACTCTCCATATGAAAACACAACTATATAAGCATCCTTTTGAAGAGAATCTCGTACAGAAGCAGCCACAACCAAAAACCCTAAAGCCAAGTCCAAGAGAAAAGAGTTGCTGCTGCTCTGCTTCAAGTCTGCAGTGCAGAGACCGGAAGATCTGTTGATCCTGCAGTACTGAAGATAGATCGTCGTGGATTCAACCTTCTCCATCAATCCAAAGCAGTCAAGTCGAAGTTTGAACTCCATCCAGACGTTCTCAGAAGAGTTCCACATCAGGATTTACTCCTATACTCTGAACTCTTCCTGTTTCACAATTCTTATCAATCGTGTGTGTGTTTGTGTGATTCAAGCGTCTCTTATGCTTGAGATCACGTGTGTGTGTTGTTCTGATCGTGGGTGCACATCAGAAAACACGTGTGTGTGTGAGTTGTAGTCACCGAACTCGCTCATAAGCAGTTTATTCTGTGTGTGTGTGTGTGTCGTGGACGTAGGATACACTGTTGTGTACTCTGAACCACGTAAATCTGCGTGTCTCGTGGTTTGATCGTTTCTACGATAGATGTTTGATAGGCACGTTGCATATTCACACGCTAGATAGGTTTCTACTTCATCTACACATAGTTTAGATCTTGATACTGTCTTGTTAATCTGTGCTTTAAGAAAAAGAACGTGATAATAGTTTTTAAGAGACAGTAATCTATTCAACCCCCTTCTAGATTACTATATTGGAAATTCCGCAACCCTTCAAAGCTGATTTTATCATCTATGAAGACGAAGTTAACAATTACACTAGAAGAGATTGTGAGAAGAATACTAGAGGAATATCATATTGAAATTTCATATAAGAAAGTATGGGTAGCAAAATGTTTGGCCATAAAAGAAATATTCGGTAGTTGGAAATCATTATACGCTATCCACAACCTAGATATCTGGAGGCCCTGCATGTAACATCGTGATCGTTTAAATTTGGTATAATGGATTTGGCATGCTGTTTGGCCAATATATGGCCATTGAGCCTTGGTTTGGGCTTTCATGCATTGTGTGGTGTTGTGGGTCAGATGTTTTTAGCCCAAATAGTCCACTGTTCTCTATTGAGAATGCGATGGGAGTGGGTGTCGTGTTTTGAACACTGCCTTCCCCTACATCGCAATCTCATTACTACATATTCTGGGGTTTTGTCAGCTTGTGTGATGCGTGGTGCGTGTCTGGCTGCTGTGTGGCTTCACGTTTATGAACGCGATGGCCAGGTGCGTCACGTTCTGAACGTGACGGGAAACCCCGACATGTTCTCAGTTTCAAAAGGTTTATCTTTTGTTGGTCGGCCAAACATAGGAGGAAGCTCTGCTAGAGGTTCTCTAGGCAAATCTGGCTCTGGAGCTTCGGTTTTGGCGTGGTTTCCATGCAAGTAGGATGTCCAGAGCATGGAAACGTCGATGGAATGGTGTTCTTCGCATTGGTAGGGAGATTCTCTCGTTTTCTTGTGTGTGTGTTTTTTAGTATACGGTGTGTTGGTATAGACCACCATCGACTGACCAAAGGGAAGGAAATCACTCGGGTTCGACATCCGAAAACCCCCTAAAAATCTATGTGGGAGCTCCCCGCACTCCCCTGCCTCAAACCCTTTTATTCAAATCCTTAAAGCCCCCTTACTCCAAAGCACTTCGAACCCCTGCTGCCGCGGTGTGCCTGGGGCGCCCATCCACCGGGCTAGTTCGCTTGCACTCGCTTTCTTGTGTTGTGTAGATGGTTTAAAGCATGAAAAACATGGTGTAGTGTGTGCATGTGTCCTCTAGTTGAGTTAGTCGATTTGTATGGGTTTGGATTGACTGGAAATGAGGGTTTTCTGAGATTTTTTGTTGAACAGGTAGGGTTTGCACATTCTGTCTGAGAACGCAATGGGTCGGGCAGTCACATTTCAGGTAGCGGCCTCTTATCCCGACACATTCTTATTGTGAACACGACACATCGAGCTGTCATCCATATTGTGGTAAATCGGGTAGGTGTGCTAAGAATGTGGCCTATCGGATCGTTGGCTCCGTCGCATTCTGCTTTCTGAAGAGTCTAGCTTTATGGTTGATAGTGTGGGTCCCGTAGGGGACTGGTTTCAGTTGTTTTATGCTAGTTTATTGCATTTGAGCTGTGTTATTGTTAATTAGCTTTCAATTAGTGGAGACTAAACTATTCATCGTTAGTTAGAGGTTATTATTATGTTGGTTATTTCCATGCAAGTAAGAATATTGTGGTTTATGAATATTTGGTTTAAAGATTGTAAGTATTTAAAATGTTTTAGTGAGATAATTACTAGCTGATAATGTTCAATATTGATTGTGATGGTTTATGAACGAAAGGATTAAAGGTGTGGTTTGGTAACCAATAGTGATTTGTTATGGAATGTTGTGGTTTTCCGAGTTCAGTGGTGTTGCCCAGCTAGGTAGCCCAGAGGGGGGGGGGGGTGAATGGGTCTTTAAAAATTCTTCTGCAAATACCTATTCACTAAAATGTTCACACAAAGACACACTTTGATGGATGTTAGTTATTGTTAGGATAAACAACAATCACAAAGAAGCAATCACACAACACAAGAGTTTATCCTGGTTCGGATCTCCTCTCCTTAGGAGTCCCATCCAGTCCCTGAGCAACAACTCGAATTTCACTAACTAGGGTACAGTCCCCTATGGACACTACAATACCCAGCTCAGCTGGTCTTCTCTTCTCAGCCCGAAGAGGAACAACACCCTGGATACCCCACCAGGTCTTCCTTCATGCTAGAAGGGCACACACACACCCTAGATACCATCAGGTCTTCCTTCACACACGAAGGGTACAAGCATAGAAACAAGTAAGCAGGAGATTAAGCCCCTAGATCAAACTTTGACAAGCCAAGATCTGAAGCAAAGGACTGAGAGCTTAAGGTCTACAAACTAAGCTCACTCTCAGATCCAGCCGCTCTCTGAAGATCTACAAACAATGCAGAGAGCAAAAGAGCTAATCTAATGGAATGAGGCTTAGCTCTTTCTTGAGAACTCGCAGAAGACTTGATGATCAGAGAGTTTTTTATGATATCGTTCTCTGTCTTGTATATATCTCTTCTGGAGCTCCTTTCTCAATATATAGCTTCAATTGAAATCTAGACGTTGAAGTATCCGTGCCTCTAGCTTTGGTGGACGTTAGACTGAGTGGCACTGGAAGCTTCCAGTCAACAGTCCTTTATCCATTTGTGCACGCAAAGAGATAGGATCTTCTGAAGTGTCCTTTAGCTTCTACGGTCCAACGTTGTATGACGAATGTTGTCAGAGACCTGCATACATTAAATGCTAAAACAGTAGACAGCTAGGTTGTCTCTTGTTGTCAGTCAACGTTAGTGTGAATAATTCATCAAAATAGTATATGCTATTCTATGTTCTAAAGATGCATAAGGAATAAACACGATAATGGATGATATGGGGCATGCAGCAGAGATATGTTTGTCTTCATTAAATACATAGATGACAGAAGAATATGTGCGAAGACTTTGACTAATCAACCAGATGAAAGGAAAGATAGTCATAGTCAAATTGATGATATGAAATCGATGCATTTATGACTTATGAATCGTTATGCAACCAAACAGAAAATCATTGTGAGATATGAAAGAATCGTTGTGATCAATAAGGAAAATCATTGATTACTTAAATAAGTCGATGCGCAAAACAAAATCGTTATAATATCTGAAGCAATCGTTGCGATAAGCAAATCGTTATGATAACTAAAGGAATCGTTTTGATAGCAAATCGTTATGATAACTAAAGGAATCGTTATGATAGCAAATCGTTATGATCACTGAAGGAATCGTTATGAAAGCAAGTCGTTACGATGGACTAAAGGAATCGTTACAAGAGCAAGTCGTTACGATGACTAAAGGAATCGTTACGAAAGCAAGTCGTTACGATGACTAAAGAAATCGTTACAAAAGCAGTCGTTTATGATGACTAAAGAATCATTACGAAAGCAAGTCGTTACGATGACTAAAGGAATCATTACGAGAGTAAGTCGTTATGATGACTAAAGGAATCGTTACGAAGGGCAAGTCGTTATGATGACTAATGAACATTACGAAAGCAAGTCATTATAGGAACGATTTCTTTTGAAATCAGAAGAAGTTTCAATCTATGAAGAAGAAATCGTTAAGGCACTTATGAAACGGGTTATGAAGAAAATCGTTTATAGTTCTACTGTAATCATTATGAATCTATAAAGAAATCGAGGTGTACTTAGACAAATACGATGTTGTAGATACAATGTAGAGATTCTTACTGTTTGATATTTTCCTTGGTATTAATTCCTGTGCTTAAGACTTGTAGAAAATAGGTTAGTGACCTAATTAAGGGTTTGATAATTATCACAATAATATGGTTTTGTTAATCACCAAAAAGAAATGTAATTACTTTTAATTACATGGGGATAGACTGTTCATCAATCTCCCCCTTTTTAGTGATGACAAAACTTTAACAAATTAACAAACTTTAGCAAATAGCACAGATAAATAGATCTCCATATGTATTTCAGAGCTGCAATAATTCTCCCCATTTTTGTCATTAGCAAAAAAGATGCAAGGAAAAGAAAAGAAGAAGAGAAAACAGCTGAATGAGACAGGAAATATATTTGTATTCATTCATCTGGGAGGGTACAGGGAGATAAAGGTAGGAGAGAGGAGGGAGGCAAAATGAGAAATGATTTCCCATGCCTGTTCTTCTTGCTTTTCAAAAATTGACGAAATATACCAGGGGCAAGAGTGTACTTGGGTCCCATGGAGGGAGCCATTCTCTTCAAATGGAGAGCCAACTGCTCATCAAGGAGATTGGCATAAGCTTCTTGCTAAGGGAGATTCTTTTGAAGGATATGATCCAAAACTGGCTCGAGCAAGAATTGATCAACTGAAATGGGATAGAAGTTCTGCTTGGCCTTCAGCTCTTGACAAAGGGCTACATAGACTTTATATCGCTCAACCCAAATTCGGAAGGGATCCTGGACTAGGTGAATAGAGTTCATGTCTAAAAATGTAGCTTCTAATACTGGAGGGTGACCTTCCTTGGCTTGAGATTCATTAAGCTCTGACAGCTGCTGAGCAGAGAGAGGGTAAAAATCTGGCCCAGTCTGAAGGTGTCAACCTCTCACATTCTGGCAAAAATAGGAGCTAGAACCTCAGCACTGACATGGCCTTGGTGGTATTTCTGAAGAGAAATATATGAAATGCCACTTGGAAGCCTTCTGTACCTTGATCTGCCCATTACTCTGGCAAAACGTTCAAAGATGATAGACCCAACAGAAGAGTCCATGACCAGAGAGTGAATAGGTGGAAGCAAGATTTCCTCTGGAACCTGAAGGGGGCAAAGTCTACTTGGACAGTTTCAGTGTGGCGTCGGCTGAACCAAGTGCATTTATGGCCTGCTTAAATTGGCTGAATTGGACCTCAGGGAGTCAATGGACATATCTATAGTTGTTGAAGAGTTGGAAATTCCTGGCCATCTTGATCTCCTTCTGAATGAATGGGGCCCAACAATTCTTGTGATGAATTTGGAACCATTCTGAGAGAGTCAGAGAATGGTCCCTTGGAGGGAATCTAGCAGACTTAGCCAGAAGAATTTGTTGTACAGCTCTTTGTGCCCCTAGCCCATTGCTCTTCAATCTTGGAATGAGCAATAGAGAAGATTTTGGATTTTTCTGATTTGGTTAGGAGGTATAGGGTAGAATAACATTCAAGTGGTCTGAAAGGTTAAGAAAAGGAAGGTGATAATAGGAGCAAAAACACCTTCTGAAGATATTCTCTATACAGAGGTTTATTTCTGTTGTCTCCTGTGAGAGAAAACCACAGAGGGGGATAGTGAGGTTTAGATGAAAGAGAGTAGAATTTCCTCCTTAGGAGTAGAACTAGAAGAGTCTGCCCTCTGGATATGATCCCCAACTTCAGTACAGACCGGAGGATGACTTCTTCAAACTCATCCTTGACTTTCCCAAGATAGGGAGATTCAAGTTGAGCACCCTCAGAAATTATAGTAATGAAAGAGGGTGGAGGAGAAGGATGTAAAAGGGAGTGTGAGGTAGTAGGTGAGATATCTAATGGTCCTGAGGATGGTGGACCAGAAGAAGAGGAGGCTGGAGGGACCGTAAAGATAGGTGGAAGTGGAGGAATGGTTGTTGAAGAGATAGGAGAAGAGGTGGGTTGAGAAGGAAAATGTGTAGGTGATGAGATGGTTCTGGGTTGTGGTTTCTTGAAGGTTTGAGGTGCAGGTGGAGCTGTGGATGATGAAGGTGGTGATGGAGGTACTGGGTCTGAGTGGAGGAAGGAGCTGGGGCTCAGGAGCTACAGCTTCTTCTTCTTTGCTACTTGCTGCACAGATTCTGACTCCAAGGCCCTGATGGCCCTGGACCGCTGACCTCTGCTTGTGAACTAGCTGCTGCCGGCCCTGATGGCCCTCCACTTGTTCATCTGGCCCAGATGGCCTTGGAACATCTTCTTCACTTCTTTGAGCAGTAGGAGGTGGAGGAGGAGGAGGAGCTTGGGCTCCAACTGCCTTCAAAATCTCAGAAAGCATTGACTTCATACTTCCCATTTCTTTGTTGAACCATTTCATAACATTTCTTACTTGAGATATCTCTTTGGTGACTGATGCCTGGCTCATGAATATGGAATTTACATCAGATTGCAATGAGCATAAGATTTCTCCTTGAGCATCCAACCTCTCTATCACATGTGTAGACACGCGAATTTTCCCATCGCGGGCATATTTTCGAGTTGCGCTATAACGTCCAAAATGACCCACTTTTTGCCTTGAAAGAGCAATTTTCCTAATATTCCTGAATTTTACCCATTTTTCTTGTTGCTTCTCCTAGGGGGGGTCTGGTCGCAAATGGTCACTCAGCGACGGAACAGCGACTGATAAATTTCCGTCGCTAACCTGTCGCCAATCAGCAACGGATTAGTGATACAAAATATCCGCCCACGGAGCAGTTACTCAGCGAGGGAATAGCGACGGTCAAATTTGACAAAATATTTTGTCGCTGAACCGCCTTTCCAATTCGCGACCGCTTCAGTCGCCGCGTTTCTTGAAGAAAGCCGGCAGTGTAGGTGGACGCGATTTTAAGGCGGTTGAGCTATTCCGTCACTATTCTGTCGCTGTTCCGTCGCTAAACCAGTTGCCGACCTATCTCTTTATTCCCGTAAGACACGTTTCTTAGAAGAACATTAAAAGGCGTCCACTATACTGGACACGATTCAGAAAAGTCACATCAAATGTCCCGTCGCCTGACAGCGTACTCACGGGTCGGTTGCCTCGAAACCATGCGAGTCATAAACGCGTCCAGTGTACTGGACGCGATTTTAAGGCGGTTCAGCAACTCGCACTTATCAAACCGACCTTCCTTGAAAGCGGTGGCTGTCCTGGACGCGATTTTGACCCAGAACCTTAAATCTCAGCCAGCGCTTCACCTGGAGAGAAGGGCCTTTCATTTTTGGGTTTGGCCGGGGTTTTAGAGAGAGAGAGAGAGAGGGTTTTTAGAGAGAGAGAGAGTGTGAGGATTCTAGAGAGAGAGAGAGGGGGGTTCTTCACGGCGGAGCCTTGCCTCGTCGTCTTCCTCGCCATCCCCGTCTTCGTCTCCGGCCCGACGTCGCCGTCTTCCTCGCCATCACGCACATCCAATGGAAGCCACGCCACCGCCGTCTTCCTCCTCTCGTTTGCCCTCCATAGCGCCTTTACGCCGTCCGGCCTCCTCGGGGAAGCACCCCAGTTTTTCTTTCCTCCGGACCCCACGTGGTCCTTTCCATTTTCGTTTGGGCCCTACGTTGCCCTTTTCCATTTTACACATTACATGCATGCACCACATCATACCTTTTAGTTAGGGGTTTTAAAGACCACCAAAAGGTGTGTGTTCTTCCCCTTTTTCATCTTTGTTATTTTATTTGTCTAGAGTCATTTTTTACTGCACATCCGGGCTAATCCGTTGTCTCTTTGTCTGTCTTTTGTTTCAGGTATCCCGAGCTGAATCTCCTTCGGCCGGCCGGCGGGGTGGAAGGAGGAGGAAAGAACCCGCCCCACACATCCCGCGCGATCCAAGGTGGGGAAAGGTAAACACATCCCTTCTCTCCAGTTCTTTATGCCCACGCGGCGTTCTTTTGGCGCTCTCGGCGTCTGGCGATCACGGTTTATTGCTTTATTGTCTTTTATCGCCCGAAGGGCCACTGTTTTTATCGCCTTCTTTTTTTCAAGTGTATCCGTACACGTTGTCGGTGTGGACCTTCTTTCGTGCCCCATAAAACGGGAGCGAAAAATAGGATCTACAACTTGGCGATCACGGTGGGACGCTCTTTAGTTCAGTTCGGGTACCTCTTTTACGCCCCAGTGGCGTTACTTTTGCACCCACATGTGCCACTTTTTTCGCCCACGCGGCGTTCTTTTATACTTTTATCGTTATTATTTATTTAATTCATGTTTATGTAAGTTGATTAGCATATAGTTTTAGTTTTCATTTCTTTCAGTGAATGCGTGCATGCTACTTGTTCATTCTGTAAAATTTTTGTGTTCTGGCTTACTGGCTTGAATCGCGGTGGGGACAGCCGACGCGATTTCCAGCCATTTGTTTGTTTTTGTGAAAATTTTCGTGAGGCAGGTTTCTGTCTCTAATTCGCGTCGAGGACAGTCGACACGTTTTGGGTGTCGTCTTTTATTTTCTGAAAATTTTTCGGGGAAGGACTTCTGTGGTGATTCACGTCCAACCCAGTGGATGCGATTTAGTGCATGCTTGATTGGCGGCGGCTGTAGGACGCCATTTTGAAACAGAGTCCGGAGGGAGTCGCCTCGGCTCTTACAGCTTTTGCGAGCTGTCAGATCTGCGGCAGACACAACGGACGCGATTTTGAATCCGCGCCCACTGCGTTGGGGCGCGATTTTTATTCTGTTTCAGAAGGCTCATTCAGCTGCTTTCTTATATTTGCGAACATTTTGCATCGGTCGGGGACCTCCTTCCCTCATATTCCTAGGCTCCAACCACCCTTTCCGGTGAGGGCAAAATCTCCATTGGGCACTCCGGTCCCTTTGGACCCAATGAAGCTTCTCGGAACCCCATAAGACTCCGTACCCCGTGGATTCCCTCACGGCGGACCGAGCAGGTGGTACCTTACCGGTGACCCGGGTTAGATATCCATTTGTTGCGCGGCGAGACTGTGATTCTAGTTATACGCGAAGTTACTCTTCAATTACCCAGCTAGAATCTCATCTGGAGAGACACACATGCCTGAATCCATTTATTAATTGTGTCAACTCCTAAACAAGCGTGAAGCATTACAACATGTTTGAACCACATTGATTGAAAATCTTTGTTCAACTTGTATACTTGCTTGTTAAGATGGACCAGTATAATCATGATGATCCTAACAATATGGACTATGAGGATTACGTCTAGTTTTTATCATCTCAATCCCATGTCCGTCCATCTCGTCACCGTGAGGGACGACCGTCTACTTCCTACGGTCATGTGCGCACACCACGCACTGATCATCATTGTGTCCCTTCACATCCACCGATCACAACCCGACAAGAGCCTATCCCCCAAGATCCTACTGTGCAACATGTCCTTAATGCACTAGATCAACTCACTCCTCAACAATTAAATATGATCCAATCTTTAGTTGAGGGTGTGGACTCCTGCTGCGACTCCTTCTTCTTCTTCTTCCCCTAGGCACCCGCCTATGTATATCCCGATGACTTCGCCACGTTCTCCTGTACATCCTTCATCACCTCGGGCCCCTGGCCAATTGCACACTCGTGCTCGGTCCGTACAGACCATCCCTCACAGGCCCAGCAGCCTTAATTTCTCCTCAAGATGCTCTTCTCCAACAATGACCGATCTGGAGAATCGAATAAATAAGCTTTCAAATTCAAGGGTGACCCTGTTCCGCCATGCCGGCTCTCCCAAAAATTTACGTTCCTCCTTCGGAGATGCCGTCGTACCGACTGTACAATGGCACGGGTAATCCCTACATCAAGTCAAGGAATCCTTTATGAGTCATCGCGCTGGCAACATGACCCCCTCACATTGGGCCATTTTTATTAGAAAATCTCTTGACGGCCCTGCACTCGAATGGTTCTACTCTCTAGAACCAAGTGAGGCAGGAGACTTTCGTTCCCTACAAAAGAAGTTCCTTTTGAAGTACAAAGATCGCGTCAGCCCCTATCTCTCTATAACGGATCTGTCATCCGAGAAGATGGAGGCCGACGAGGAATTTGTACAGTTTGTTGACCGTTGGAGGTCCATGGTCATGCGCTTGCAGTATGAGCTTTCGAAGTCAGAGCAAGTCAAAATAATCATTTCAAACTCTACTCCGAAGTTCAGGCACATCCTGGCCATGAATCAGATCACCTCCATGGAGGAGCTCTACGAGCGGGGATGTCACATCCAGACACATCTAATGGACTCCCCGATCATAGATCTTTGTCATCAAATTCATCTGATGCAGAACGAATCAGTGGACGCCATCCACTATCCATCTCACTATACCACATCCACATCTTATGCGCCTCCGCATAATCCACTACCTATTTACCACGATATGCCTCCACCCAGGCGTCCATTGATTCATCCTCCTCGGACCCATCAACCTCCAACTGGGCCCTACGACGCCCCTGTTTATTAAGAAGCTCCTGTGCCCTACGTTGCACCTGCTCCGGCACCCATGCCAACTCCACTACCTCCACCACAACAACCACTACCCCCACAACAACCTCCACCTCCGTCACAACATGTTGCTCGGGCCGAAGTTGCCTGTTGCCAACTCACCTGCAAAACCACTTGGTGTTACGACGATGAACCTTCTGAGGTCATGTTCGTGCGCCATTTACCTACCCCTCCCACACTGCCATCCACATTTACCAAACCTTCCACTATTAAACCCTCCATAATTAAGCCTCCACACATCATTACACCAACCATTGCACCTCCCATACCGCCAATACCCTTGGCAGCCGAACCTGACCAACCCCTTGCTATCACACCCATTACACTGCCACCAGCCATACATCCATCCATCACGCCACTACAGTCCATACAGCTTTCCACTACACCCATCATATCCACTCTCGTTCGTCGGAGCAGGCGTAAATTTTCAAGGAGCAAAAGGTCGCGTCAGCAGCAGAAGGAAGTCCCGGGACCGGGCATGCTTTTTAAAATCCCAGAATTTATTCCACGCATGCCGGTCATTGTCAATATGCCGGGCACATTTTCCGAGCCAATTATTCCAGTCTCGAGATCGGGCATGCTTTTCCAACTTCACGATTTTATTCACCGCATGTCGGTTACTGTTTCTATACCGGGCACTTTTGTTGAGCGGAAGTTCTCCCCTCCCATCATGGCCGTCAAGAGGCCTTTTAAGAATATGCCAATCATACCTGTTGCCAACCGGGTTCAATTTATAATCCTCATAAGGAATCTCTCCCTCCAGGCTCTCGTGACCCCTCGCACCGTTGTTGTGAACCATTCTACTCCAGTCAAGGGGTCAACCATCCAGATTGTGCTTACGCACGCCAGAGCCAAATCCTTGGCACAATCCATTGCTCAAGGGGTCGTGCCCCTCTCCATCTCCAACGCCATACAATCTTTGGGCACGGTCCCCTTGTTGTTGCTTCCAAATTACACAGTGGAACCTCCCACGTTTTCATCAAGTATCATTTCAATGGGGTTATCACTCATGCTCGAAACTCCAATGGAAGCCAACACTTCCTTATTGTTGTCTCCAATTCAGCCAGTGGAACTCCCCACCCTTTCAATTAACCATATTTCAAGGGAGTTACCACTGTTGCACCTTTCCGCTCCAGTAAGGGCAACAACCATGCAGATTGTGCAACACGCACTTCGAAGCCAAACCATTGGCACAATCTACCACCCAAGGGCATGTCCCCTCTTTATGTCACACGATGCATTCCTTGGGACAGTCCCTTTATTGTTGCTTCTGACATTGCCGGTGTAACTCCTCACCCTTTCACTGAATTTTATTCCACGGGAGTTCTCACTCTTCATCGAAACTTCAACAGAAGTCAACAATTTCCTTTATTTTCGAGAGCCGTTCAATTCAAGGAGAAGAGCACGTCTATCTGCCCGCTGGGCAAGATATGTGAGGAGGTACTTGAGGGTCGCGCCGACCCCCAAGTCCAAATCGAATCGCCGGGCACGATAGCAGGCCAGGGGACCTTCACCCCCCTCTGTTTTTGAATCTTCTTTTATTTTGCTTAGTACATACCCGTGGGTTCTCCACATTCCCTCCCCATGGGAGGCTTTTTATTTTCATTTGTTTTATGATCCTTTAGCGTACACCGGGCATCGCACCCACTTTTGTCCATCCAGTGCCCCAAGTGGCACATCTTTTAGCACCTTACGCTGTGCACCTTTCCAGTCGGTCCCTCGCGGCCTTTTTGTTTCTGTTCATCCGGGCCATCCGGATTTTGTTCCTGCTTCAGGGCATCGCGCCCTACCTTTCCTCCAAACCCTTCCGGAGTTTCCACAGTCTTTTCCTCGTGTTTGCCCCTGTGTTTTTAATCGGGTCCTTCGACCCTTCTCGCATTGCTTTAGGGGCTTTAGTCCCCACTTGTCCTTTTTAAATTCGAATAAAAAAATATAAATTCTTTTAGACCCCCGAACCTCGCCCCTACGCAGGGCATTCGTTTTTATTTTATTGTTGTTCACCTCCGTCCTTCGACCCTTCTCACACTGTTTTCGGGGCTTCAGTCCCCATGCACAGTCTTAAATACGAATAAAAAATGTAAATTCTTTTTTACACCCGAACCTCTCCCCAACGCAGGGCATTCATTTTTATTTTATTGTTGTTCACCTCCATTCTTCAATCGGATCCTTCGACCCTTCTCGCACTGCTTTCGGGGCTTTAGTCCCCACTTGTCCTTTTTAAATTCGAATAAAAAATGTAAATTCGAGTAGACCCCCCAAGTCTCGCCCCCAGCAGGGCATTAGTCTTTTGCTTTATTGTCACCTCCATTTTTCAATCGGGTCCTTCGGCCCTTCTCGCACGTGTCCTTTTAATTATTGAATAAAGAATTTTGTCAAATCCTTAGACCTCCCGAGTCTCGCCTCCAACGCAGGGCACATCCGCCCCAGCGCAGGGCATGGGCATTCGTCTTCTTTAATCCTCCAAGTTCTTACTTTGAAAATTTTTATCTACCAAGTGTCGAGAAAATCCCTAAAAAGATGAATATTGTTTAGCATTGCCATGTTGTCCCAGCATTTTTCGTTATGATAACTCCGCGCCAGGAGTCTCGCACTCTCTCCCGAGTCATTAAGGTTTGCCCTGGGCATGGGCATCCGCACACCTTCACGGCGCCCACAGCCGTTTGCTCCCGGTTGACACTATCATCGTCACAGCCACGCCTGAATGGCGCGCGAAGTCTGTTTTTTCCTCCTTATTCGGCAGAAGTATGGGTAGCTGGGCAGAGGGAACCTTCCTGAAGCACCCTCCTGACGACGAGGGGAAGTCTTTAACAGAATGGGCAGAATCAGAATCCAATCAAATGACCAATCAAAATGATTTCCAATGCATGTCAAGAGGGCAGTCCCCGCGGAGATCCAAACGGACCGGCCGTAAGCATGCAACAATCAAATCATCAAATCAAAGTCAATAGGGCATGTCAAGAGGGCAAAGTCCACGGAGATCCAAACGGACCCGGCCGTAAGCATGCAACAATCAAATCAAATCAAAGTCAATAGGCATGTCAAGAGGGCAAAGTCCCCGCGGAGATCCAAATGGACCCGGTCGTAAGCATGTCCCTACAATTCAGATGGTCATGATTCAATCACTCAAAATTCCAAATATGATTCAAAAGCCCAAGCGCTTCATGAGACTAGACCCTTCTGATGTGTTGTGCCAAGGAAGGAACCCGAACCCGACTCCAGAATATCCATACCAAGCTTGTCTCCAAGCTTCCTTTCTTTCCAGACTTAAGCTGTCTTTTCAAGCGTGGCTTTGATGGTTACACAGTTAACCATGTGCAAATGGCTCGTGGGCGCCACGTTAAACTGCACACCCTACCCTGGGCTTTTTCCTTTAATGATTCGGGAATCAACAAGGACCCCTTCGCCGGTCAATCTTCATAATTTCAATGCCGCCATGGCATGGCAATGTTTCAAAACTCCACAAAAATCAAAATATCTCAAAATCCGATAGAAATCAAAATATTTTCAAAAAGCCACAAAACTCAAATATTTTCCAAACTCCAAACAAATTCAAATATTTCCAAAACCAACAAAAAATCAAATATTTTCTAAAATAAAAAATCAAATATTTTGCAAATCCCTAAAGAAATCTGAATATTTCCAAAAGTCAAACAAATTCGAATAGTGTTAAAAACACTACAAAAATCAAATATTTCTAAAACAAAAAAATCAAATATTTCTAAAACCCAACAAAAATTCAAATATTTCCAAAAAAATTCCAAAAACAAATTCAAATATTTCAAAAAAAAATCCAAAATAAAAAATCCAAATATTCCAAATTCCAAACAAATCCAAATATTCCAAACTCCACAAAATTTGAATATCAATCAAATCCAAAAATTTTCCCGATTGCACAGGGCAAGCTCTGCCTCTTTGCGCCAGATCATTTGGTTCCTCATTTTTTGCACCCCGAACTCCTTATCCAAGATCATCCTCATGGTCAAACAAACAAACAAACGAATTGAGTGCGCTACATCTATTGTTGATTACTTTATGCATGCTCCATGGTAAAATGCTATTTTCCATGATATTTGTTTTTTCTTGGCTAACGAGTTTTGAGTGCAGGATTCGAGTTACCTCATCCGGCGCAATCAGGCTACTGCTGCCTTCACCATCAGTTATCTACATCTACTATATGTTATATGCTTAAAGCACACCAAGGACCTTGTGGCTTTGAGGAATCTGGGGTTAGAGTTCCCCTTCATCAAAAACCATGATAATTCCAGAGGATTCTTAGCCATACGGATAGGCCGTTACGCTTGGCTTGTGGGGACGACGGACCCATACATAACCCCCGGTCCTGACTCACCAGCGCGACAATATTATCCTTGGTTATTTTCTACTCCCTTTTAACCTTTTTTTCCTTTTAGCCAGCATGCATACATGTATTTTGAAATCACAGTGGAATTCACTCTTCCAAGGCAATCTGAGGGCCATCCGCGCCCAACATTCCAGCAGCTTGAAACATTCCATTCCGAGTCGAGTATCCAACTCCCTTTTGTTGTCGCCTCCGGGCAGATTCCCTTCAGAATCATTTGTTTGGACTTGTCCCTTTATCTTTTGTTTTGCTCCCAGAGATCGGTCGGGTCGGGCAACCCCCCGATGGCGCAACCTAAGGATTGTGTCCTTAGGTACTTCCCCTACATTGGAACTTGATCTCCCGTTTTCCCAAGATCCGCCGGGCCGGGCAACCCCCCGATGGCTCAACCTAAGGATTGTGTCCTTAGGTACTTCCCATTCGTTGGAAGTTGATCTTTTCTTGTTTTTGTGCCCACGCGCACACCTTTTTCCTGCTTTCATTAGTCCAAACACTTGCTTCTTTGGGTTTTATTCTCGAGGGTGATTTCCGAGGTTGTTGGAGAAAGCCTCTTATCAGGTGGGCTGTTCGCCATTGTCGCGCGTGTCTATTTTTAACCTTGACGTCTACTTTTCAGTCTGCTCCGTTGCGTTTCACTGCGCTACGCTACATTTCTTTTCATTACGCTCCATTTCATTTCACTCCATTTCACTTCATTTTCGTTCCGCTTCGTGTCCCTCCGCTCGCTCCCCTGCAAAGCAAACGTCAAGGTTGGACATCTGTAGACACGTGAATTTTCCCATCGCGGGCATATTTTCGAACGCCCAAAATGACCCACTTTTTGCTTTGAAAGAGCAATTTTCATAATATTCCTGAATTTTACTCATTTTTTTTCGTGCTTCTCCTAGGGGGGGTCTAGTCGCAAATGGTCACTCAGCGACGGAATAGCGACTGATAAATTTTCGTCGCTAACCTGTCGCCAATCAGCGACGGATTAGCGATACAAAATATCCGCCCGCGAAGTAGTCAATCAGTGACGAACCGCCTTTCCAATTCGCGACCCCTTCAGTCGCCGCGTTTCTTGAAGAAAGACGGCAAGGTAGGTGGGTGCGATTTTAAGGCGGTTGAGCTATTCTGTCGCTAAACCAGCTGCCGACCTATCTCTTTATTCGCATCTGTTCCGGTCGACGTGTTTCTTAGAAGAACATTAAAAGGCGTCCACTGTACTGGACGCGATTTAGAAAAGTCACATCAAATGTCCCGTCGGCTGACAGCGTACTCACGGGTCGATTGCCTCGAAACCATACGAGTCTTAAACGCGTCCAGTGTACTGGACGTGATTTTAAGGCGGTTCAGCAACTCGCACTTATCAAACCGACCTTCCTTAAAAGCGGCGGCTGTCCTGGACGCGATTTTGACCCAGAACCTTAAATCTCAGCCAGCGCTTCAACTGGAGAGAAGGGCCTTTCATTTTTGGGTTTGGCCGGGGTTTTAGAGAGAGAGAGAGAGTGTTTTTAGAGAGAGAGTGTGTGAGGATTCTAGAGAGAGAGAGAGAGAGAGGGGTTCTTCGTGGCGGAGCCTTGCCTCGTCGCCGTCTTCCTCGCCATCCCCGTCTTCGTCTCCGACCCGACGTTGCCGTCTTCCTCGCCATCGCGCACATCCAACGGAAGCCATGCCACCGTCGTCTTCCTCTTCTCGTTTGCCCTCCATAGCACCGTTACGCCGTCCGGCCTCCTCGGGGAAGCACCCCAGTTTTTCTTTCCTCCGGACCCCACATGGTCCTTTCCATTTTCGTTTGGGCCATACATTGCCCCTTTTCCATTTTACACATTACATGCATGCACACACATCATACCTTTTAGTTAGGGGTTTTAAAGACCACCCAAAAGGTGTGTTCTTCCCCTTTTTCATCTTTGTTATTTTATTTGTCTAGATTCATTTACTGCACATTCTGGGCTAATCCCGTTGTCTCTTTTGTCTGTCTTTTGTTTCAGATACCCCGAGCTGAATCTCCTTCGCCAGCCGTCTGGTGGAAGGAGGAGGAAAGAACCCGCCCCACACATCCCGCGCGATCCACGGGTGAAAGGTACACATCCCTTCTCTCCCATTCTTTACGCCCCACGCGGCGTTCTTTTGGCACTCTTGGCGTCTGGCGATCACGGTTTATTGCTTTATTTTCTTTTATCGCCTGAAGGACCACTGTCTGTTTTTATCGCCTTATTTTTTTCACGTGTATCCGTACATGTTGTCGGTGTGGACCTTCTTTCGTCCTCCCCGTAAAACGGGAGCGAAAAATAGGATCTACATCAGGCTTCAAATTGATAATGACTCTTTGCCTCATCTGTCTCTGATAAGGAGTGTCAGCTAGGAGAGGGACATCTGGAACTTCTGCTGCTTTCCCTTTCTCTTGGGCCTTGTCTATTGGAGGCTGCTGATCTTGATCATCCTCAGAATCTGAGGAACTGGCAGTCTCACCTTCTCTGAACTGGTTCTCTGAGGGATTTTCATTTCCCTCCCCCTGAGTCTCACTGCCCTTCTCAACTTCAGCTTCTTCTTCAGCATGCACACTTTCCATGGGAACTTCAGTTTGTGCTGCTGCTGCTGCTTCTTCTTGAATCGGGAGGACTTCTGAATGAATTGCAGTGTGGCCTGATGCCACAACACTTTCTCCCTGAATATCCTCTACTACTGAATGCTCCCCCTCAATGGGAGCATCTTCCATTACTATATTTTCTTGAACTTGGACTTGCTCCTGCTGGCTTGGAGCTGCTTCCATAACTACATCTTCTGTGTGGACCTCTGCCACAGATTTTGCTATACTTGGCTCATGTGCAACTGGCTCCCCCTGAGAGATGGAGTCTAGTGCATCCCTAAGTAGACTGCCTACTTGGGAAGATGGAAGAGGAGCCTCTGAGAATTGCCCAAAGGGCTCAATATGCTCAGGAGGGATGTTCTCAATTCTTCTTCTGCTTGCTTCTTCTGCTACTGCTGGCACTGCTGCTGCTGACACTTCTTTTGAAATTGATGGAACAATTTGAACAATTTCAGGATCCACTGCTGCTGCTGCTGCCTCAGACACTGCTGCTGCTTCTGCTACTGGTTCTAGGTCATCTTGGGCTTCACCAAGGATGGTTTCACCTTCAACCGCACCAGTCTTGGACCACACACCATTCACTACAGAAAATCCACTTTTTCTTAAATTTCTGGATCTAATAGCTTGGCCCATCTTTTCAGACACATCACCAACTACACTTATGCCGAAATGATCAAAGATTTTGGTCAGGAGATGGGCATATGGTAGTGAGATGTTCAATTTGCTTTTTATATCCCACACTTGAGATCTTGCAAACTTCATTCTCTCAATAATGAGTTCTGCAGTATTAATTTCCTAATTCTGGATAGCCCAGTACATCAGGTCTGAATCAGCCTTGGTGCATGAGGAGAAAGTTGCACTCCTTGGCACAATGATCTGACAAATTATAAAATGCAATAATCTATTAAAGGCACTAAGCTGGTTAATATCCAGCTTCCCATCCTTCAGCTTGAACTCCGGACCTATTATCCCCAAACCCTTGACCTTAGTGTCCACAGAGTGGACTCCACTTCGACCAGAGGTAGAGACTTCAAACAAAGATGCTAACAGATCCCTGGTGATTCTGATTTGGGTTCCCTTGACCATAGAAGTCAGGGTCCCATCCTCTTCTATCTTCAGACAGACATAGAAAGCCTTGACAAGATCTGGATAACTTACATCAGAAAGGGTTGCAGTCTTCGTCCATTTCAGCCTCTGTAGAGCTTCAACCAAACTGCCCATTCTGTTCTTCTCTAAGTCTGCTAAATCCACTGCCTTGTGACCGCAAAGCTTTGCCTTGACTGAAGCGAACCTGGCTTGCTCTTCTGCGGTGAGGAATGCAGCTCCGTAACCCCCAACACTGCCAGAAACAGTTGAAGAGGCCATGGAATCAAGCAAGAAAGGTTCTGGAGGTTTGGAAGGGTGGTTGAGGGAGAAGCCCTCAAGAAATTTCTGGCGGGAGAGGTTGAATGCTTCAAATCTGAGAGAAGTCGATGCCAGGGACGAAGGGTTATCGCCTCAGACAAACAGAAGGATGAAAGCGATAAGAAGGGAGATGAATCGATCCCACAAGATTTCCAGGATTTATGAAATGGAGGATAAATGCCCCTTTTTGAAGAGGTGCGCCTTTATTGGCAGAAAACGACAAACCCCGGTTTGAAAGAAATAAAGAATTACACGAACGAATCGACGGAAGAATTTACGCAAGAAGGATAAATAAGAAGTAATTGAGATAATTTTTGCTCACTTCAAGGAGAATAATTAATTGGGCTCCGAAATTTAATATTTCAGTATTTAACAGATAAATCTATCACAATTTACACATGCCTAATTCCCTTCTGAGAGAAGTGAACCTCTCTTCGGGTAAGGCTTTTGTGAAGATATCTGCCAGCTGATTATTTGTATCAATAAAATATATTTCAATATTACCATTAGCTACATGATCACGAATAAAATGATATCTAACCTCAATGTGTTTGGTTCTTGAGTGCTGTACTGGATTCTTGGTTAAGTTTATGGCACTTGTGTTGTCACATAATAGTGGAATTGACTTGATGTGCATTCCGTAGTCCTCAAGTTGTTGCTTATCCATAGGAGTTGTGTACAACAACTTCCAGCAGCCACGTACTCAGCTTCAGCTGTTGAGAGTGCTACTAATTCTGCTTCTTGGAGGACCAGGATATCAAGCATCCTGCAAGAAATTGACAACAACCACTGGTGCTTTTTCTATCTAGTTTGCATCCAGCATAGTCAGCATCAGAGTACCCTACTAAATTTACTTCAGATGATTTTGGATACCAGATACCTAGATCATGAGTTCTAGATAAATATCTGAAATTTTTTTTAACACTAATTAAATGAGATTCTCTAAGGTCTGCTTGATATCTAGCACACATGCATACACTAAATAGTATATCAGGTCTGCTGGCAGTTAAGTAAAGTAGAGAACCTATCATACCTCTATAGATCTTTTGATATACTTTCTTACTATCTTTGTCACTGTCCATTCTTGTTGAAGTGCTCATTGGTGTTGACAGTGGCTTGGAATTTTCGAATCCAAACTTCTTCAAGAGCTCCTTGGTGTATTTGGCTTGACAGATGTGGGTGCCATCTCCTCCTTGCTTGATTTGTAATCCAAGGAAGCAGTTCAGCTCCCCCATCATGCTCAACTCAAATTCTCTCTGCATAAGCTTCTCAAAGTACTTGCAAAGAGATTCATCAGTAGATCAAAAAATTATGTCATATACATAAATTTGTACAAGTAGTATGTGCTTGACCTTTGACTTTATAAATAAAGTGCTATCTACTTGTCCTCTAGTGAAACCATGATCTAATAAAAAGGAACTAAGCCTTTCATACCAGGCTCTAGGTGCTTGCTTTAAACCATATAATGTCTTATGAAGTTTAAAAACATGATTTGGAAATTCTGAATCATCAAAACCTGGGGTTGTTCTACATAAACTTCTTCTTTAATGAAACCATTTAAAATAATTTCAAATCTAGAGCAGATGAATATGCAAGTAAAATCCTAATAGCCTCAAGTCTAGCTACATGTGCATAGGTTTCATCAAAATCTATGCCTTCCTCTTGGGAATAGCCTTGAGCTACCAATCTGGCCTTGTTTCTTAAGATCACACCAGCTTTATCCAATTTATTTCTAAACATCCATTTGGTGCCAATAACTGGATGACTTGATGGTCTAGGAACAAGTGACCATACATGGTTTCTCTTGAACTGATTCAGTTCATCTTGCATGGCTAGAATCCAAGACTCATCAGTAAGAGCTTCATTGACTATCCTAGGCTCTATTTGAGAAACAAATGCTAGGTAATCACAAGGGATTACATTACCTCTTGTTCTTACCCCTACAGATGGATCACCAATAATATTTTCAGGTGGGTGATCTTTCTTGTATCTCCACTCCTTTGGAAGATTTTTATGTTCAATGTCTGTTTTCTGCAAGTCTTCTAGAGGTGGATCTTCCTTGTCCTCAATTGATGTGTTCTTTAATTTCTTAGACAAGTCATCTGCATCATCAGTGTCGCTCTCTTCTTCCTTTCTCAAGGAAGGGTTAGTTTCATCAAAAATAATATGTACAGACTGTTCAATCAATAAGGTGCGTTTATTAAACACTATAACCTTTAGGTTTAGTAGCATACCCCATGAAGATGCCTTCATCTGATTTGACATCCAACTTACCAATGTCTCTTTTGCCGTTGTTGTGAATGAAGCATGGACATCCAAAGGTTCTGAAGTGACTGATCTTTGGCTTCTTTCCCTTGAACAACTCATATGCAGTCTTCTTCAAGATGGGTCTGATCATCACTCTATTAATGATATAGCTTGCTGTGTTCACTGCTTCAGCCCAGAAATACTTTGGTAAATCATATTCTGACAGCATTGTTCTTGCCATATCCAATAATGTTCTATTCTTCCTCTCAGCAACTCCATTTTACTGTGGTGTCCTTGGTGTTGAGAAGTTATGCTCAATCCCTTGGTCATCACAAAATTTTACAAATTTTTCATTTTGAAACTCTCCTCCATGATCTGACCGGATTCCAACAATGCAAAACTTCTTGTCTTTCTGTACTCTTCTGCTGAAGCTTACAAAACTATCAAAGGTATCATCTTTATGCTCCAAAAAAGAAACCCATGTGAATCTGGAATAATCATCCACAATAACAAATCCAAAATTCTTTCCTCCAAGACTAGTGGTCCTCATTGGCCCGAATAAATCCATGTGAAGGAGTTCTAAGGGTTTAGAGGTGGTTACCATAGTCTTTGACTTGAAGGAACTCTTAGTGTGCTTCCCTTTTGCACACAGTCTGCAGATACCATCCAATTTATTGCTGACCTTTGGCAGATCTTCCACAAGACTTCTCTTTCTGAGCTTATTCATGCCATCCAAACTGCAGTGGCCCAATCTTCTGTACCACAGCTCAGTTGACTACTCTTTGCTGGCCGCTAAACAAACGTCTTGATCCTTGAGTTCTTCATGATAGAGCACGTACAGGTTCTTTTCTCTGTTAGCTTCGAAGATTACTGCTCCATCCTTCAGGATACTGCACTTGGATTCTTGGAACTTGATCTGATGACCTTTGTCACAAAGCTGGCTGATGCTTATGAGGTTGTGCTTTAGCCCTTTGACACACAGTACATCTTAAATAACTGTTTTCCCTTTGTTGCTCACAGAACCAATGCCTATCACTGTTCCTTTTCCATTATCTCCATAGGTGACTGTTCCTTCTTCAGCTTGGAGATGAGTGAACAGCTTCCTGTTCCCTGACATGTGCCTTGAGCACCAGCTGTCCAGGTATCACTTTGATGCTCGAAGGCTTCCCTGAAAAGGAGACATTAAGTTTTAGGTACCCAAGTTCTTTTGGGTCCTTGTTGGTTGGTGTCAACAGTTTCCTTTTTAATTATCCATTTCTTATGTCTAGTTGGACATGTTATTTTTATATGCCCTAACTTATTGCAATGGCTACAGCAGGACGTTTTTGTTACTCTTTTAATATATTTGAAATTGGCTTTGTATGTTGTATCTTGTTCAGGTGTAAACTTCGGAGTTGGATATATTTTAGGTTGAATTATTGTTTCTTCATTTCTGGTGGTGTATATCCTAAACCATGTTTCTTCTTTCCTGAACGTCTAGCACCTTTTAATATTAAGGAGTTCTTACCATTTGTAAATTTCTCCAATGTGCTTGACAGTTTGTCATTTTCTTCATTTAAAGTTTTAATTTCTTTTCTCAGTTCATCTGAACTCTCCTGTTTTTCTAATCTGATTATTTGTTTATTTTTATCTTTTAGATCTTCACATAATAGTTCATTTCTTCTTTTGAGTTCAGTTATTTGTTTTTCTAATTCTTTATTTTCTATTTTTAGATCTGAATTTGTGTTTTCTAAACATGCAGTATTTTTCTTACTAACTTTTAACAGTTTTGTTACTTCCCTGTATTTACGGTATAATTCGTTGAAAGCTTCTTCAAGATTATCAGAATCAGAATCATTGCAAGAATCAAAAGATGAATCAGAAGTTACCTTCTCTTCAGTGTTTGCCATAAAAGCCAAGTTGGCTTCTTCTTCTTCACTGTTTGAGCTTGACTCATTGTCTGAGTCGCTGCTGTTGCTCCATGCTACTTCCATAGCCTTTTTCTTATGCCTCCTAAATTTCTTGGAGCTTTCTCTCTTTCTGAATTCAGGCTTCTTGAGCTTTGGACATTCTGCTTTAATATGTCCTGGCTTTTTGCACTCGTAGCATTTGGGCTCGCCCTTTTTCTGATCCTTTCCATTTGGTTTCTTGAAGTCCTTATTTTTTTTGAAGTGTCTTCTACCAGATTGGAACTTCTTCTTCTTGGCTAGAATGCGCTGCAGTTTTCTTGATAGCATGGCTTCTTCATCTTCGCAATCATTTGAGCTTTCATCTTCGGCTGATGACTCATCTGATCTGTCTTCTTCTGCTTTAAGAGCATTTAAATGTTTCTTTCTACTTGAAGACTCTCCTAGTCTCTCCATATTTATCTCGTGGGCCATAAGGGACCCAATGAGCTTTTACAAAGACATCCTCTTTAGATCATTAGCTTCCTCAATGGCTGTTACCTTGGGAGTCCATGTAGATGGAAGAGATCTAAGGATTTTTCTGACCATATCTCCAATCTCATAGGTCTTCCCAAGTCCTGCTAATCCATTTGTAATGTCTGTGAATCTACTGAACATTTGAGTTATGGACTCTCCTGACTGCATCTGGAACCTCTCATATTGAGTTACCAGAATATCTATTTTGGTTTCCTTAACCTTGTCCGTGCCTTCATAAGTGATTCTCAATTTTTCCCACATCTCCATTGCGAATTTGCAGGCTGATACTCTATTGAATTCTTTTTTGCTGAGAGCACAGCACAGAATGCTTTTAACCTTACAGTTTAAAGAAATCTTCTTCCTGTCATTATCTGTCCACTGAGCCTTTTCGTTGGTGACTGGGAGATCGCCTTCTTCAACTATGGACCATATCTGGTAGTCATGACCTTGTATAAAATACTCCATTCTTGTTTTCCAGTAAGCATAGTCTTCTCCATCGAATAATGGTGGTCGGTTGACAGACTGATCTTCATTGTGACCTTGGGCTGCCATGGATCTTTACTCTTCAGATCGTTGGATCTTCTTCTTTGTCAAAGAGACTAGCTCTGATACCACTTGTTGCTCAGCTAGGTAGCCCAGAGGGGGGTGAATGGGTCTTTAAAAATTCTTCTGCAAATACCTGTTCACTAAAAATGTTCACACACAAAGACATACTTTGATGGATGTTAGTTATTGTTAGGATAAACAACAATCACACAAAGAAGCAATCACACAACACAAGAGTTTATCCTGGTTTGGATCTCCTCTCCTTAGGAGTCCTACGTCCAGTCCCTGAGCAACAACTCAGGATTTCACTAACTAGGGTACAGTCCCCCCATGGACACTACAACACCCAGCTCAGCTGGTCTTCTCTTCTCAGCCCGAAGAGGAACAACACCCTGGATACCCCACCAGGTCTTCCTTCACACCAGAAGGGCACACACACACCCTGGATACCACCAGGTCTTCCTTCACACACGAAGGGTACAAGCATAGAAACAAGTAAGCAGGAGATTAAGCCCCTAGATCAAGCTTTGACAAGCCAAGATCTGAAGCAAAGGACTGAGAGCTTAAGGTCTACAAACTAAGCTCACTCTCAGATCCAGCCGCTCTCTCAAGATCTACAAACAATGCAGAGAGCAAAAGAGCTAATCTAATGGAATGAGGCTTGGCTCTTTCTTGAGAACTCGCAGAAGAAATTAAAGAGGAAGTACTTCACCTGACCGCGGGTGCCTTCTTAGCGGGCAATCCCCATGCTTCTTTGGATTCCATGACTCAAATCATGAACTATCTGGACCAATTAGGGTTGGGGCAGGAAATGTTACTCCACCTCATGGAAGGATATATGGACATAATAACTGAAGCAGCAAGAGAGTTGTATTATGGCCAGGTAGAGGAGCAGCCACCTCAGTCTGAAGGATCTGCAGTACCGGAGTAAAGTTGGTCGGGAAGGAGGAAATCTAATTTTGTAAACCTCTCCTTTTGTTTAAAGTAGTGGTTGTACATACAACTTCCATGTATATGTGAAGTGAGAGGTTGGACAGTGTTGATGGTATTGTAAAAATGACGGTCTAGCAGGAAGAATGTTGTGAATATTTTTAGTTTATGTAACAAAAGTGCTAGTGTCAATGCAATGTAAATATTTTGACTAGTTAATGAAATAGTGTGTGATATGTGACATTCAAGTTTGTACATGATAAATATGAGAATGGTTTGATTTTGGATTAATGTATCCATTATTGGATGTCTCAGATAGTCAGATACTCGTACAATTTACTCATGAACGGAGGTGATGCTAGCTGGAGAAAAATGGAGAATTCAATGCAAGACTTCACCCGAGTAATGAAAACAATAGCCCGAAACAACAGTCAAAACGGAACAAGCTTATTTAAAGATTTTCGAAGTTTGGACCCCCCAAGATTTGCTGGAAGTACAAACCCGGATGAGGCTGAGAATTGGTTGAAAGATGTCACGCCCCTCCAATTTAGCAGCGGAATAAATCGGAGGGAGACGCGAACAACGAGTATGGTAACGACAATTGCGCATACTTTCGCAAACATCAGAGCATCTAATGAACAATAGTTGAAATAACTCTTCGTTTCATTATAAAATCACTAAGACTATTACAACCACTAATTCGGAGCCAATACATAGGGCTCAATGATATCATTACATTGAAAAGAAATCTAAAGCAACAACTACTAGACTCCAATTGTGCTAGGGTAACTTCGTTATTTGACTCCGGGTCACTCATCACTCTGGTCTTGTCCCATTGGTACGTATAACGTCATTGTCCGACTTACCTGAGACACAATAACAAATAACGAAGGGTGAGCGATAACGCCCAGTAGGACTTAAATCTCAGGCTCAAGCAGCTTTAAATAATTAATGCATTAAATGGCAGAGTAACTAATGATAGAGAGAGTCATGTAAAGTCGAGAAAGTAACAGCACAAGTAACATGGTTCAAATAGCAGATGAATCAAGTATAGCACGATGACTAAAGTCAAGTCACGATAGAAAATGATAACAATAATAGCAAGTAACGATATTGTCCAGAATAGCAAGAGACATGTATAGCAAGAAGAGATGATAGTAGATGGTCATGTAAAGAGTAAATTGCACTTTGAATGTGATCAAGTCGCGATAGCACACAGTAACTCAAGATAGCGAGTATCAAGTAGAGCAAGTAGAGCGTATGGTGAGATAGCGTGTAACGAGATAGCGTGTAACAAGTAGCGTGTAACAAGATAGCGTGTAGGGTTGCACAACGGTGCACTGGTAGAGTACGACAATAGTCACTTTGGGACAGTAGCCGTTTCACGATAGTACATTACGTCTGAACTCCTCAGACTAATGTATAACAGTTTGTGATAGCACAGTAATATCACAGTACGTCTGAACTCCTCAGACTAAAAGGATAGTAGTTAGATGTCTAGCCAAGATAGTATAGTCAGAACCGGTGCAATGCAGAACACCGTCAATAGCCCCTGCAGGTATTTTCGGGTGGCTCTCTGCCCCCAGGACTAGATTGGAGCCCCTCGGACACTCTCCGTGCCCTGCACAGTATGCATTTGATACAGTAGAGTCACAAGACCCATATTATAGCGCTAGACAGTCACGAAATAGCACAAACGATAGGAGCCACACAGCTCAAAGGGTAACAAGAGAGTGCTAGATGAATAGACGAGAGAGACGGGATAGTAGAGTGAACGTGAATATGAGTAGACGAGCGAGTATAGCATAGATGAGATCTTATGGTCATTGCACATGAAACGTCGAGTAACGAGTGATGGTAACAGTTGCACAACACGCGCGTAAGGTATTGGCAGTCAGGTGGAACTCACGATCTTTCCGCTGGCCTCGTTAAGCACAGGTCCAGAGGTCCGGCGTGATTCAAGATAAGAGCGAGAGAACAATCTAAGGCCGTTTGGATCTTACTGATCCCTAGAGTGTATCATAGGTGTTAGGGTACAACCGGCTCGTCGACCATGTGGGAATCCATGATCAGAGGAGACTTACGGAGGCCTTGCACAAGGATTCACTAGTCCGGCGGAAGGAGTATCCGATGGAGAGTTCGTCCAAGTCAAGAAAGTGTGTAAATATAGAAACAAGTGCTCGACGTTCTAGAGGAATTCTAGAACAGTGGAGCGTCGAGATCGGTGTTCTAAAACATCGCACGAATCGTAAACGAGTACTTGTTAAAGTAAGGTAATTAATTGCAATAATTACCAGATATGTTATGTGTCATATTCATACAATTTAAGCCATGTTTGGATGGTTCAACGTGTGTGTATGTGTCATGAAATCAAGGATATGAAAGATCAAGTGATTGACTTTTATTAGATTAAAATACAATCAATACTTACAACTTTGTTTTTATGTAGTTAAGATCGTCAACATGATATGGGAATTATGGTGGTACAACAAGACTTGCAAAAGACTGATTTTCAGGCCCAAAACTGAGATCGCGACGTGGTCTTGCAAGGATCGCGACGGGGTCGTCAGATCAGGCAGGCAGAACGCGACAGGGGTACTGTCGCGACCAGAACGCGACAGAGGTACTGTCGCGACCCGACCTCAGAACGCGACATATCGGGCCGTCGCGTTCACAGGGTCTGCGCCTGAGTCCGACCGGGATCTGACATGCTCTTGGTTCAGACTTACCATGTTTTGACACAGGGGTGATATTCATGAAACGCCTATATCTCTCTATATGCTGACCTTTAGACAAAACACTCAACATAGAAAATGTCGAGGACATCTATTGGAAGAACTTTTGTGTTGTGGTCTGGGTGTGAATCCATCTCTAATTGCATGCAATACAGGAAGAACATAAAAAAGCCCTAAACATGCATGACTTCGTTGCGACTTACATGTTAGGCTTGTAACATGAGATCTACTGATACTTGGACAAAACGTTTAACATAAAAGATGACCAGGACAACTAGTGGAAGAACTTAGATGTTGGGGGTTTTACCTAATTCGGTCTTTGTCCTTGTGAAAAACATGAAGAACTTAAAGTTAAATGCAACCTGAAAACGCAGTATCCTGCATGACTCTATTACGAAGTTTATAACTCTCTAACTAATGATATTTAAACAAAACACTTAACATGAAAGATGACCATGACAACTATTTAAAGAACTTTTATGTTGGAGGCTTGACCTACTTCGGCCTTTAATCTTGTGCAAAACAGGAAGAACTTAAGGCTATCTGCAAACCCGAAAACACAGTATTATGCATGACTCTCTTACGGGGTTCATAACTCTCTAACTAAAGACTTTTAGACAAAACGTTCAACATGAAAGATGATCGTGACTACAAGTAGAAGAACTTTTATGTTGATGATTTAGTCTAGTTCGGTCTCAAATTGTATGCATAATAAGAAGAACGGGAAAAGCCCTAACTGTGCGCGACTTAGGGAGAACGACTAATACACAAAGGATACTCCATGAAAATTAGTAAAATCAGAAGCAAATGAATCTAGACTCGAAGCTCTACAAGATGATATTATTTTTCTTTAATCTTGACCCAAGAATGCCTACCTTTGAATGCAAAGAACTCCCTGCAGGTTCCTGGTTCGCTACAGGGCGAGGTGGAAGAAGACCACGTTTTTCCCCAGCCTTCTCCTCTCCTCCAGCGCCCCAAACTTGCTGCACACGACCCCAACTTGATGCTAAACCTTCCCCAAACGTTTTGTGAAGAGTTCTTATAGTTTTAGGGTGCTACTTCATGTCCTAATGGGACTAGGAAAGAGGGCTGCGAATTTCTGCATTCTAGTTTCCAAAATCTGAGATTCTCTCACCCAAAGGAGGTAGCAAAGGTTTAGGAAACCACCTCTTAGAGTTGGGTCCGGTTTTGACTTACCTTGCATGACTAATTACCCTAATTTAAACCCTAATGTGCCCTTCACAATTATTGCATATTTATAGGTACGAATTTCTGAGTATTTTTATGTTCCAATTTTATTATTAGGCTAAAAGTGATCCATTGGCCCATTTTCATTAATGGGTCACTAATACATAATGTTATAAGTCTCTCCAACCTATTTATTTAATTTATGGTTGGGTTATTTTTCCGTGTTAACAATTTTCCGACTTAGTTCCCTAATTCGGTTAACTTGGTCACGTGTAACGTACACTTGGCCAATCGGATTTTTCGTTGCTCGAATCTCTTCATGAAACTCTTAAGAATAATGTTTGAGGTTGATTTATAATTTTTACGGAATTTTCTAATGTGTTTTCTCACGTACGATAGTGGTACGTAAGTTCTATCATTTCGATAATACGTAAGTTATTTATTTACTATTTTCATACTTGAATTTGTTCATGGGTCATAAGTTGTCCATTGATCCAATTCCTTTTATGGACTATCCCCACATATTGTTTGGAGTCTACCCATAATTTTTATTTCAATTGTTAATCCACTTGGCTCATGAAATAATGGATTCTCCAATTTATTCCCTATTTACAATAATAAGTCACATAAATTCTAAATCATGGTCCGAATTATTTTTCTATGCCCAAATTTCTTAATGGGTCATTAGATAATAATTTTTAAGGTATAACTATTATTTTCATAGAATTTTTATATGAGTTTCTACTCATGCAATAATGATGTGTATCTTTTAACTAGTTTGATTTTTATTAATGGGCAAAATTTTCATTTATCTATAATATTTTTTTTAATTAATAAAATTTCTGGGGTATTACATCCTCCCCCACTTAAAGAGAATTTGGTCCCCAAATTCATATGATATGATACGACTACCAAGTTATTATGGATATTTCATTCCATCATCTCCCCCACTTAGGGTTTTGCTATAAAATTAACTAAGGGTGTAATGATGGTACCTTGTCCACCTTCATTGGCATGATTCATATCCACGAGAGCTTGTAATCGTCCTTGGCGTGGAGTTTGGTTCCTCTTTGTTGGACAATCGATGACTCGATGTTGTTGACTTCCACATCGCAAGCATCTGCCGAATTTCTTCCAACAGTTATCTATCTGATGCCCTGGTTTCTTACAAAATTTACAGAATTCCTTACTCTCCACTTTCCCTTTCATTCTCTTGCTAACTATTGTATTTTTCCTTTATTATCATCGGAATGAGTAGCACGTCCCCTTTTCAACACCTTCTTGTTATGGATCTTTTCAAGGAGTCCCATGGTGTCCTCTACTAATTGAGCTCTCAATACCATGACTGAATATACTTCAATGTCTTGTGGAGCCAACCTTTCCCAGAATACAGGTCTCAACCCTTCCAGAAATTTCTTCGCCTTCATCTTCTCCGTACTTACCAGATGTGGTGCGTACTGTGCTAGTCTTTCGAATTGCACTTCATATTCTGCTACAGACATCATTCGTTGTTTTAAATTGGCGAATTCATTTGCCTTCTTCTCGCGAATCCTCTCAGAAAAGTATTTGGTATTGAAGAGTTCTAAAAATTTCTCCCACTCTATGTTGATGTTGGGTAATTGTCGACTAGCAGCTTCCCACCAGGTTCTAGCATCGCGGTCCAACTGGAAGGTTGCCAGAAGGACTTTATCTTGCTCTGAACATCGCATAACCCTAAAGATCCGTTCCATTGCCTTCACCCAATTTTCAGCTTCATCGGGATCCGGAGTTCCATTAAACCTAGGGGGATTTATTCTTTGAAAATTCCCATATAAGTCTCCTGCCCCATTTCTTGCTCCTGCTTGAATTACGTTGTTAAGGGCTTGAGTAAACCCCTGTAGGGTCTGTTGTAATTCGTGCATTGGTGCATGCTCGCCAGCCATCTCCTCTGGTCTCCTGCGAGCAATAATAATTTTGTTAATTTCTTTTTAAACTTAGGGTGTTTGTACATATAGTTAAGCTCCTAGCATAACCCCAAGCTTTACCCAATCTCTCACATAGGTATGGTGGTTGTCTTAAACACGGTTATGGCAGTTCACCTAGAACATCCTAGGACCTAAATATCCTAATAAGGACATCCTAGGCTCTGATGCCAACTGTCACGCCCCTCCAATTTAGCAGCGGAATAATCGGAGGGAGACGCGAACAACGAGTATGGTAACGACAATTGCGCATACTTTCGCAAACATCAGAGCATCTAATGAACAGTAGTTGAAATAACTCTTCGTTTCATTATAAAATCACTAAGACTATTACAACCACTAATTCGGAGCCAATATATAGGGCTCAATGACATCATTACATTGAAAAGAAATCTAAAGCAACAACTACTAGACTCCAATTGTGCTAGGGTAACTTCGTTATTTGACTCCGGGTCACTCATCACTCTGGTCTTGTCCCATTGGTACGTATAACGTCATTGTCCGACTTACCTGAGACACAATAACAAATAACGAAGGGTGAGCGATAACGCCCAGTAGGACTTAAATCTCAGGCTCAAGCAGGCTTTAAATAATTAATGCATTAAATGGCAGAGTAACTAATGATAGAGAGAGTCATGTAAAGTCGAGAAAGTAACAGCACAAGTAACATGGTTCAAATAGCAGATGAATCAAGTATAGCACGATGACTAAAGTCAAGTCACGATAGAAAACGATAACAATAATAGCAAGTAACGATATTGTCCAGAATAGCAAGAGACATGTATCGCAAGAAGAGATGATAGTAGATGGTCATGTAAAGAGTAAATTGCACTTTGAATGTGATCAAGTCGCGATAGCACACAGTAACTCAAGATAGCGAGTATCAAGTAGAGTAAGTAGAGCGTATGGTGAGATAGCGTGTAACGAGATAGTGTGTAACAAGGTAGCATGTAACAAGATAGCGTGTAGGGTTGCACAACGGTGCACTGGTAGAGTACGACAATAGTCACTTTGGGACAGTAGCCGTTTCACGATAGTACATTACGTCTGAACTCCTCAGACTAATGTATAACAGTTTGTGATAGCACAGTAATATCACAGTACGTCTGAACTCCTCAGACTAAAAGGATAGTAGTTAGATGTCTAGCCAAGATAGTATAGTCAGAACCGGTGCAATGCAGAACACCGTCAATAGCCCCTGCAGGTATTTTCGGGTGGCTCTCTGCCCCCAGGACTAGATTGGAGCCCCTCGGACACTCTCCGTGCCCTGCACAGTATGCATTTGATACAGTAGAGTCACAAGACCCATATTATAGCGCTAGACAGTCACGAAATAGCACAAACGATAGGAGCCACACAGCTCAAAGGGTAACAAGAGAGTGCTAGATGAATAGACGAGAGAGACGGGATAGTAGAGTGAACGTGAATATGAGTAGACGAGCGAGTATAGCATAGATGAGATCTTATGGTCATTGCACATGAAACGTCGAGTAACGAGTGATGGTAACAGTTGCACAACACGCGCGTAAGGTATTGGCAGTCAGGTGGAACTCACGATCTTTCCGCTGGCCTCGTTAAGCACAGGTCCAGAGGTCCGGCGTGATTCAAGATAAGAGCGAGAGAACAATCTAAGGCCGTTTGGATCTTACTGATCCCTAGAGTGTATCATAGGTTTAGGGTACAACCGGCTCGTCGACCATGTGGGAATCCATGATCAGAGGAGACTTACGGAGGCCTTGCACAAGGATTCACTAGTCCGGCGGAAGGAGTATCCGATGGAGAGTTCGTCCAAGTCAAGAAAGTGTGTAAATATAGAAACAAGTGCTCGACGTTCTAGAGGAATTCTAGAACAGTGGAGCGTCGAGATCGGTGTTCTAAAACATCGCACGAATCGTAAACGAGTACTTGTTAAAGTAAGGTAATTAATTGCAATAATTACCAGATATGTTATGTGTCATATTCATACAATTTAAGCCATGTTTGGATGGTTCAACGTGTGTGTATGTGTCATGAAATCAAGGATATGAAAGATCAAGTGATTGACTTTTATTAGATTAAAATACAATCAATACTTACAACTTTGTTTTTATGTAGTTAAGATCGTCAACATGATATGGGAATTATGGTGGTACAACAAGACTTGCAAAAGACTGATTTTCAGGCCCAAAACTGAGATCGCGACGTGGTCTTGCAAGGATCGCGACGGGGTCGTCAGATCAGGCAGGCAGAACGCGACAGGGGTACTGTCGCGACCAGAACGCGACAGAGGTACTGTCGCGACCCGACCTCAGAACGCGACATATCGGGCCGTCGCGTTCACAGGGTCTGCGCCTGAGTCCGACCGGGATCTGACATGCTCTTGGTTCAGACTTACCATGTTTTGACACAGGGGCGATATTCATGAAACGCCTATATCTCTCTATATGCTGACCTTTAGACAAAACACTCAACATAGAAAATGTCGAGGACATCTATTGGAAGAACTTTTGTGTTGTGGTCTGGGTCTGAATCCGTCTCTAATTGCATGCAATACAGGAAGAACATAAAAAAGCCCTAAACATGCATGACTTCGTTGCGACTTACATGTTAGGCTTGTAACATGAGATCTACTGATATTTGGACAAAATGTTTAACATAAACGATGACCAGGACAACTAGTGGAAGAACTTTTATGTTGGGGGTTTTACCTAATTCGGTCTTTGTCCTTGTGAAAAACATGAAGAACTTAAAGTTAAATGCAACCTGAAAACGCAGTATCCTGCATGACTCTATTACAAGTTTATAACTCTCTAAATAATGATATTTAAACAAAACACTTAACATGAAAGATGACCATGACAACTAGTTAAAGAACTTTTATGTTGGAGGATTGACCTACTTCGGCCTTTAATCTTGTGCAAAACAGGAAGAACTTAAGGCTATCTGCAAACCCGAAAACACAGTATTATGCATGACTCTCTTACGGGGTTCATAACTCTCTAACTAAAGACTTTTAGACAAAATGTTCAACATGAAAGATGATCGTGACTACAAGTAGAAGAACTGTTATGTTGATGGTTTATTCTAGTTCGGTCTCAAATTGTATGCATAAAAAGAAGAACGGGAAAATCCCTAACTGTGCGCGACTTAGGGAGAACGACTAATACACAAAGGATATTCCATGAAAATTACTAAAATCAGAAGCAAATGAATCTAGACTCGAAGCTCTACAAGATGATATTATTTTTCTTTAATCTTGACCCAAGAATGCCTACTTTGAACGCAAAGAACTCCCTGCAGGTTCCTGGTTCGCTACAGGGCGAGGTGGAAGAAGACCACGTTTTTCCCCAGCCTTCTCCTCTCCTCCAGCGCCCCAAACTTGCTGCACACGACCCCAACTTGATGCTAAACCTTCCCCAAACGTTTTGTGAAGAGTTCTTATAGTTTTAGGGTGCTACTTCATGTCCTAATGGGACTAGGAAAGAGGGCTGCGAATTTCTGCATTCTAGTTTCCAAAATCTGAGATTCTCTCACCCAAAGGAGGTAGCAAAGGTTTAGGAAACCACCTCTTAGAGTTGGATCCGGTTTTGACTTACCTTGCATGACTAATTACCCTAATTTAAACCCTAATGTGCCCTTCACAATTATTGCATATTTATAGGTACGAATTTCTGAGTATTTTTATGTTCCAATTTTATTATTAGGCTAAAAGTGATCCATTGGCCCATTTTCATTAATGGGTCACTAATACATAATGTTATAAGTCTCTCCAACCTATTTATTTAATTTATGGTTGGGTTATTTTTCCGTGTTAACAATTTTCCGACTTAGTTCCCTAATTCGGTTAACTTGGTCACGTGTAACGTACACTTGGCCAATCGGATTTTTCGTTGCTCGAATCTCTTCATGAAACTCTTAAGAATAATGTTTGAGGTTGATTTATAATTTTTACGGAATTTTCTAATGTGTTTTCTCACGTACGATAGTGGTACGTAAGTTCTATCATTTCGATAATACGTAAGTTATTTATTTACTATTTTATACTTGAATTTGTTCATGGGTCATAAGTTGTCCATTGATCCAATTCCTTTTATGGACTATCCCCACATATTGTTTGGAGTCTACCCATAATTTTTATTTCAATTGTTAATCCACTTGGCTCATGAAATAATGGATTCTCCAATTTATTCCCTATTTACAATAATAAGTCACATAAATTCTAAATCATGGTCCGAATTATTTTTCTATGCCTAAATTTCTTAATGGGTCATTAGATAATAATTTTTAAGGTATAACTATTATTTTCATAGAATTTTTATATGAGTTTCTACTCATGCAATAATGATGTGTATCTTTTAACTAGTTTGATTTTTATTAATGGGCAAAATTTTCATTTATCTATAATATTTTTTTAATTAATAAAATTTCTGGGGTATTTCAAAAGATATGGAGCGAATTTTCAAGATGATCAAATGTACAGAAGAAAAAAAGTTCGTCTGACAACATTCCAATTAGATCAGGATGCCCGAGCATGGTGGGAAACTGTGGAGGCTACCTTAGAGGATGCAACTCAAGTGAGTTGGGAGGAGTTTGTGAAACTATTTAATGATCAATATTTCTCTGAGGTAGTTCAGGAGAAGAAAGCAAATGAATTTGCTAGTTTAAAACAACTCAGGATGACAGTATCAGAGTATGAGGCTAAGTTTGCCCGATTATCTAAGTACGCTCCACATCTTATAGCCACGGAAAAAATAAAGGCTAAAAGGTTTATGAATGGTCTGCGTCCCAATTTTATTATGCAGCTAACTCCTCATCTAATCACTACCTATTCAGAAATGGTTAAGAGAGCCTTGGCACTGGAAGCTACGAATGACACTGTGGATAAGATTAGAGGGAAGTATGGAGAAGGATCTTCGGATCGAAAAAGGAAGTATGAACCGGGAAATGCCCCGAAGTTTCAGCAGGCTGCAAAGAAGGTAGGAAAAGCTCCAGTTGGAGGTAGGGATGTTTGTAAGCATTGCCATCTCAGCGGGCACAAGGCTGAGAATTGCTGGCGTCGGTTGGGTGCCTGTCTCCGCTGTGGGAGTACGCAACACCGAATCCCAGATTGCCCGATGCCTAAGACTGCACCAACAAATCAGAACCCCGGAATGAAGCAAGGTAGACTGCAAGCCATTCAGGATGTGGAACCTGAATCCCTGCCAAAAGGGGGATTGATAGAAGGTACACTATTAGTAAACTCAAAACTTGCGTATGTATTGTTTGATTCAGGAGCTACACATTCTTTTGTTAGTCATGAGTTTGCTAAATCCTTGGAAGTAAAATCAGTTACATTATCTACACCACTTAAGGTTGCAACTCCTCTAGGTGAGGGTAAGGAACTTAAGGAATACTACCCTGCTAGCCAGATTTTAGTCAAAGGACATAATTTACCTGGTGATTTGATATGTTTAGAAATGTGGGACTATGATGTAATCCTTGGGGTTGACTGGCTATCCAAACACCATGCAAACTTAGATTGCCGATTAAGTCAGGTAACCTTTTTGGGAAAGGAAACTATCTCCATGATTTTTGATAAACCCCGCACTAGAAGCATACCTATAATTTCAGCAATCAAAGCATCCAAATTGGTGCAGAAAGGCTGTCAAGGATATTTGGCTTCGGTAACCGTGATAAATCAGAACATTATTGGGTTGGAAGTCATTTCCGTGGTAAGGGAATTTCTTGATTTTTTCCCAAGGAGTTACCTGGGGTGCCACCTAGTAGAGAAGTGAACTTCTCAATTGAGTTGATACCAGGAGCTACACCGATATCCAGAGCACCCTACAAAATGTCGATGGAAGAATTGAAAGAGATAAAAAGGCAATTGCTGGAATTAATAGAGAAGGGGTTTATTAGACCCAGTACCTCACCTTGGGGTGCTCCAGTATTATTTGTTAAGAAGAAGGACGGGTCTATGCGATTATGCATGCATAGATTACCGACAATTGAACCAATTGACCATAAAGAACAAGTACCCACTTCTAAGAATCGATGATCTATTTGATCAATTGTCTGGAGCACAGTATTTCTCCAAAATTGATTTAAGGTCTGGTTATCATCAACTCAGAATTCAGGAGCAGGATTCATAAAACAACTTTCCGAACTAGATATGGGCATTATGAATTCGTAGTGATGCCGTTTGGATTGACAAATGCACCAGCTGCATTTATGCGTTTGATGAATGACGTGTTCAGACCTTATTTGGATCAGTTTGTGGTCATATTCATAGATGACATATTGATTTACTCCAAGAGTATAGAAGAGCATGAAACCCATTTACGGATTACTTTGCAATTGTTAAGAGATCACAAACTATATGCAAAGTTTAGTAAATGTGAGTTTTGGTTAAGGCAAGTAATGTTCTTAGGGCACATTATCTCCAATGAAGGATTGTCAGTAGATTCCTCAAAGATAGAAATTATACAAAAATGGGAGCAACCTAAGAACCTTACTGAAATCAGAAGTTTTTTGGGTATGGCCAGTTACTACCGGCGGTTTGTTAAGGATTTTTCTAGAATTGCTTCACCTCTCACACAATTGACTAGAAAAGGAACTGCGTTTGAATGGAGTGAGAGTTGTGAACAAGCATTCCAGTTATTGAAAGAATGTCTATCAACTGCACCAATTTTAGCCTTGCCGATAGAAGGAAAAACATTTGAGGTCTATACCGATGCTTCAAGTATTGGACTGGGTGGTGTGTTAATGCAAGAGAGAAGAGTCATTGCTTATGCATCTAGACAGTTGAAGATTCACGAGAAAAATTACCCAGTACATGATTTAGAGTTGGCCGCAGTAATCTTTGCTCTCAAGCTATGGAGACACTACTTGTATGACAATCAGTTCATAGTGTACTCCGATCATAAGAGTCTCAAATATTTATTTTCAGAAAAAGAACTGAACATGAGGCAAAGAAGGTGGATGGAGTATATTAAAGATTATGACTTTAAAATTGAGTACCATCCAAGAAAAGGTAACACTGTGGCGGATGCACTCAATAGGAATCCTATAGCTAAGGTATTCCAATTACAAGTTAAGGAATGGAAATTGCTAGATGAATTTTCCACATTAAGTTTGAAAGTCGAGCCACAAGAAGGAAGAGTTATAATTGACAACTTGACAGTGCAGTCTGGTTTGCTGAAGCAAATAGGAGAGCAACAAGACAATGACCCTATATTGACAGAGATTAGAGAAAAGTTGGCATCTAGACCTGATTTTATTGAAGATGTTCATGGAAATCTTCGATTCCGGGACAGGTTGTGTGTGCCGGATAATTCTGAGATCAAGAAGCAAATTTTAGAAGAAGCTCATCGGTCGCACTACACCATTCATCCAGGAGCTGTCAAGATGTATCAGGATTTGAAGAAGCATTTCTGGTGGTGCAATATGAAGAAAGACATTGTGGATTTCATAGCCAAATGTTTGACGTGTCAAAAAGTTAAAGCCGAACACCAGAAACCGGCAGGAAAGCTAAGACCACTTGAAATACCAGAATGGAAATGGGACAGTATTGGTATGGATTTCATTGTGGGCTTGCCCAAGACACGAAGTGGATATGATGCAATTTGGGTAATCATTGATCGACTCACAAAATCAGCTCATTTCTTAGCAATCAAGACGAGATGGTCTGTGAGTGTTCTAGCGGCTCTGTACATGAATGAGGTTGTCCGGTTGCATGGAATTCCGAAAGATATTGTCTCCGACAGAGATGCAAGGTTTACTTCACACTTTTGGAGAGAACTACAAGGCGCATTGGGGACTAAATTGAAATTTAGTACAACATTTCATCCTCAAACCGACGGACAGACTGAACAGGTGAATCAGGTTATTGAGGATATGTGTCGTGCTTGTATATTAGAGTTCAGAAGTGACTGGAATACTCACTTAGCAATCATGGAATTTTCTTATAACAATAGCTACCAGTCTACTATTCAAATGGCACCATTTGAAGCATTATATGGTTGACAGTGCAGATCACCTTTGTGTTGGGTGGAATCGAAAGAGTCACACATTCTTGGACCAGAAATGATCCAAGAAACAACAGAAATTATTAAGTTGGTTCAAGAGCGAATGAAAGCTGCCCAAGATCGACAGAAAAGTTATGCTGATCGACGAAGGAGAGAATTAGAGTTTCAACAAGGTGATCATGTGTTCTTGAAAGTATCTCCCTGACGTGGAATTAAGAGATTTGGTATTAAGGGAAAGTTGAGTCCAAGATATATTGGACCATTTGAAATACTAAAAAGAGTTGGGGAAATGACTTACCAATTGGCACTTCCCCCGCAATTGTCCAAGGTACATGATGTTTTTCATGTGTCGATGTTGAGAAAATATGTATATGATCCAGAACACATTATTGAATACCAAGATCTGGAAGTACATGATAATCTGGTATACGAAGAAAGACCCGTACAAATTCTTGACCGGAAGATTAAACAACTTCGGAATAAGGAAGTCCCATTATTAAAGATTCAGTGGAATAGGCAAGGTCAAGAAGAGGCAACATGGGAGCTGGAGGACACCATCAAAGTCAAGTATCCAGAATTATTTGCAGGTCAGTAACCGTACCCTTGTGTTATTAAATTTGGAGGACCAAATTTCTTTTAGTGGGGGAGAGTGTAACACCCCAAAAAAAAAATTTAAAGTGTTAGGAAAATATGAATAATATGGTTATTATACATTATTTTTTCATTAAATTGAAATAATTAGGATCTGGGTTTAATTAAGGATGACGTACGTTTCCCCAGTGTCGTACGCCGAGGTGCGCGCTCCGACAGGGCGATACCGAAAAATTGTAACGAAAAATAAATCTGAGAACACCATAATTCTCAGAAAAATGTGGAGATAATATAAACATAAATATCTGGATTTATTGACATGCGGACTTCGAGGATAAGCCACCGCGACTATTTTTCGGGTGAATTTTCACCCTGTGTAAGATAAATTCTAAAAATTAAATAAAAATCACCATAATTTGTAAAACCATTACATTAGATTATGGCTGAAATTTCAACACAAATAGACTTCATTTGGATATGTTTACAAGAGGAACATTGGGCCAGCCAAATTATGGGTTAATTACGGCAATGATTTTTGGATTTTTGCATGCTTACGTATCATGGGCAACGTAAGCTTGTGTCATGGTGGGTTAGATCTCTTACACGTTTTTACCCATGTGCTAATCGTAGGGTGATGCTTGGACCAGGTGGCTGTGGGTGATTAATTGGGGGTTTTACCCCAACACCTGTAAGCCTGCGTGCCTTGCACCTGAGGGAAGCTTTGGGTGAAAAAAAAATCTTCCTGTACGCAGCATTCCGACCTTCCCAGGAGAGCCTCTCCTAGATGTTCTCCCTATCTATTACCTTCTTCAGTTTTTCTCCTAGTTTTTCCTGCTGCTACTTCTGAGCAAAAGGGGCTGCAAATCTTGAGGTGGGAGCTACATGCAATGTGCTACTCTTGCTTTGGCTGATATAGATTAGATATCTCCAACTGCTGCAAGCCTTCTCTTCTTTTCCATATTTTTGGAAGTTCTATGTGAAGGAGGACACTCTACTCAAAAGGTAGAATTCTTTTCCTTTCTCTCTCAATCTTACTCACTTGACTTGCTATGAAATCTCCTGTGTAGGATTCAAACTTCTGTCTTCCTTCCATTCATCCTTGGACTAGGTATTATGCTACTATTTGACCCTCCATGATTATTCTAGGAATGTCCCATACTACGATGGTGATCACTTCTGTAGTAATAAACGCTTTCCTGTGTCATACTGTAAGCTTAACTTGGTTAGGATCATCCCTACAACCATAGTGTGTACACCCCTGTACACACACTTGATCATGCTATACACTGTGAGACCATCTAACTTCCTGCTAAAAAGTTTCTAAGTACCAAACTGTGAGTTACATGCAATTCGACTGCTACAGTCAATACTACATTCGACTGATGCCTAACACTACATTCGATTGATGCCATTTAATACTACATTCGACTGATGCCATTTAATACTACATTCGACTGATGCCTAACACTACATTCGACTGATACCACTTACCACTACATTCGGCTGCTACAGTCGAATGCTGCATTCGACTGCCACAGTCGAATGCCATATTCGACTGCCACAGTCGAATGCCATATTCGACTGTCACAGTCGAATGCCACATTCGACTCCCCTGTAATGGAGTTAGCCAGATTTTGTGTTCTGTCAGGACTGTTTCCTTCCAGAAGTGTCAACAGAACCTCTGCAAGACTGCAAACTCATACCTTATTTACATTCCATATCATTTAAGTAAATGTTATAATTTGATATAATATTTACTTAAGATATTACATGTAAATAAGGAAGTACCCCCCATTTGAATCCAATAAAAATGTCAGAAAAATAATATCTCTTACCAATAAAAAGTCAACTCTCCCACCGAAGAAGAAAAACGTGATTTTGGTGATTCCATCAAAATAGCGTTTTTCTAATCTCTCATAATTTGGCCTACCTAAAGGTCTCATAATTCAAATAAACCTAGTAGAATGCCAAAAATGTAAGGCTCGGTGAAAAATGATAAGCACACATATGACTTCTCCAAGGGAGCCCTCTCCTACTGAAAGAAAAGTCAAACCTGCTCATTCCCTATTTTAGATTAATATGACTTTTACATTGATAGGCTATCAACCTCCTGTGTATAAACTCTCATTAAAACTTCATCCTATTAACCTATCAAGCTACAATCTTCCTTTTCCTTGGTAAATTTACTGTCATATCACTATAGAACTCATCCATATTATGTACTTTACCCTCCTTGAATTATTCAGGAAGTATCACTTTCAAATAGTACACCTGTTAATCATATATGGACAACCTGTGATGACAACTATTGGGTCCATGGACTCCACTTGACTGATAATGCCTGTGCAAATAGGGCTAGTCCAGTCCTGGGAGGAGCACCCGAATTCATTTACTGGCCGTACGGAATGATAAAGGACAACGGGATGTTTGGCATTGCATCAATATTGCCTGATTGTGGTCATCTTATTAACTGTCCTGTGTGAATATTTATATGAACCAGGATTTTGATCTTCACTGTAAATTCCTGAGCATGCCCTGTGTTTTAATTTTACTGTTTATATTCACTGCCATGATAAGATGTTTAATTATCTCCCTATGACATCAGTCATGTTCTTTACCTTGGTTATCATATGTTCCTGTTCCTGAAATTTAAGGATTTGAATTCTACTGGGCTAGCTAGCTCACATCTTCTTTCCTTTCAGGCAACCAAGATGGGGATGAAGTTTAAAAAGGGCATGTGTGCTGAGTGGACCCTAATGGCGAGCTATTCCACCTTTTTCTGTTTTAGATATGTAATTAGAGAATGTAATGAATAATGGTTTACTCTTGCCCACTCCTCACCTAGTTTACAATGAGGAGCTTATGTAATAAAGACTTCCACTTACAGTAACATAAAGATTATATGTTAATTGTATCCTTGTGCCTGTTTTCTGTCATTTTTCAATAAATAGACTTTTATTAGGACGTGACAAACAAACTAAGCTCACTCTCAGATCCAACCTCTCTCTCAAGATCTACAAACAATGTAGAGAGCAAAAGAGCTAATCTAATGGAATGAGGCTTGGCTCTTTCTTGAGAACTCACAGAAGACTTGATGATCAGAGAGTTTTTTATGACTATCGTTCTCTGTCTGTATATATCTCTTCTGGAGCTCCTTTCTTCAATATATAGCTTCAATTTGAAATCTAGACGTTGAAGTATCCGTTGTCTCTAGCTTTTGGTGGACGTTAGACTGAGTGGCACTTGGAAGCTTCCAGTCAACAGTCCTTTATCCATTTGTGCACGTAAAGAGATAGGATCTTCTGAAGTGTCCTTTGGCTTCTACAAGGTCCAACGTTGTATGAAGAATGTTGTCAGAGACCTGCATACATTAAATGCTAGAATAGTAGACAGCTAGGCTGTCTCTTGTTTGTCAGTCAACATTAGTGTGAATATTCATCAAAATAGTAATGCTATTCTGTTGTTCTAAAAGATGCATAAGGAATAGACACGATAATGGATGATATGGTCTGCATGCATGCAGAGATATGTTTAGTCTTCGTTAAATGCACAGCTGACAGAAGAATATGTGCGAAGACTTTGACTATTCAACCAGATGAAAGGATAAGTCATATGTCAAATTGATTGATATGAAATCGATGCATTTATGACTTATGAAATCATTATGCAACCAAACAACAAATCGTTGTGAGATATGAAAGAATCGTTGTGATAAATAAGGAAATCATTTTGATTACTTAAGAAGTCGATGCGCAAAGCAAATCATTATAATATCTGAAGCAATCGTTTCGATAAGCAAATCGTTATGATAACTAAATGAATCGTTATGATAGCAAATCGTTATGATAACTAAAGGAATCGTTATGATAGCAAATCGTTATGATCACTGAAGGAATCGTTACGAAAGCAAGTCGTTACGATGACTAAAGGAATTGTTACGAAAGCAAGTCGTTACGATGACTAAAGGAATTATTACGAAAGCAAGTCGTTACGATGACTAAAGGAATTATTACAAAAGCAAGTCGTTACGATGACTAAAGGAATCGTTACGAATGCAAGTCGTTACGATGACTAAAGGAATCATTACGAGAGCAAGTCGTTACGATGACTAAAGGAATCGTTATGAAAGCAAGTCGTTACGATGACTAAAGAAATCGTTGCGAAAGCAAGTTATTACGATGACTAAAGGAATCGTTACGAAAGCAAGTTGTTACGATGACTAAAGGAATCGTTACGAGAGCAAGTCGTTATGATGACTAAAGGAATCGTTATGAAGGCAAGTCATTACGATGACTAAAGAAATCGTTACAAAAGCAAGTTTCTTTTGAAATCAGAAGAAGTTTCAATCTATGAAGAAATCGTTAAGGCACTTATGAAACGATTATGAAGAAATCGTTACAGTTCTACTGTAATCGTTATGATCTATAAAAGAAACCGATGTGTACTTAAACAAATATGATGTTGTAGATACAATGTAGAGATGCTTACCTGTTTTGACTTATTTTACTTTGGTATTAATTCCTGTGCTTAAGACTTGTAGAAAATTGGTTAGTGACCTTTAATTAAGGGTTTGATAATTATCACAATAATATGGTTTTGTTAATCACCAAAATAGAAATGTAATTACTTTTAATTACATGGGGATAGACTGTTCATCAAGTGGTACGACGCATAATCTAGAATGCCTCTCAAGTCGAGTATCCCAGGTTCTCTGTGAGACAGGCACGCTGTGCTTAAGGTTTGTCCTGGTACTGTGTGTACCCTTGAGGTCTGTGTCGACTTCCTGGACACCCTCACCCATTTTCAAGTAGCCTATCCAACTGAGGGAAAGACAACAGTGGGGCAATGACTTGTGATGTGTGTTTGTTCTGTTCGGTCGTTTGTAGCGCACTCGTGGTTGGAGAATGGACACCAATAGACATACTAGTCTAGTGTTGCCACAACCTCACTCTAAGGGCCCCAGAATCCTTAGAGGTGTGTCAGGTGTGGGTCTGCAGCTTATTGTCTGCAAATGGTGTTGGTTGGTCTCCACAGTTGTTTGTACTTATAGAGGTGGAGCTACAATTGGACCTTTCGTCTGTGGCTGCGAGGCTAAGAGGTGTTTCCCTGTGTTGGCTTGTTTGGGTCGGATACTGACATCATAAACCAATAGTCATGACCTGAGTGTTAGAGTCGTTGCTTCCGACTCTTCTTGTTAGTTTACTCTATAGTGTGTAATGCGAAACTCATTAAGGTACCGTTCGTTTGTCCCATTAGCTAATGTTTTCTTAGTTTCCTTTTAGTAGTTTACTCCCAGTGTGTGTCTGGTTTAAATAGCTCTTAGTTATGCTTAGGTTCCAGCTTTCAATGTGTTTCCTTTCAATTATTAAATGGGAATTGACCGGTGCAATTATGTTAGTTGTGTTCCTCTTCTATGGCACGTGAATTATGTATGTTATCATTTTGAAGAGTTTCCCTACTAAGCCTGTGACTTTGTGAGGCTCACACCCCTACACCCCCCCTTTAAGTCCGTTAGTGGGTTTGGTTTCTCGGAAGTAGACCTGTACCACTAGTAGTATTGTGATCTTTTCTTCTGTTGTACACCTCTAGATATGCCCCAAGCTTTTGTACTTTTCTTTTGAACATGTAATAATATAGTGGGACAATGTTATTCTATAGATGTGTATAAGACCATGTATTTTATCATTCATCTTTATACCTGTGTGATTGTCTTTTATATTTTACTGGACACGTGTGTGATATCCCTTGCGAGACTTTAGTCTATTCGTGAGAGGTGGATCTAGATATGGAGCTTTCTTGGGCATAAATATCTAGGGCTGCTACACTTCAAATGACAAATCCTGAGATACTTGTGCAGTTCACCTATGAAGAGAAATCCATCTTTCATTTTCAAAGAGTTTTTTGGTCATTTGCACTTTCCATAAAAGGCTTCCCATATTGTTGGTCATTGATTAGTGTTGATGGAACTCACTTGTATGGAAAATATCCAAGGGTTCTGATGATTGCTACAGATGTAGATGCAAACAATGGTTTATTCCCCCTTGCCTTTCCTATTGTTGAATTAGAAAATGACAATAGTTAGACATGGTTCTTAGCATGCATTAGAGAGAAGGTGGCAAATAGAATCTTGATATTGGTCCATCACTAGACGGTTCATTGGTCGGCTAAAGTTCAATTGTGATATGTGTTATGAGCGGCACGGCCACATAGCAGACTTTGGTGGAAGGTATGAGACATCTACATGTGATAGTTTTTGAGAGCCTTCGAGATGATATGTTATTAAACTATACACAGTCTAGATATATGGTGATGCAGTCATACATTAAGAGTGTGATAACTCAAGTTCAACAGATAGATTCATCTACCCCAGATGCAGAACCTTCAGAGCCATACATATGACTTTTCAGAGCAACCAGATGATGTAGGACCATCTCAGTTTTTTTTATATGATATGACATTTTCACAACCACCTCTATACGATGCAAGAGCTTCACAAATTCTGATAGATGGGGTGATGCCTGTAGATGAAATCACACTCTCACATCCACCAAGTCCACAAACAACACATATCGTCGATGATGTCATAGAGGTTCAGCTAGCACACTAGCAGAGCAAAGTCAGTTTGAGCTTCAGCCACAGACATTAGGTACGATATCAGATGACATGGATTCTGAGACCACACGGTCACAATCAGTTGATGATATCTTAGTCCCTGAGACACAACCATAGACATGGTTAGAGATAGGGGTTGATGCTCAGAGTGAGGCGCATAAGTAACGTCATGGTCTTAATTGAGGATCTAGAAAGGGCAAGAAGTGTCACGTCCTAATAAATAACCATTTATCAAAAAATGATAGAAATTCGATATAAGAAGTAGAACTTAGATTATATAAACATGTCTTTATTACCGTGGAATTTCAAAATACTCCTTATATAAGTCCACAGGGGAGTGGGGAAAAAAATATAATATTTACATATATAACTATTGTTCTCAAAAGTACTCTAAAAGATCCCAAAGATTGGTTGACATGCTCAGCACACGCCCCTAAGAGTTAGGCTCTTCCTATTCACCTGAAAGAGAGTAAGATTTAATGAGCAATTGTGCCCAATAGGATTTATCCATCTTACTAGAAAGAATGTGGTGACTATAGAATTAAACAACATACTTGATTGGTGGCAGTATTGAATATCAAGGGTGATGATAACCTCGTACAAGCAGATGACATGCATGATAAGAGAGTACTGAACTAAAGCTTGTGCTGCAAAGAAACATTATAGTAGCCACATTTTGGCTCATGTAGGAAGTACATGTTCAACTTGTATCTTAATAAAATGATGACAAATCAAGCATATATGATGTAATGTCAAACATCCAGTAGATCCATTATCGTTTCGTACGACCAGTAAATGAATTCGAGTGCTTCTCCCGGGACTAGATCAGCCTCATTTGCACAGGCATTTATTTCAAATGAGTCCAAAGACCCAAAGGTGTCATCACATTTCCACTTCTGCTAAACATGCATGATGGTACCTAGGTACTCGCAATATCATAAATAACTGGGTTCTATGAGTTAATGTTAAAGATATCAAGAAGGTATAGGAAACAACATAATTGAAAATATCTAAGAATAATCCAAAGATGGATGTAGTGGATGGTTAAATAATTCATCCTAGTGGTATAGTAGTTTAGAATCCAATAAAATAGGAAAAAACTTGTTTGGACAATGCAGGAGTGTATCAATTTTAATTGATGAAGAAATGGTTCTATTTATCAACAAATACTAGCGGTTGTCGACAACTATTGGTTGGTTGTCGACAACTACTGTTCCATCTAAAATTACATTCATGAATCTGGTCTTTAGTTGTCGACAACTGATTGGTGGTTGTCGACAGCTACTAGTTGTGTCGCGACCCAGATCGTGACAGCCCGATACGTCGCCTTCTGGTAGGGAAAGCGACGCCCACCCTGTCGCATATTGGTCGCGACAGGGTGTCCGTAGCCTTCATACCTGTGTTTCCCGTATGTTGTGGGAGGTCTTAGGAGGTCACTTGGACCTCTGTCTGTGGTCATGACAATGCCCTTGTCGCTACCTAATCGCGACAGGTTCCATGTCGCCTTATGACCCAGGTCGCGACACACAGGGTGTCGCCTTTAGGTGGCGACAGCCTGTGCGTCGTCTTCTCAGACAAAGAAGGGCTTGGCGACCTGTTCGGAGTTTTCCTTCCGCTGTGACTCTGTTTTCTTGGCACCTGTACTGTTTCCTAGCACGGTCCTACTCTAGTCTTTCGCCCGATGCTAGGCACTTGTGAGCTTGTCCATTGAGAGGTTGTTACCGTTACTCAGACCCCCGGTCCCCGCATGCCTGTTTGAGGGAGTTCTCTAGGCGGCGGGCGAGCTCGAGTCTATGGACTCTGTAGCAAAGGGGAAAACGGTGGGGACAATGGCGTAGAGTCGTTTGCAGAGCTCTCTTAGCTGAATCCGAGACGCCGAGGTGGTTTAGTGTTTTTTCGGTGCAAATCAGCTAGTCCTTCTCACTGCCTCACTCTACGTGGTTCCGGTACCATTTAGAGGGGCCAGGTGTGGGACCGTAGTCCGGCCAGACACGGCAGTTGTGGTTACTTTAGTTCTGCATCTCACTCCAACGAGAGGTGCTAGACATGGACTGGCGGTTGAGGGTAAGGCACATGGCGCACCTGACCGATTGACTAGTGTAGTTGTCTGTGGCTAGTGTCTCTGTCCAGACAGTTGTTTACTGTCTGTGTTTGCAGCCTTGGGTTCTTCCCAGTGCCGTGGTTTACACGGGTTTCCGGTCTCGACGTTTAGCTTAGATCGATAACCGTATACTTACTTTACGCTTCCGCACTTACTCTGTTAGTAGAATAAATTTACTTGCTTTATTTCAGTTATGCACATCTATATCTATTCTGTTGTTAAAACCAGTGGGAGATTGATAGTCCCTACTGGGCTTCTTCATGAAGCTCATTCCCTTCTTTTCAGGTGAGACTTCACAGCAGTACCCTCGTGGCGGGTTGAGCAGTAGACGACGTCTTCCGTGACTAGTGTTCCCTCTTACTTGTTACATCACCCTCGGGGTATGCCCCTAAGGGATCTATTATTTCCTTTCTTTCTGCACTTGTACTTTGCTACTTTGGTACTGAACTAGACTTGTACTCTATGTTGGACACTTTTCCTTCACTTGTTGGTACTTTTTAGTGCGTGTTGTTGTTACTTACTCCCGTTACATATCTTGTTAGATCGGTCCGTTAGCCCTTCTGGGTCTTCGGGCCCATGGGCGGCGGTGCCGATGGTCAGATCCTTGGTGGGAGCCGGGTGTCTGGGCGTTGGGTCCGTTACAGGTTGGTTGTCGACAGCTCTGGTTTATGGGTTCTAGAATTCATGGGTATCTGTCGACAAATACGATATGTTTGCCGACAATATGGATGATATGGAGGGAATATGGAAGAGAGAAAAATATATGTAAATCCTTCCTGAGACTCTTTCTGGAAAACTGGAAGAAACCTCACATCAAGTGTACATGAACAACAATTAAAGATATGAATAGTGTGAAAAAAAAAAGAATGAAATCATACTCCTAAACAGCTTACTGAACACAAGTCAAGGGTAATAACAAAAGTAGAGGCTTAGTCTCAAAGATTCTAATAGAGGGAGGGAAATAGAGGAAGGAAAATTCTACTTGACTAAAAGAGAAACGCAAATCCTCCTCTATTCCCAGTAAGAGGATCCTACAACAAGGGTTGCAATGGCAGTAGTAGCAGCAGCAGCAGCAGTAGTAGCAACAACAACAATTGTAGTAGCAGCAGTAGCAGCAACAACAGCCGTAGTAGCAGCAGCACGGAATGATGTACTAGTGAACAAACACTCCAAAGAGTGAGCATGGGAAAGGGTATAAATAAATTTTTAGGTGTTGTGTATGTACGACACGTAACACACACTTGTTGCTGTAAAAACTTACCTTTTTACAGTTTAGCCATGTTTACTAGAGCCCTTAACATGTATTGTGGTACGTGTAACCAATTTACACAAGAGATAAGTGTCTTACGTAGCCAAGACTACGTAAGCAAAAATATTTCGAAAATGGGTTTCATAATTTGGAGTTAATTCATCTGGATCCTTTGTCCTTATATTTTTTGTATCTAAATGATGTTCGATAAAGTTGAAATTTCAAACATAAGTTAACTGAAAAGCTTTACCAATTATGGTGATTTTAGTTATTTTTTAAATAATTATTTGTTCAGTAAAAATTAGCCAAAAAACTCATTGTGTTGACTTAATCTCAATTTTGTGCCTCAACAATTTACGATATTTATGTCTTTAGAATCAACACATTTTTCTGAGAATTATGGTGTTGTTGAATTTCAATTCCGTTACTAAATTCTGGTGGCGCCCTGTCAGAGTATGCACATATGAAGACAGCACTAGAATTCTATTAATAAATAAAAATATTTCTAAATTAAGGGTAATTATGTTTCATGAAAGTGATTATGGTTTATAAAAAATCATTTTTTTTAATTTTCAATATATATTATTTTGGGGTGCTACAAGAAGAGATGGTTTCAACAGTTCTTTTGATCTATACACTTCTTATGTGCTAGATGATCTTGTTGTATTTGTGGTTTCGTAGATTATTTTGATGTATTTGTGGTTTGGCAGGTTATTTTTATGTACTTGTGGTTTGGACATTGTAGACACTGCCGAGGGTCCGACGACGCGTACAAAGAGGGATATGGAAGGTAAGAAGAGGATCGTGATCGCTAGGTGCACGTGGGCACCGAATGGAAATGCACGGCGAAGGGTGCGAGATGGAAGAAGTGATCGCGAGCGTACCTTTTAGCGGGGAGATTGTGCGAAGATGATGTGGGTCCTCTCTTCCTCTACGAGCATGGCCGGCCGTGGTAGAGGGCGTTTTCCATGTTGATTACCCTGACAAAGAAAAAAGATAAAAAAATGAAGAGGGGATTAGCCATAGGCGTGTAGTATACAATTCTAAATAAATGAAATGAAAGAATAAAAGAACATGGAGGCGTACTTACTGGATGGTGGCTTTTAAACCCCTAAATGTAGGTGTGTGTGTGCGTATACATGCATGTGTGTAAAAAGAGATTAAAGGAGGGCCACGTGGGGCCCAGAGGAGGTGAAAGTGTAAAGGCCCACGTGGGGGCCCGGAGGAGATATAAATGCAAATAAAAAGAGAAAGAGGAAGGGGGGGGGGTGCTTCCCCAAACATTGGTGCGGCGTAATGGGCCGTTGCTGGTTGGACAACGAAGGAGAGGAGGAAGACGCTTCCGCCTCGTGCGTGGAATGGAAGGAGACAATGGTGCCGGACTCCGAGGCAGAAGAATGGGTCGGCGAGGAATGGCACAGAGTTGAGGCGATGATCCGGCAAGGCTTCGCCGCTTCGTGGAAGTCACGGGAAGAATCCGGCAGGGCTCCGCCAGGGTGGAGGGGGATTGCCTGAATAGTTACCCTCGAGGGTCTATTTATAGGCATCAGATTCTAAAATCGCGTCCACACAGGAAGCCACGATTATGAATTGAATCGCGTCCGGGTGGCAGGCCGTGATTAAGAAAGTCAAACCGATGTGACAAGCGCATCATGACCATAGCTGCAGCTACGCTTTGGAATCACGTCGGGCCAGGCCGCCGCGACTTGAATCGCATCCGCCTTGTCTGCCGCAATTAAGACTTGCATGGTTTCGAGGTAATCGGCTCATGAATGCGCTGTCTGCTGACGCGGGATTATAGATTTGACCTTTTAAATTGCGTCGACTGACAAGGCCACGATTCAGGGATTTTGTCATGATTACACGAAGTGGCAACCTTAGGTGCGACGACTTTGGGGGTGTAGCCTTTTTGACTTTAAATCACGTCCAACGAAGTGGACGCCATTTTATACACGTGCTCATAAACACGTCCGCCATGCACGACGCCTTCATGCCAAAAGCATGGTTGCGTCCTGCATGATCGACACGACAAGGTCGCGCCCTTTGGAGCCGTCGCAACAAGGTTCCTAAATCGCGTCCACCAGTCCGGACGCCTTCATGCCAAAAGCATGGTCGCGTACTGCATGGCCGACGCGACAAGGTCGCGTCCTTTGGAGCCGTCGTAACAAGGTTCCTGATCCATGACCGAACCACATGGGGAAGCACCGAGAAAGAATGGGTGAGATCCAGAAATATTGAAAAAACACTCTTGCGAGGCAAAAAGAGGGCTATTTGTGGCATTATGGCGCAATATGAAATTTGCCCGTGGTGGAGCCAAATTCGCATGTTTACAGACATCTTAAATATAATTAGGTGTTGAACAGGTTGAATGTGTTAATTGTGGTTTGACATGGTCTTTGTTGTCCTAAGATGAGCAACTTCTTTCGATCTAATTCATGTTTGAATTCTTGCATCTGAATACTTCCTTCAACTCATCTAAAGCAAAAAGAAGAAGAAGAAGAAAGGAGATGTCTTTGTTATCGACAATCATGGCTACCTAGGGCGGAGGACTACAAGAATTAATGGAAAAGAGACTCCTTTTTTTTTGTTCCTTAGGAATTGGCATTGCCACCGCTAATTTTAGTGTCGGGTTTGCCAACGCCAACTATTAAGGTAGGTAGCCAATCCTCCATCACACGGTCGCCAGCTTGCCGACGTGGCAAGTTTATTATTTTAATAATAAAATATAATTATTTTAATAAAAAACCTAAATTCTCAACTGTGAGTAGCTTAAGGGGCTACACTTAGATATGCTTTCTTTAACTCTAATGTGATGGATCCTATCAAGTAACTCGTTTAGTAGCAGTGTGAGGTGGTGATTAGGGTTTCAAACTTGGGTGATTTGCTTTTGTGAACCATGACTTATTATTTTGATAGTGACTTCAAAAAAAGAAAATTCTAGTATAATTAATTTAGGGTTAATTACCTAGGACTGTTCATGGTTCGGTTTGGTTCAGGTTAAGATCATTTTCGGGTCAACCCGAACCGAACCAAACTCTATTAAGATCCGAACCGAGATGATAATGACCAGAACCAAACCGAACTGAATTGGTTCAGTTGGGATCAGTTCAGCCCATCGGCTTGCACCTATTGGGCATTTTTTGGGGGCTGTTAACTTTGGCAAGATCTGATCTGCTCAAGGTGAACATGTTCTTCACCCCCTTCATCAAATCAATAGAGATTATTCATGTCATTAATTTAGTCACCCGGAAGACAAAATTAATTACTCAAGAATTATATACCTGCAGGCAGCAACTAATGAAGAACGGGCAGGAGGGAGGGAGGGATGGAGGCGTCGGCCAACCACGGCCGGCCGGACTCTTAGGCCGGAGGCAAAGGGCACCCCCGTCGACGGAAGCCACACGTCGTCTATGAAGTTCCCAACCGTGAACTTCCTCACCAGCGACGACTTCACGATGATGTGGTACCCCGGCCACTTCACCCATTTCGACATCCTCGACCCTGGCCCCTTGTTCTTGAACTCGGCGTAGTATAGGGTGTTGAGCGCGAAGTCCCCATTCCACAGTAGCTACCTTGCCGGGTCGATGAGCCTATGTTGTTCTGCATGTACACCGTTCTGGAGTACTTCATCCACGGCCTACCCAGGTAGGAGCGCACGGTGCAGCGCACTGGCAAGAGCTCGGTGTTAGAACTAATGTTGAAGAACTGGATGACGATGCCGATGTTCTGATTGGGGTCACTCTGCCCCTGCACCGTGATCACATTAGGCTCCCCCTTGCGGGGCTTGCGCAGGTAGATGTTGCAGTTTTGGAATACGGCCGCAGCATTGCCAAAGATGAAGTCGATGGTGCTGGAGATGTCGCACTCTCGGTAGAACTGCCGCTAGGAGAAGGCGAACAGAGTGTCTTGGTAGCCCTCAATGCCGCAGCGGTAGACGACGGACAGGTCGGACGCAACCAATAGAGCGAGCGCCTACGAGGAAGATGATGAAGATGTCGAAGACGTCGACGCAGATGAAGACGACAAAGATGTCGTGGTCGAAGACTGCACAGACGGTGACGATCACCCTACTCGGGGAGATGGGAGAGGCTGAGGGGCAGGGGCTCCGAGCCACCGAGTCCCAAACTGCGCTGGGCAGCAAAGAGGAGAAGCCGAACTGGGAGGAGAGCCGAACTGTGCAACAAGATTTAGGGATTTAGGGTTATTTCAGTTCAATCGGTTCAGCTGAGTTTTTAGGAAGAAAAAATCGAACCGAACCATTTACCACTAAACTAGTTTGATTCGGTTCATTGACCCGAAATTTGATTAGTTGAATCGAACCGTTCTGAACGGTTCGGTTCGGTTTCTCGGGTTGGACCGAGAAATGAACAGTCCTATAATTACCTATATACCTCTAAAAAATTCATGAATTATATCCACACCCTTACCTTTATTGAATCTACCCATATATCCTTAAAAACTCAAACAACCCTCAATTTTAGCTCTATCATTGATGGTTCATCACTATTACTAACTAGGGTGCTAACCTAAAGGTAAGATAGACTAAACTAACCCTAAACTTGATAAAGAGTACAAGCTTTTCCCACTGCTAGCCACCCACCTCCACCCCTAGCAATGGTGGCACCCCCAATTGGCATCGCCTCTGCTCAGTCCTCCTCCTCCCTGCTTGGCATCAACTATGCCCAGGTGGATGCGTCCACACTGTCCCTCACACCACCTCCAGCTCGTTGGCCAGAAGAAGGGGATCCCTTAAAGCTCAACTCAGTGCTCCAAGACTCCAAGTCTCTTGCAACCTTTCTGATGCGATCACCAGCACTCCCTCACCATTGCTTCCATTGCTGCGATTTGGTAGGTGAGAATGGAACCTAATGTACCTTGTGGTGTAACACCTCTCCTGCCTCGGTTAAGAGGTGCCACATGCACACAAATGGAAATATCCTAAATGCTTCTATTATGCGGTGGACTTATGTGCTACATGCAATAAAATAGGAAACCAATCATGTGAACGAAGCGTGGCACAAATACTAAATACAAACTTCAGCATGGAAATTAGATTGTATATATATGTCAAAGTACAAGAACAATAATTTGTTCATTAGTTACAGATCCAAAAGTAGTTGAGTATAAACGGTGACACATTCACATCTTAAACACAAAAATCCCTCGAGTTCTTCCAGACCCGAAGTATTACAGCAGCTAAGGAGGCTGTCCTTGAGGCGAGGATCACATCAAAACGAAACATCTGTAAATGTGTTCAAAACAAAGACATGAGTTCAAAAGGAACTTAGTAGACAAAACCGAACATGAAGATTTAAAACTAATGTGCATGAAGTATAGTGCGGCTTATAAGTAGTAGAAACGTAAAAGCTTATACTAGGAGCACACATACGTGATGGATTGTCGGATTTCAAGTGTAACAGTGTCACGTCCTGAGAATTATGCAGCGGATATTTTTTGGATAATTCGAGTCGATATTCCGAGACGTGAACAGTCGGCAAATAAGCCTCTAGCTATCAAGCATTAATTGTATATCAACGCAACATCATAATAGGGCCCAAATAATGAACTCAATTGAAAGTGTGTTCAAATCTCATTTCCTTGTTTCAGATGAACTAATACAGGACTAAGATTCAATAAAAGGAAAAGTACATTTATTCCTCGCTACCTACTACATGAATCTAACACTCAAAGCAAACTAACTAAAGATAGACACATGGTTGGAACGCTCATCACTCGGACGCATTCCCATCCTCGACTTGCTCCTCTTCTTGTATTTCATAGTCACCTATAATGGTTAAAAGTAGGGAATGAGCAAACTAGCCCAGTAGGATTTATATCTCAATGTGTGGACAATGATATAAGTGATTAACAATTTAGAACTAGGTAAGCATGATGATCATGATATGCATGTATGAATAAAACTCATTAAACAAGATACTTGAACAAGCTAGAAGGAATGATCATGATAGAGCAAGATCTAGAATGATATAATGAGCAAGAGTTTCCAATAGAATGTCATGTAACAAGCACGCAAGATATCATTTAAATTGCAATAATTGCAGGATGGCCATATCACGCAATCAAGCAAGCACGAGCACGATCATGTAACACTAATCAAGCACGAAGATACTAATGTACACCAAGAAAAGATCCACCTTGAAATGCATACTAGGACACGTGTATGTGATTATTGTATCTAGCATTCAACACGCAAGTACTCTGTAACATCCCGTTACCTTTAGGGGTTAGCCCTCCCAGCTGTGGTCGCAACATAGTGACCCGTCGCGTTCTGAAGGCGACATAGGTGATCGTCGCGTTCTAGTTAGGAACGCGCCGGCCGCCCCTGTCACGACAGGATATTGACAGTAGACTGTCTTCTTGTCGTCTTGCTGCCGGGACAGTTTCACCACGTGTCGAAGTGCATGCATAAACTCGACATAGTTGGCCGTCACGTTCTTACTGTCAGGTTTGCATGCACGTCGATTGGTGGGTTGACTGGATGACTGCTCCAGATCGCGACTAAGGTGGGTGACGCGTTAGCATTGGTAACGCGACGGCCAGGTCTGTCACGTTCCCAACGCCTGTGTTTAAGTGCTTTAGCCCGAGAGTAGAACCCCCATTTGCCCCTTTTGTCTGTGTTCTTCCTCTCTGGCGATTCTGCTGTGGCTTGTTGCTCCGTGAGGAGCTTGGAAGGGTGATTGTTGTCTTGACCTTGGGTAAGTGTTGTGATTGCTTTGCATGGTTATGCTCAGGTTGGCATTGTGTGAGATTGGTGTTCTCCCTCTCACTGTCTTCTCCTCTTTTCTATGGTGTTCTTTGGGGATCTTTCTCTCCATCGGCGTGTGAAGGGCGATCTCGGCTCGTGGGAGGCGGCTTGTGGAGTGTTGGAGCTCGGAGGTGGAGGGGTGCAATCCTACGAGAAGGCCCTAATTGGGTGGATCTTCACATTAAGGTAGGGACCCCCAAACCATCCCCTAGTTCTACCATGCTAGGGCCAAACCCCTTGTCCAAGCCTAAACTCCATGAATAGGATGTGCATTGTGTACTGGATTTCATGTGGATGGCTCTGTGATGCTTGAATCATGCTTGGGGTGTATGGGTTGTAATGAGGGTTCTTGATGCATGTGAGGTTATGTGAGTGTAGTTGGCTTTCCCTTGCATGCATGTGGGTTGTTTGGGGTGGTTTGGAAGATAGTGAATGTTTTCCATCATCTCCATGATCCCCTCCCCGTGTTGTTTTCATTTTGGTGATTTGGGGTGGTGGGAGATGCCTTGTTTGGGAACTCGGCTGTGGTCACGATGGGTTCCTCAGTCGCGACCAGGTCGCGACGTATCGTTGCGTTGCATTCTCTTGAACGCGCCTCGGACCCATCGCGTCTAGCAAACGCGACGGGATACGTGGCGGCGTCCAGGAGTTCAGGGTTCTATCGGAACGCGACCTCCGTCACGATGGCATCACGATGGGGTACGTGTTGCGTTCAGATGAACCAGGCTTGTTGCGGCGCCCTCAGCCATCGCGTTCTTATCGTGATGGGCTCAAGGGTCGCCGTCTGGTTTCTTGTCGCGACAGGCAGGATCATCGCGATCTGGTCGCAACGCATCGTTGTGTCGCCTCTCTGACCGAGAGGGACTGGCGACAGGTTTTGACGTTCCACTTCCGCTGCGACTCAATTTTCTTGGCACCTGTGTTGTTCCTAGTGCAGTGCTACTCTAGTCTCTTCGTCCGGCACTTGAGGGTTTGTCCACGAGACAGGTTGTTACCGTTACCTGGGACCCCCAGCCCCATGCGTCTGTTAGAGGGAGTTCTCCGGGCGGCGGGCGTGCTCAAGTCATGGACTTGGAGCATAAGGGGAAAATGGTGGGGACATCGGCGTAGAGTCGTTTGTAGAGCTCCCTTAGCTGGTCTGGTTCTCTAAGGTAATTGTGGTGCTCTTACGGTGTGGACTAGCTAGTCCTTTCTCACTACCTCACTCTACGTGGTTCCGAAACCATTTAGAGGGGTCAGGCGTGGGACCGTAGTCCAGCCAGACTACGACAGTTGTGTTTGTTCTTAGTTCCGCATCTCACTCCGACGGGAGGTGCTAGACATGGACTGTTGGTCGAGGGTAAGGCGTGTGGCGCACTTGACCGGCTGACTAGTGTAGCGTTCTGTAGCTAGTGTGTTTGTCCAGGCAGTGTCTACTGTCTATGTTTATAGCTGGGTTCTTGTGGTGCCTTGGTTTACACAGGTTTTCCGGTCCTGCTGTGTAGCCTAGACCGACGACCGTGTAGTTTCTTTCACTCTTCCGCACTTGACTCTGTTTAGTAGAATAGTCTTTACTGCTTTATTTATTTATTTAGTGCACTTAGTTATATTCTGATGTTAGAACCAGTGGGAGATTGGTAGTCTCTACTGGGCTTCTTCGTGAAGCTCACTCCTTAATTTCTAGGTGAGACTTCACAGCAACTCCCTCCGCGGCGGACTGAGGAGACAGGCCCGTAGTAGTCGACGTCTCTAGTGAGCAGTGTTCCCCCAGCAGTTGTACTTCACCCTCGGGGTATGCCCCTAAGGGACCTGTCTTTCCCTTTTATATTCAGCACTTGTACTTTATTTACTTTGGGACTATACTAGACTGTTACATTAGTGTTGGACTTTTTCCCTTCACTTGTGGTACATTTTAGTTTGTTGTTGTTATTTATCTCTATTACATATCTTGTTAGACCGATCCGTTAGCCCTTCCGGGTCTCCGGATCCGTGGGCGGCGGTCCCGATGTTCGGATTCTTGGTGGGAGCCGAGGGTCCGGGCATCGGGGTCATTACATACTCCCAGCATAGATGCAACTCCAGTAATCATTATACCCCATGGTTAACAGTATATTTATGACTCTCCATCATTGGGGCAAGACTAGGGCCCTTGGACACTCTCTGTGCCCGATCATCATCTCACTATTTTTAAATGTAGATGCCCACAGTCATTAATGGCCAATAAGAGTTTCAAGATGTAAGCAATTGTAATGTCATCTTCATGATGATGATGAGAATAAGTAACTAGTAATGTGAACATGATTCCATGATACAATAGTCAAGAGATAATTTTGGCAACATAACGGCGCAATTTATACTTTAGTTCGTTCTTTACATTGATGGCTTAAGTCTAGATTGTAAATCACACTCACGAGAACAAGAGAAGAAAGGAAGTGCACGCTATCTCCAAGGAACTTCAATGGTACAACAAACTCGGTCTCCATGAGGGAATCCACGGAGTACGGAGAATTACGGAGGTCTTAAGAGAAAGGTCACTAGACTGTCGATACGGAATGACCGGCTGTGAGTTTCCAATCCCCCAAGAAAGGGCTGCCTATGAGTGCAAGTGTGTAGTGAACATGTGTCTCAATCCACAATCCATCAGTGTCAAACTTGTGGAAAACAATTCACATGATAGCAAGAGATGAACTATGCATTTAATTATACATGGGTTTGCAACATTTTAAAATAACAATTATCATTTAAGGAAGATAGAACAGTAAGAAGAGCAAATCACTAGTTGTATGAATGGTCACATCATTAAAGAACAATTAGAATAGCATTCATGTAGTTATAGCTTTTAATGGGTTGACCGCTTTTAAGCCATTAAACATACCTCATGAAATGACTAGAACCAAGACATGCAATTCATGAACTCTATACGATGTAAAATAGGTCTCGGGTAGGTCTTGAAATCCGCATCAGACACAGTCGACACATTTAATAACGTTGTGTACAGTCGGAACAAGACTAGCATGTGAAGATGCAAATCGCGACGGCCTATGTCGTCGCCTTCATGCATGAATCGCAACGGTTTACCCCATCGCGTTCATGAAATGTGTTTAAAATAACAATATAAAAACCACTTGAAATCCTTGAGCAGGAAAACGGGCTGAATCGCGACGGGGGTCCACGTCGCGTTTCATGCAGGCGCTGAAAACCATACAGCGCATAGTTTGAGGCGCCAGAACCAAACGGGTGCACTCGAAATCGCAACGTGCCGATCGCGATTCACATGAACGTGTTGGACTAGTGTGTCGCATTCATGCAGGCCAAAACGCGACGCCTGGTCACGTCGTGTTTTGGGTTCTTGCTAGAAAACGCAGAAAACAGGCACTCGATTCATGCAACGCTTATAACTTCTAATCTAGGGCTCTTGGGACAAAAGTGTCTACATGAAACTTGCTGGGAACATGGAATAGATGAGAACTATGGTTTTGGAATCATTAAAATTGGCCTCGAGATGCGTGAGAAATCAACATGAACGTGAAAAGTTGTTAACAAGTGTGACTTTGGCAAAACACTTATAACACAAGATGTACTCAATGAAAATCGATGAAATCACATGGACATGAAAGTAGACTCGATGCTCTACACATTGGTATATGATTTATTAAGATTTGGTTTGAGATCACCTACCTTTTGGGTTGAAGAAATCACATTTTTCCAGAAAGCCCTCTTTCAGACCACTTGGAGGAGAATGCTTACTACACCCGATCTACTGAATGAAAAATAGGCAAAACAGTGGGATTAGGAATTAGACTCGACCCTCTTTCCAGGAGTCAAAGTCTTGCACAGTTTGGTTAGGGTTTGGCCTACCTTTGGTTGACTCCAAGAAGAGCTATCTACACAGGTTGATGCAGACGCAGCAGGGAAGAAAGCTCCGAGTTGGGGCGATTTCCTCCTCCTTTGGGTGCTCAAGAACAGCCTCCCACAACCCCAACAATGTGTAAATTCATCCCCTAGGGCTTCATGGCATGTATATATACATCTTGGGTGTTTTAGAAGTCCCATTGGGTGAAGGAAAGGCAAGGTGCGGTTTTGGCCTTCCACCTTCCTTAATTTGATGATTTCTCACCCCAATAGTGTGTGTGAGGCTTTAGGAAACCTCCCACCCTGGTTAGCCACGAAATTGGGTTGCCAAGAAAGCCTAATTGCCTTGGGATTTTCCCTAATTACCTCCTTCTATTTTCAACTCAAATAGGGTTACGAATTTTTGGGTATTTTTCTTGCTCTATTTTATTCTTGGGCCAAAAGTGATCCATTGGCCCAATTTCGATAATGGGTCATCAATGCATGATGTTGGAAGTTTTTCCAACATGATTATTTAATTTATGATCGTGTTATATTTCCGTGTTAACGGTTCTCTGACTTAGTTTCCTAATTTGGATAATTAGTCACATTGTGACGTACACTTGGCTAATCGGGTTTTTCATTGCACAAATTTCTTCGTGGAACATTTACATAATTTTTCGATATTTTCTCTCACGCATGATAGTGGTACGTAAGTTCTACCCTTTCGATAATATGGAAATTATTTATTTCCATTTATTCAAAATTTTAATTTACTAAATTTTTTGGGGTGCTACAAACATGATGGCATATAACAAATTTCAAACATAATAGGATGGCAAGTATCTGAATTCAAATACATCAAATGGCATTATCAAATATCTCATGGGGATGCATAACATATAACTAACCACCCGCCGAAGTAATATATATATATATATATATATATGAAGTAGAGCTTAGTCATCCGATGTGTAGAGCTTAGTCATACGAAACAAAACTTCGTCATACATGAAAGAAAAGCTGAAGTCGAAGGTATCTTTGTTGTACATGAAGTAGAGCTTCATCATACACAAAGTAGAGATTTGTCATACATGAAGGGCACTTCATCATACACAAAGCAGAACTTCGTCATACATGAAGGAAAAACTGAAGTCGAAGGTATCTTTGTTGTACACGAAGCAGCACTTCATCATACACGAAGGGCACTTCGTCATACATGAAGCAGAACTTTGCCATACATGAACAAACTTAATCTTGATAAGGTCTTCTAAGGTTGGGCTTGGAAATCCACCAACGGGGAACTTATTCTAAGGCTTAGGAGGAACAATTTACATAGGCACGCTGGCCTCTAGCCCTTAGCTATTAGATTTTTCCCATAAGCGGTGGATTCCAACTTAAAAGTATGGGGTAAACTAGTTAATTCAAAAAGATAAAAGGGGTCCAATGTTCATAAATAATCCCAAGAAAAATTTAAAGGTATTGGACATAAGCACATGATATTACATGCCCCCACTATTGATGCTGCCATCGTTAGGTGAGAACAAAACCCCCGCGGGCCCGCCAGTGAGCTCATAGTGGAAACCTATCACTCCCTACCAATGTGTGTAGCTCCTTGTTTCCCCCACTTTCTGATCTCCCTTGCCAGTGTGCCACCATGGCCACCATCCATATTCCCCTCTGTCGGTTCCCCCTCCTCATCCTCTACGCCTCCTACGCTGCCCAAGATGGAGGCCCAAGGTTCCAATGAAGTGCCACCCATACTAGGCGCCAGGCCCTCGCCAGCTACCTCGTCGAGAATGAGACCACCTACGATGCCATCAGAACCCTCTTCTAGGTCAAGTCCATATGCACCCTTTATGGATTCAACAACTTCAGTGCTACCACTTTGTCTCTGCCAGGGTCCCGCCGGCACCTCGTCAAGGTTCCCCTCCCCTGCACTTACGCCTACAACACCGGTGTCACCCACCCTTGGCCAGGCTAGGCAATAGTTGCGAGCGACACCCTATACAAAATCACCCCATAAACTTCAAGGGGCTTCTCAATTACCAACATATTGTCATCCTCCACCATCTATTTCCTAGATAGCACCCTAGCAGCTCATTAAATGGGCACCAGCTAGCGGCATGTACGTGGCCGAGGAGAGCATAGTAGAAGGCCTCCAGATGTTGGCCCTTTATGTACGGCAGCAAGGTAACCTAGAGGGGGGGTGAATAGGATTTTCTGAAATCTGAAATCAAAACGTGAACACTTAAAAGTTTGGTTAGTATTAGTGTGATGAAGAGTAGCAGTGCGGAAGCAAAAGAATAATCACACAAAAGGACACAGGAGATTTATCCTGGTTCGGCCCTTCCCACATGGAAGTCCTACGTCCAGTCCCCAAGCAAACTCTTGAGATTTCACTAACCGAAGGTACAGTCCCCTTCAAGGACACTACAACACCCTAGATATCCCACCAGGTCTTCTTCTCTTTCCCGGGCAAGAAGGCAGCCCACTTCTTTTCTAGGCTCAGAAGCAAACCTACTTCTTTTACAGGTTCAGAAGTAAACCTCCTGGAACAAACTCCAGTGCGGTTCTGCTAGACTTGAACCCCCAGCTAGGTCTTGTTGGTACAAACCCCAACACGGTTCTGCTAGACACTAACCTCTAGCTAGGTTACACACTGTATATAGTCCTACAGCTGGACAGAAATCTTTCTTAGAAAAGAAAGATCAGACTGAGAGCTATTACAAGATGAACGCTCAGAACTTAGCTCACAGTCACAGACTCTCCCCCAAGATTACAATGAGCACAGGGAGAATGGAAGAGAAGAAGGCTTGAAGGCGATGAAGACTTCTGCTTTGAAAGTTTCTGTATATTTTTTTTGGCCCGAGCTCTTCTCTCTTTCTCTGAGTGTTTGTGGCGTGAAGGTTCTTCTCACAGTTGTACACTCCTTGAAGGATTTTCAGGAAAGCTCTCTCTTCATCTTCAGCAATGCTCCATCTTTTATATGAGCAGCTTGAATAGATCCGTTGAAGAGATCCGTTGGAGTTCCAGCCGTTGCTCATCTCCTCTTCATTTGTCTTAATCAGACTCTGATGGTCTTCGAGGTCTGTGAGCATGGAAGAAAGTGTTGGCATAAAAGAGTGTTTATGATAAACGATGCATAGTACTGTGCTTCTGCTAACATACTAAAAATAGTAGGTCAAATCTTTTTCTGACAAGATTATGCATGCAACTTTTTCTGTCAGACAATATTTGACTTTTCAATGAGCGCCAAAAACACTTTCAAAATATTCAAGAAAAATTGTTGTTCATTTACAAGTAAATCGTTGCAAGTTTATGAATAAATCGATGTAAAGACAAGTCGTTATGATCATTGAAGAAATCGTTATGAGCATGACTTATGAAATCGTTATGGGAATGATTTCTTAACAAATCGTTGTGAAGGCAAGTCGATGCGTTCACTTAAGAAATTGTTACGGTCTAAAGAAATTGTTATGAGCATGACTTATGAAATCGTTATGTGAAGAGTCGTTGCCCATTTGTAAACAAATCGTTGTGAGAGCAAATCGTTGTCTCACTTAAGAAGTCGATGTGATCACTTATGAAATCGTTATGAGAACCAAGCCGATGTGATCACTTATGAAATCGTTATGAGAACCAAGCTGATGTGATCACTTATGAAATCGTTATGAGACCCAAGCCGATGTGATCACTTATGAAATCGTTATGCAAGGAAATCGATATGAGGGCAAATCGTTGTGGCTATAAAAGGAATCGTTCTGAGATCGATTTCTTAACAAATCGTTATGGCCACTTAGCGAAGTCGTTGTAGCGCTTTTTAAAAAAATAATTAAAACAAAATCGTTGTAGCGCTTATTAATTTTGGCACTTAAACTGAAATCGATGTATATTGATTAAACATCGATTTTATCATTTTAATGCGCCATATTGCATCAATGTGAGACTCAGCATTTTGCTATGAGATTGATGCGACACAGATGAAACAAAATATTCAATTTAAGTTACATCATAAATTTTATTATCACCAAAATACAAGATCAAATAGAGAGTGGTTCAACAATCTCCCCCTTTTTGGTGATGAAAAATTTATGAGAATTTTCTGACAGGAATATATATAAAACATAGAGGTTTCAGAAAATTCATACAAACTCTCCCCCTTTTTGTCACTAACCAAAAAGGAAGGATCTTACCATGGATTTCTCTCCCCTTTGAGAGAATTTCTTACCATTGAGGGGTTTCAACAATAATAGTTGATAAGGAATGACTCCCCCTTAATCTGTGCTCCCCCTGAATGAGAGACTCCACCTGAATGAAACTTGCAAATAATTGTTAGCAATAAAGACCAATTCAATTTTTGTGACTACTCTTTCTTCAGATGTGATTTGAATGAAGAGTCTGCAGTCACTCTTGCCATGAGCATCCTTGGTTTTTGATGCTCCAAGGCTAACCTGCAAAAAACAATTACTCAAAGGTAGGTACCCAAATCATTTTGGGTCCTTGATGGTTAGATGCATGAAAATATCCTTTAGGGATCCAAACTAAATGCTTCGTTGTGCAGGTGTTTACAGTGTGTCCTAGTTTATTGCAATGAGAACAACAATGAATATAGATTGTTTTGTTGTTCTTATTTTCTTTGTGCTGAGTTTTTAGAACGAGATTTCTGTAACCTTTTTCTTTTACAGGGGCCTTTTTCTGGGGCATCTTGGTTTCTTTTACAAATTTTGGTAGGGGATATTTTTCTGGAATTATGGCTTGTTTTCCTCTTTCTGGAGGTATGTATCCAAGCCCTTGTTTGTTATTTCCAGATTTTGATCCTTGTAAGCATAGGGCTAAAGATGTTTTCCCCTCAGTTAATTTTCTAACTGATTCTTTTAAATACATATTTTCTTCAGTTAGAGTTTTTAATTTTTCTTCTAACTCTAACTTCTCATTATTCTTGCTTTTCAAATCTTCATTTAAAAGATAATTTTTATCTTTACATTCTTTTAATTGTTCTTCTAGTCGCTCCAATTCGGATTTAAGATCAGAATTGGTGTTTTCCAAGCAAGTAGAGTTGTTTTTCAGATTTTTTAGTTCTTTTACAACCCCCTTATGTTTTTCATACAGTTCATTAAAGACTTCTTCTAAGTCTTCTGATTCTGACCCAGAATCTGTGCAAGAATTAAAAAATGAGTCAGAATGTACCTCATCTAGTCCCACCATGAGGGCTAGATTTACCTGCTCCTTTTCGGAATCTGAGCTTGATGATTCTGAGCTTGTGACCTCATCATTTTCCCAAGCAGCCGCCATGACTTTTCTTTTAAATTTCTTGTGCTGCTTCTTGGGCTTATCAGTTTGACCAATCTTCTTAAGCCTTGGACAGTTTGGTCTCAGATGTCCAGGTTTTCTGCATTCATAGCAGACTAGTTCTTTCTCCTTTTTCTCTTTCCTTTGAATTCTTCTTGATCCTTTTTTCTTCTTCTTCAAAATCTTCTGAAGCTTGGACAATACTTCATCCATATTACAGTCTTCAGAATCTGCATCCTGGGAACTAGAAGAAGAGGTGGAAGGAGCAGCTACAACTTTAAGAGCATTAGTACATTTCTTCTTAGATGAGCTTTCAGATAATCGCTCCATATTTATTTCATGTGCCATGAGAGAACCTATTAAATTATCAATTGATAATTTAGTTAAATCATGGGCCTCTTCAATAGCAGTTACCTTAGGTGTCCATGAAATAGTTAAGGACCTAAGTATTTTTCTAACGGTTTCTTCATTAGAAAGAATATTTTCAAGAGAATTTAAACCAACTACTATACTTGAAAATCTATTATACATAGTAGTAATGTTTTCATTTGGAAGCATTTTAAATTGCTCATATTGAGAGATAAGAATATCTATCCTAGTTTGTTTTACTTTATCTGTTCCTTCATAGGTTATCTGCAATTTATCCCATATTTCTTTAGCAGATTTACATGCAGAAACTCTACTGAACTCTCTTTTAGATAGAGCACAATATAGATAGTTTTTAGCCTTAAAGTTTAGAGATAGCTTACTTTTATCAGCTGCTGTAATGGCAGTAGTGCCTTCAGCTGGAACAATAATGAAATCACCTACCTCTATTACCTGCCACAGATCAAAGTCTGTGCCTCGAATGAAGCATTCCATCCTCATCTTCCAATATTGATAATCTTCTCCATCGAAGAATGGAGGTCTGGTGACTGATTGGCCTTCAGCATATCCTTGAGCTGCCATGGATCTTTGCTCTAAGATCGTTGGATCTTCTTGAAAGTTCAGAGATCTGCTCTGATACCACTTGTTGGCCCTTTATGTACGGCAGCAAGGTAACCTAGAGGGGGGGTGAATAGGATTTTCTGAAATCTGAAATCAAAACGTGAACACTTAAAAGTTTGGTTAGTGTTAGTGTGATGAAGAGTAGCAGTGCGGAAGCAAAAGAACAATCACACAAAAGGACACAGGAGATTTATCCTGGTTCGGCCCTTCCCACATGGAAGTCCCACGTCCAGTCCCCAAGCAAACTCTTGGGATTTCACTAACCGAAGGTACAGTCCCCTTCAAGGACACTACAACACCCTGAATACCCCACCAGGTCTTCTTCTCTTTCCCGGGCAAGAAGGCAGCCCACTTCTTTTCTAGGCTCAGAAGCAAACCTACTTCTTTTACAGATTCAGAAGTAAACCTCCTGGAATAAACCCCAGTGCGGTTCTGCTAGACTTAAACCCCCAGCTAGATTCTGTTGGTACAAACCCCAACACGGTTCTGCTAGACACTAACCTCTAGCTAGGTTACACACTGTATACAGTCCTACAGCTGGACATAAATCTTTCTTAGAAAAGAAAGATCAGACTGAGAGCTATTACAAGATGAACGCTCAGGACTTAGCTCACAGTCACAGACTCTCCCCCAAGATTACAATGAGCACAGGGAGAATGGAAGAGAAGAAGGCTTGAAGGCGATGAAGACTTCTGCTTTGAAAGCTTCTGTAGATTTTTTTTGCTTGAGCTCTTCTCTCTTTCTCTGAGTGTTTGTGGCGTGAAGGTTCTTCTCACATTTGTACACTCCTTGAAGGATTTTCAGGAAAGCTCTCTCTTCATCTTCAGCAATGCTCCATCTTTTATATGAGCAGCTTGAATAGATCCGTTGAAGAGATCCGTTGGAGTTCTAGCCGTTGCTCATCTCCTCTTCATTTGTCTTAATCAGACTCTGATGGTCTTCGAGGTCTGTGAGCATGGAAGAAAGTGTTAGCATAAAAGAGTGTTTATGATAAATGATGCATAGTATTGTGCTTCTACTAACATACTGAAAATAGTAGGTCAAATCTTTTTCTGACAAGATTATGCATGCAGCTTTTTCTGTCAGACAATATTTGACTTTTCAATGAGCGCCAAAAACACTTTCAAAATATTCAAGAAAAATCGTTGTTCATTTACAAGTAAATCGTTGCAAGTTTATGAATAAATCAATGTAAAAGACAAGTCGTTATGATCATTGAGGAAATCGTTATGAGCATGACTTATGAAATCGTTATGGGAACGATTTTTTAACAAATCGTTGTGAAGGCAAGTCGATGCGTTCACTTAAGAAATCGTTACGGTCTAAAGAAATCGTTATGAGCATGACTTATGAAATCGTTATGTGAAGAGTCGTTGCCCATTTGTAAACAAATCGTTGTCTCACTTAAGAAGTCGATGTGATCACTTATGAAATCGTTATGAGAACCAAGCCGATGTGATCACTTATGAAATCGTTATGAGAACCAAGCCGATGTGATCACTTATAAAATCGTTATGAGACCTAAGCCGATGTGATCACTTATGAAATCATTATGCAAGGAAATCGATATGAGGGCAAATCGTTGTGGCTATAAAAGGAATCGTTCTGAGATCGATTTCTTAACAAATCGTTATGGCCACTTAGCGAAGTCGTTGTAGCGCTTTTTTTAAAAAAATAATTAAAACAAAATCGTTGTAGCGCTTATTAATTTTGGCACTTAAACTGAAAACGATGTATATTGATTAAACATCGATTTTATCATTTTAGTACGCCATATTGCATCAATGTGAGACTCAGCATTTTTCTATGAGATTGATGCGACACAGATGAAACAAAATATTCAATTTAAGTTACATCATAAATTTTATTATCACCAAAATACAAGAACAAATAGAGAGTGGTTCAACACCATATAGCTGTTACTCAGGCACACTCGTTGGGACGTGGAGCTCATTAGGGCAGAGGTGCTCAAGTAGGATGGGAAAGCAATTGGAGTTTAGTCCGATGAAGTGCTCACCCCCGCCCTACACATTTCAACTGTCAAGGAGGTTCTCCAACATAGAGTCCTATTTGGCATTACTGAGGGTGGTGGTCGTGGTCTCAAACACCTTCCGCTCTGGGTCTGTCATTCCTTGTCGAGGCAGAGACGAAGACCCATGCCTCATTACTGAGAAAGAACATTGCAATGGCTCTGTCGACATGTGTGATGGGTGGGGAGGTGTAAAATGGTACAAACATCTTGCTCGCCGTCAACATGGCAACCAACCTTAGGGATATAGTAACACCGATTAAGGGTTTTTAAGAATATATAGGTAGAAACCATGGTTTTGCAAGGTGAATCGGATCAGCCCGATTCGGTCGAATCGGATCGGATCAGGGGAGATCTGATCCATGATTCGGTTGATCCAATCCGATTCGCATGGGTACATACATACATACCCTTTCTCCCCCTTTCTTCTTCATACTTATTTACATGAATATCATTTAAGAAATGTAAGTTACTTACATTTACTTAAATGATATTCATGTAATAAGAAAGTACCTCCCATTTGAATCCAATAAAAATATCAAAAAAATCTTATCTCTTATCAATAGAAAGTCAACTCTCTCATCCAAGAAGAAAATTATGATTTTGGTGATTTTATCGAAATGCTAACTTTCTAATCTCTTATAATTTGGCCTATCTAAAAATTTGATAATTCAAATAAACCATACGAAACACTAAAAATCTAAAGTCCGGTAAAAGAAGTCAAACATGCATGTGACTTCTCTAAGGGAGCCACTCTCCTACTGAAAAAAGTCAACACTTTGGTCAGTAGGAGAGTGGCTCCCTTGGAGAAGCCACATGCATATTTGACTTTTTTTACCGCACTTTAGATTTTTAGTGTTCCATATGATTTATTTAAATTTTCAAATTTTTAGATAAGCCAAATTATGAGAGATTAGAAAGTTAGCATTTCGATAAAATCACCGAAATCACTATTTTCTTCTTGGATGGGAGAGTTTTTTTATTGGTAAGAAATATAATTTTTTTGATATTTTTATTAGATTCAAATGGGGGATACTTCCTTATTTACATGTAATATCTTAAGTAAATGAAACTATAAATACTAACATTTAAGAAACCGTGATTCCCATGGCTAATATACACATATCTATATCTATATATATACATATATTATATGTGTTATATTAAATATATATATAATAATCCTATGTGAATCGGACCGATGCATGTGAATCGAATCGAATCGAATCAGGGTGAACCCGATTCGGTCTGAATCACCGCTCCAACAAACCATGGTAGAAACCATAAAGGTAGGGTATGAAGATAATTTTTGAATTTTTTAGGGGTATACAAGTAATTAACCCCATTAATTTATAAGAAATAGTTATTATCTATCTATGCAACGAATTTACTAGTCATTTGTCACTGTCAGGGCCTCTTCAATATGACAGGTGGTTATTCATGAATAACTCAAAGGAGACTTTTAATCAACCAGTGGAATGGTAATCTCTTGTTCAATATTCAAGCACAGTTGACCATTGTTAAGGAGCAACTTTGACGAATTATAAGATGTGAGAGCTTAAAGTCCTATATGATACATGTTGGGCTAAAAAAAGATATTAAAAATAATTATGCAAAGAAAATAAAAAAGAAAGGAACTCATATCCCACAATAACCTGAGAACTAGTTGGTCCTTAAGATAATATAATAAAGTGGAGGGCCATATAGTCATATGCAAGGAGAAGGTGAGGTATGCCCTTTTTTGAGTTTTTGATTTTTTATTTTATTTTAATTTTTGAACAAGGACAAACAACGAATAGCTAGCAATGATAAAACAAATTTAATACCTATAATTGTAATCACGGAGTTGTGCACCCCTCGAAACATGACAACAAATATTGCATACACTAACGAAAAAAGAGATGTGATCGCCACCTACAGGTTGTCTACAAATCTTAGAAGTATGACAAGACTAACCCATTAGGAAGAAGATGACTTACCGGTATTGCGTCAGGAAAGTCCGACGTGATAAGAAGCTTGTCGCGACCTCCTGATCGGACGCGATCTTGTTGTCGTGACTGTGCACTCTATCGCCTTCTATGTAGGGAGCGAGAATGTGTGGTAGGACCTCCTTCCCTTCCTCCATCCGTCTAGAGGATAAGAGCTCATTGTCTGCTCTTCGTAAAGTACCAGCCAAAATAACAAAATAAAAGAGAGAAACTGAAGGATCGAAGATGAGATGGACAAGATCTAGAAGGGGGGGGTTGAATAGATCTAGGCCAACTATCGCGGAAGCTTAGCCAATTTAAAACAATGCAAGGAATCAGAGGCAATTTGAAAGAGCAATTTATAGATCTGATGAGTAATTGTGTGAATTAGATGATTGAAGTGTGGAATCAAGTTGATTAAAAGTGAATTCGAAAAACCCTATGCATACATCTAGCACAATGTGAATTTAAGTCACACAAACCACTGCACAGAGAATTTTTAGGTAGTTCGGAAATCACACCATGTGATTCCTACATCCACCCCTCACACTGTGAGGATCCACTAAACAACCGGATACACCACACACACTGGAGCCTGACAACTCCAACACAGTGTTCTACAACTCACACAACCTCTAGAGCAAGACTACTCTAGAACCTGAGCACAATTGCTCAACCAAAATTGAGTACGATGACTCAACACTGAGCACACAGGCTCACAAACCACTTGCTAGATCAAAAAACACAAAGATTCAGATCCTCTAGCAATGATCTGATCTAAAAAAGTTCATTCAAGAGGATTAATGCAATAGTTCAAGCACAATCTCTAGAATGACCAAGAAGAAACAAGGGGAAATGAGGAATGGGGTGAAATGTCCTTGTTCTTCAAGAAGACTCCCTTGTAGAGGCTGAATTGTGAAGAAGCTCGATCTCTTGAAGTCCCAGGCCGATGCTCTACAACTTGGTCTTTGGGATCTTCCTTGAATTCTTCACAATTGTCTGCTTCTACTCGATCTGCATCCTTGGAAGTTGATCATATTGCTTCATCCTGGATCAGACTTCTCTTCTTGTGCTTGAAGATGTGTGAATTGGGGTGAAGGAGCACAAAGGGAGCAAGAACAGGGAGGAGAGCTCTCTCTGCCGTCAAAAATATTTCTAGAAGGCTCTTGGAGGCTCTCTTGTAGTTGGATGGCCAATTATGAGAGTATTTATAGTCCAAAGTGTCCAAAAGTACCCTTGGGGGTCATGGGCACATGATCCAAGGCCGATCCACCAAATCCCTAGAGTGCCACATGTCCAGAAGAGACTTTAAGTCACAAAGTTTCCGGAGTGTGTCGACCTGCCCATGGGGTGTGTCGACACACTGTCACAGACTGGCAAAACAGCTTCTCTAGGAAGGGTCTCTAGTGTCGACACTACATCATCTAGTGTCGACACACTGTAGACAATCCTCAAAACAGGCCTTCTGGGAACTGCCTCTAGTGTCGACCTGACTTGGTCTAGTGTCGACACTACTTCACCATTTCTACAACATTCTGCCTTTTCTTTGAAGCATTGTGTCGACGCCAGTAGTAGGTGTGTCGACACTACCTTTGCAAGAAATGTTTTTCCCTGAGAAAGAAACACATAAATCATTAGTCCAATCTATTATCATGAATATAAATGATAAATGTGTTTGGAAACATGATTTTTGAATATTGTTATTTCATGTGTGATGTATTTCACATGTTTCAATTATTGTGCATCAAAAACACAACTTGTCATCATCAAAATATGAGGGGAAATGAATTATATTCACACTCAACCCAACAATCTCCCCCTTTTTGATGATGGCAACATTAAACTCATATGAAAACTTGAAGTTTCGATGAAATGTGATTTTAAGCTTTTTTGTTTATTCAACACTCAATTTGAAAAACACTGATTGACAATGAGCTATGTTTCAATTCTTTTTATTCACAATTGTCAAAAACCATTGAACATATTTTAGTAACATTTGAAATTTTGCACACATAAGAAGCACAATGTTACCAATAATGTACTCTTGTCACAAATGGCCAAGCAGCTTGACAATCATCCATTCATTCACATTCATTGACATTAATTCAAAATTTTCAATCACATTCAAGACAAAAGTGTTTCTTTTCATTTTAGCCAAACAAGTGTCACTTTTCATTTACAAAGATGTGTTCATTACAATCTTTCAAAACCAGAAACATTCCAAAAGACTTTCTTTCTTTCTTGTTATCTTCTCCCCCTTTGACATCATCAAAAGAAAGTACATTAGGAAGGAGGAGGAGGAGGAACGGGAAGGAGAATGGATTCTATTGACTTAAGTCTTGACTCCATGGCATGAAGGTTGGAGTTGAGTTGCTTCTGCATGGTTGAAAGCCGTGTATGAACAATCTCTTCTAGCCTTTGACTATTGTAAGACATAGTGTACTCAATAGCAGACAAGTCAACTGAAGATGGCTGAACACTAGAAGAGGAACTACCAAGTCCATGCTTGTTGATGTTCTTTAGCTCCTTCTTGAGGGCAGACATCTCACTATCAATGTGAGCAGATAGATTTTTCATGCTTTCTAAATCATCTACTAGATGAGCAAAAGACAGCCTTGTCTTGGAAATCTGATTAACTGCTTCTTGGCTGTTGAACAAGGATGTCTGGGAATTTGCCAAAATTCCCTCAAGAACTTTTTCCAAAGTCGCTTGATGCTCCTTCAGCTCAATGGATGCATCAGCCAAGGTTCCAATCAGTCTATTGAACCTTTGAGTGGCATGGTCTGATGCTTCTTTCTACTTTATGAACTGAGCATTCATGGTATTCTCTAACCTTTGTACCTTCAAGTCAAAACTCTCTGACATTTTCTGGATGGAAGTAGTGAAGGCATTAAACTTGTCATTCAGAAATGAATAAAGCTCTGGTGGAACAGAAGGTCCACCAAAGGCAGAAGAGGTTTGAGCTGGAGCTTGAGCTTGTGAAAAATCTATTGAATGATGAATAGGTGAAGAGGTTTGAAATGGAGGAGTGAGAGGTGCATCCTGAGGTAATTGGCTGTCATTTCCAAGTGGAGGCTGATCCTCAGGAGCAAGAGGCTGGTCCTCACGAATTTGAGGCTGGTCCTCATGAACTGGAGACTGGTCCTCATGAACTGGAGGCTGGTCCTCAGGTGCTACTGGTGCCTCAACAACTGGCCCTCTTCTTACTTGGTCACCCTCAAGCCTGAATCCCATGAATTTTTGTAAATGCTTGAAGCAATATATGTTAGACTTGGGGATTGACTGAGACTTTTCATTTTCAAGAGACACACCAAAGTGCTCAAAAACGGGTGTGAGATGAGCTGCATATGGAAGAGATCTATGGAGATCTTTCCTAGTGGTCTCAGAGATTATCTGGTACATAATCACATGGATGTTTATCTTGATGTTCTTCTTCATGCAATAAATCATAAATCTCTGAATGTCCGTGAGTCGATCCCTGCCACCACCCTGGGGTGTGATGATGGTGGTGAGGATGTGGTGAATAATTCTCAACACTGGTGGAAAGGTGTTTGTGTTGAACTTTGTGACGTGGGTTTGTCTAGGGTCAGACTCATCAGATGGAAAACCAGTCAAAATAGAGTAGGCTTCATGGAGATCAAATTCGAAATTATGATAATCTGTGCCTTCAGCAGGAGCTTTGAATAGAGTTGCAGCCAATGCAATGGGCATGTCTATCTCAACACCTTTAACCTCAGACTTGTACCCCTCATCAGTGCATTCCAAATTCAAATAGAACTCTTGGACAAGTCTGGGGTAAATTGTTCCAAACTGTGATATGAAAGGCAGCCAAGACTGAAAATTGAAGAATTCTAGAATTTCTGGAAAAGCAGCAACCAACTCATTATCTGCCAAGTCTACAGCCCTAGGTTTCAGGATAGTTTTCCCTTCACTGACTGACTTGGAAGGGGTAGCCTCAGAAGGCTGGGAAGACCCAGAAGATGAAGAGGACTATTCCTCAGAAGCTTCAGAAGAAGAAACCAAAATTCTCTATCTAGGGTTTGCAGACCCCCTGCCTCTAACGGAAGAGGGTGCCCTACCTCTTTTGGATGGAGTGGGAGATGCAGATGAAGGCCCTGGCTGCACAGCAGGGTCAAACCGACGTTTGCTTCTCCTCTCGATTGGCGGTTGTGCTTCCACAGAGATGGGCCTGGCGGTTCCCCTGGACCTTGCTCCACGGCGAGGGACTTGCTTGGGGGCCATGGAAGCAAGAGGGAGTGGAAGAGCAGAGGATGGAGAAGAAGGAATGAAGGGAAGAAGGACAAAGATGGGTTGGAGGAGGGAAGAAGGTGGAGTGGCTGCCGTTTTCAAAGGTGGAAGGCGGCCATGGGGTCGACCTTGCATATAAAAGGGGTTTTGGAGGTGCAATGCCCCGCAGGAACAAGAAGACCCTAACCGGCGCCCAAGACCTGAATCACCCAAACAGGGGTATGTGTTGACACTAGAAGAGGTTAGTGTCGACCTGGGCTGGACTGTGTCGACACTAGATGGAAGTAGTGTCGACCTGGCCTGAAGAAACTTTGAGTATTTGAGCATGGAAAAAATTTGTGAGATTTGGGATATCTTTAATATGATTAAAGATGGATGGAATTAGCTTTTCAAGGATTTTTAAGAGTCCAAAGAATTCAGCTGTCATAATTCTTGCAAAAATGTAATAAACTTCAATATTTACTCAACAACTAGCAAGATATATTCATTAAATGATTTGAACCAATAAAATGATAGTTTGAGGGATATATGACATCCAACAATCAATACAGACTACCATAGTCTCCAAATCCAAAGAAATGAAAATATCTTTTTAGATTGAGATCAAGTGTGATGAAGATAAACACCTTTAAAACAAATTGATGCTAGACAGAGATGGTCATTTTAGGCAATTCTCCTTGGATAGTTTTGTGTTTTTAATCAAACTATCAAATGTAGTAAATCTTGTTCACTCAAGAACTAATGCTTTTTACACACCATAGTTCCTGGATACTAAGGATTTACTCATTATCTAGTTTTAAAGGGGGAAATGACAACCTTTTACATGGAAATATACGTTTATCAGACACCAATATTTCCAGTTACTCAGTCACCATAAAAAAATATAGAGCATTTTTTTTTAATTCTTGATTTTGAACCCCTTTGAACAGAGATAGCAAAAATACCTCATGACATACATGGCACTTCATTCATTGTGAAGGTTTGTAGTTTCTCAGTATTTGTGCCATTGCTCTGTTGAATATCAAGTGTTAGGAGAATTTTATAAACTTGAAACCATTTCTCACATCAGTTGCAAAAAAAATGTTTAACTTCAATGCACACATTATCCTTCAGTCTGTGAAAGAGATTTGAATTTCTGTAGTCTTGAAGAGTATAGTTGAGAGTTGATTGTGAAAACATGTAATAGATCACTCAAAAAATCATTTTGAGGTTCTAGACAACTCAATGAGGACATTATGCAAGGAAGTTGATGTAATTCAAGAAGAGTTTTGAATTTCGTAAAAGAAATGAGTTATGAATTCTCTAGCTCCCCCTGAGATGATGATTCCAACCACTTTTCATCAAAATAAAGATATGCAAGTATTTTGAAAACAGAAATGATTCTCTTTGAACAACAAAGCTCCCCCTCAATAATTGCATATTCATTTCTTGGTACTTGGCGGAGATATATACTCTCGCATAGTGAAAGTGTCCAGACAAGCAGAACTTGTCCTTCTTCAAATCACCATTTGATATACCAAGAAGTTCAACACAATGTGAGTTGAAGAATTCATTGTCAAAAAGAAATAGAATTTGAATAATGAGAGATGTGAACAATATGAATCAAGGAAGCAAAGAAGAATGATGAAACAATGACTCCCCCTCAGAATATACCTAAACACTCAACCCAAAAGAGAGAGATCAAGAAGATGGACATTTGCAAAGACCAAGTTCTCTTCTCAAGGATGAAAATCTACTATCAGGAAGAGGTTTGGTGAAGATGTCGGCAATTTCTTTTTCAGTTTTAATGAAGTGGAGTTCAAAGGATTTCTTTGCTACCTCATCCCTCAAGAAATGATGCCTAATTTCAATATGTTTTGTTCTGGAATGCTGAATTGGATTTTTAGACAGATTTATGGCACTTGTGTTGTCACAAAAAATGGGAACGCAACCTAACTCTTGGTTGTAATCGAGAAGTTGATGTTTCACCTAAAGAATTTGAGTGCCACATCTACCAGATGCAACATACTCAGCCTCTGCAGTTGACAGAGCAACTGAATGTTGCTTTTTAGAAGCCCAAGAGATTAGGCACCCACCTAAGTACAAACACAAGCCACTTGTACTTTTTCTATCTAATTTACACCCAGCATAATCAGCATCACAATAGGCAATCAAGTCTAACTTGCAACCAGCAGGATACCAAATTCCAAGATCACATGTTCCAACAAGATACTTGAAAATTCTTTTAACAACTAACATGTGACTTTCTTTAGGATTAGATTGAAATCTAGCACATAAACACACATCCAACTGAATATCAGATCTAGAAGTGGTTAGGTAGAGTAGAGAACCAATCATACCTCTGTATGTCTTTGGGTCTACTGACTTACCAATTGAATGCTTGAGGTTCTGGAAGTCAAACCGTTTTAGAAGTTCCTTGACATATTTTGTTTGACTTATGAAGATCCCCTCACTGGTTTGGTTTACCTGCAATCCCAAGAAAATTTGTAAATCTCCCATCAAGCTCATTTCAAATTCATTTTTCATTTGATTTGCAAATTCATTGCACAGGCTCTTATTGGTTGATCCAAATATTATGTCATCAACATAAATTTGGACTGCAATTATTTGATTTTTGACAGTTTTTGTGAACAGGGTTTGATCAACATTATCTCTAGAGTATCCTTTGTCAAGCAAAAAAGAACTCAAACGGTCATACCAAGCTCTTGGAGCTTGTTCGAGACCATAGAGAGCCTTATGAAGCTTAAAAACATGATTAGGATGTTTTTCATTTTCAAAGCTCGGAGGTTGTTCAACAAAAATATTTTCTTTTATATAACCATTCAGAAAGGCACTTTTGACATCCATTTGATAAACTTTAAATTTCATGGAAGATGAAAAGTAAGGAAAATTCTTACAGCTTCTAGTCTAGTTACAGGGGCATATGACTCTTCAAAATCAATTCCAAATTCTTGGTTGTACCCCTTTGCAACTAGCCTAGCTTTATTCCTAATGACTTGACCATTTTCATTCAATTTATTTCTGAAAACCCATCTAGTGCCAATGACTGATTGGTCACTAGGTCTAGGTACTAATTCACATACTTGATTTCATTCAAATTGATGAAGTTCATCATGCATTGCATTGATCCAATCAGAACTCATTAGAGCTTCATCAATTGATTTTGGTTCAACTTGGAAAATTAGAGCTAGTGGGTCTTCATCAATTGCATTTAGGAATGATGATCTAGTTCTTATCCTATCATTTACATTGCCAACTACATTTTCCAATGGGTGATCTCTCAAAAATCTATGTTCAGAAGTTACCTGTTGAGATGCACTTAAGTCTGGAACAACATTACCTGATCCACTTGGAGTAGGTGAATGAATGTTCAAGTTCTCACCAAGGTCTTCAATTTCCTCAACGGTCGGTGAAGAATCCACAATAAAATCATCCTCTTCATTATCTTGACTGTCCCTGCAAGATTTAGAACCATGAGTTGAAAAGGAATTTTCATTAAAAATAACAAGTGGAGACTCTTCAACAGTTTTATTCTTGAGAGAATAAACTCTAAAAGCTCTTGACACTTCAGAATACCCAAGAAAGATGGCTTCCTGACTTTTAGCATCAAACTTGTCAAGATTTTCTTTGTTATTGTTATGAACAAAGTATTTACACCCAAATATTTTGAAATAGGAGATTGTTGGCTTTTTGTTTTTCAATAATTTCTGATTTTTGGTCTGATCAATGCTCTATTGAGAATGTGATTTGTTGTATTCACAGCTTCAGCCCAGAAGGATTTGGGCAAATTGCTTTCTAAGAGCATGGATCTAGCCATTTCCACAAGAGTTCTATTCTTTCTTTCCACAACTCCATTTTGTTCTGGAGTTCTTGGTGAAGAAAACTTGTGAAATATGTGAAGATCAGCACATAAATCAAAAAATGATTTGTTTTCAAACTCACCCCCATGATCAGTCAAAATGTTTTTGATTTTATGTGGAAAACTTGTTAAGACAGTGGTATAGAAATTCCTGAACTCAAGGCAAGCATCACTTTTGTGGGACAGAAAAATAACCCATGTAAATCTGGTAAAATCATCAATGATTACAAACCCATATCTTTTACCACTTAGACTTAGAATTCTTGTTGGGCCAAAGAGGTCCATGTGAAGTAATTCTAGTGGCCTAGATGTGAGTGCATCATTGAAGGTTTTAAAAGATTTTCTGGTTTGTTTTCCTTGGGCACAAATCCCACAAACTTGATTTTCTACATTAGAAAGGATTCAGGAAGACCTTTAACCAAATTCAGCCTTAACAGTTTATTTATTGTTCTGAAACTTGCATGACCAAGTCTTTTGTGCCAAGTCCATGCAATTTCATTCTTATTTGCTACAAGATAAATATTTTCAGAAAAAATTTATCAAGGTTGATCATGTAAACATTGTTTTCCCTCTTTCCAAAGAATTTTATTTTATCAGTTGATGAGTCAATTATCTTGCAAAAATCAGATTCAAACACAACTTTGTGACCTTTGTCACATAGTTGGCTAATGCTCAGCAAATTGTAATTTAAACCATCAACTAACAAAACATTATCAACTGAGTTTGAGGAAGATTGACCAACCTTTCCAGATCCAATTATTTTTCCTTTGTTTTTACCTCCAAAAGTAACATAACCTCCCTCCTTCTCAATCAAGAATGAAAATTTAACTTTGTCTCCAGTCATGTGTCGTGAACACCCACTATCAAGGAACCACACATTTGAGTTGGGTGCACGACCTTCCTGCAAAAACAATCAGTGGAGAGAAGATTTTGGTACCCAAACATTGTTGGGACCATCAGAATGTTTGAGCATTGACATCAAATCTTTTCTAACCCAAATCTGACTTTTTTTTGCTTCTTTTTTGGTTCATTGGTGTTTTTTGCCTTTTTCACTTTATCCTTTTCTTTAGGAATGAAAACACAATGTTCTTTTTCACATTCGGAGGGGAGTTTTGCATTTGGACATGAGTATTCAACTGTGGAGGTCCAAACCAAGGATTTTGATGGTACACTGAAAAATTTGATGGAAGAATTGAGGATGGTACCAAAAAGGATTGAGATACCATTGGTTCCAAGAATTAGTCCAATCAGCTTGATGTGCTGTCTTGGAAGTCCAAGGTTTGTTATGAATGGCTTCTTTTGACTTTTTCTTATTTTTCAATTTTTACTTGAATTTTTTATTGACTAGTTTTTGTTTATTGAGGTTGAGCAGGTCGACCTGTCCTTGACTGGTGTCGACACATCAGTCACAGATTTCATCTTTTTGTGGACTTGTGTCGACCTGTTAGGTGATTGTGTCGACCTGATTGGTTTTTCTTTGTTCTGGGTTTTTGAAATTTTTACTATGTTGCTTGACACTTGCTTATTTTTTGTATTTTCAAGACTAGAACCTTTGACAAAATTGATCAAGGGTGCTTTTTCTCTTATTTCACCAGATTTGTCTTTCTTGCGTTTTTGTTTATTGAATCCTAGTCCATGTGATTCAGATCTCATTCTAGCTCCTAGCAAGGCCTCCAAATTGTCTTTACCTTTTGTAAAGGTTTCAATAACTTGTTCTTTTTCTTTTAGCTGGTTTTCTAAGGTTTTGATTTCATCAGCACCTTTTTGTTTTTCTTTTTGTTCCAGTTCCAGCTTTTCAGACAATTCTTTAAACTCATGAGTGGCCTTCTGAGATGCAAGCTTAAGCTCATCAATTATGTTCAGGAGATTTTCCTTTTCTTCATTAATTCAGCTACTTCATTTTCCAGTTCACAAATTCTTTTATTGATGGATTGGTTATGCAAAATGTTTTCAACTTTCTTTTGAGATGCTTGTTTTCTTTCCTAATTTCAGAGTAGTTTTCAACAAGCTCAGCATAGGCATCTTGCCAATCATCAATTGAATAGTCTTCAAAGAAGTACTTACCTTTCCATCTGAGCTATTTGCCATAAGCAAATTTCCTCTCTCAGAGCTTGAGGATTTTTCTTCTTCCTTCTCACTTGAGTCTTCATCAGACCAGGTGGCTACCATGGCCTTTGGCTTCTTGAACTTGTGAATCTTCTTGTATTTCTCCTTCTTATTCTCAAGACATTCTCCCTTCATATGTCCTGGCTTGTTGCACCTGTAACAAATGACAGTTTCATCAGATTTCTGATTCCTATTAGACTTGGCATTAGAAAAGGAAGTGTTTCTTTTTCCTGATGGGAATTTCTTTTTCCCAGAGAATTTTTCTTTTCTGTATTTTAAGAATTTTCTGAATTGCCTGGTCATGAGGGCAATCTCATCCTCATTGGACTCAGACTCATCAGAACTTGTTTTCTCCTGATTCTTGTCTTTGTTACTTGAAGAGGCCTTTAGTGCTACTGGCTTGGTTTTAATTATGTGTTCTTCATTTCTTCTTAGATTGATTTCATAAGTCATTAAGGATCCTATCAATTCATCCAAAGAGATTTTGGACAAATCTTTAGAATCTTCAATGACTGTGGCCTTAGTGTGCCAAATTGAAGAGAGAGAACGCAAAATTTTCCTTACCAAGTCAGCATCTGTATAATCCTTACCTAAGGCCTTCAGTCCATTCACAATGATCATAAACCTGGCAAACATTTCAGAAATTGTCTCATCAGATTTCATCATAAACAATTCATACTCAGAGACAAGAATGTTAGCTTTGGTTTCTTTCACTTGAGATGTTCCCTCATAGAGTAGCTCAAGTTTGTCCCACATCTCCTTGGCAGATTTGCACATGGAGATTCTTGAGTACTCCTTAGGGTGGACTGCACACTGGATCATATTCATGGCACTATAATTCAAGGTAGCCCTTCTAATCTGTTCCCTGGTCCAGGTTTCTTCCTCTCCCTGGTTCTCATAGGGGCCTACCTCAACTACTTTCCAGATTTCATAATTTTGGGCTCTAAGAAAAACTTGCATTCTATTCTTCCAATAAGAATAGTCTGTCCCATTAAAGAAGGGTGGCCTATTAATGGAATGACCCTCAGCTATGAACCCTCTGGAATCCATTGAATTAAATAGATGGTGCAATGAAGAAAACACTCAGCAAGCAAGCAAGCAAAACACACAGAACAAATAGAAAACACTCAGATCAGATCAGATATAAACCCGCTATGATACCAATTGAAGGATCGAAGATGAGATGGACAAGATCTAGAAAGGGGGGGTTGAATAGATCTAGGCCAACTATCACGGAAGCTTAGCCAATTTAAAACAATGCAAGAAATCAGAGGCAATTTGAAAGAGCAATTTATAGATCTGATGAGTAATTGTGTGAATTAGATGATTGAAGTGTGGAATCAAGTTGATTAAAAGTGAATTCGAAAAACCCTATGCATACATCTAGCGCAATGTGAATTTAAGTCACACACAAACCACTGCACAGAGAATTTTTAGGTGGTTCGGAAATCACACCATGTGATTCCTACATCCACCCCTCACACTGTGAGGATCCACTAAACAACCGGATACACCCCACACACTGGAGCCTGACAACTCCAACACAAAGTTCTACAACTCACACAACCTCTAGAGCAAGACTACTCTAGAACCTGAGCACAATTGCTCAACCACAACTGAGTATGACAACTCAACACTGAGCACACAGGCTCACAAACCACTTGCTAGATCAAAAAACACAAAGATTCAAATCCTCTAGCAATGATCTGATCTAAAAAGGTTCATTCAAGAGGATTAATGCAACAGTTCATGCACAATCTCTAGAATGACCAAGAAGAAACAAGGGGAAATGAGGAATGGGGTGAAATGTCCTTATTCTTTAAGAAGACTCCCTTGTAGAGGCTGAATTGTGAAGAAGCTCGATCTCTTGAAGTCCCAGGCCGATGCTCTGCAACTTGGTCTTTGGGATCTTCCTTGAATTCTTCACAATTGTCTGCTTCTACTCGATCTGCATCCTTGGAAGTTGATCATACTGCTTCATCCTGGATCAGACTTCTCTTCTTGTGCTTGAAGATGTGTGAATTGGGGTGAAGGAGCACAAAGGGAGCAAGAACAGGGAGGAGAGCTCTCTCTGCCGCCGAAAATATTTCTAGAAGGCTCTTGGAGGCTCTCTTGTAGTTGGATGGCCAATTAGGAGAGTATTTATAGTCCAAAGTGTCCAAAAGTACCCTTGGGGGTCGTGGGCACATGATCCAAGGCTGATCCACCAAATCCCTAGAGTGCCACGTGTCCAGAAGAGACTTTAAGTCACAAAGTTTTCGGAGTGTGTCGACCTGCCCATGGGGTGTGTCAACACACTGTCATAGACTGGCAAAACAGCTTCTCTGGGAAGGGTCTCTAGTGTCGACACTACATCATCTAGTGTCGACACACTGTAGACAATCCTCAAAACAGGCCTGCTGGGAACTGCCTCTAGTGTCGACCTGACTTGGTCTAGTGTCGACACTACTTCACCATTTCTACAACATTCTGCCTTTGCTTTGAAGCATTGTGTCGACACCAGTAGGAGGTGTGTCGACACTACCTTTGCAAGAAATGTTTGTCCCTGAGAAATAAACAGATAAATCATTAGTCCAATCTATTATCATGAATCACTACAAGAAAAAGCGGTTTTACCGACGGATATTTCCGACGGAATTTTTCCGTCAGAATATCCGTCGGAACAACCGACGCAATAATTCCGTCGGAAATATCGGTAATACCGACGGATAAATATCCGCCAGAAATTTCCGTCGGTACTTTTATATTACCGACGGTTTTCCGACGTAATAGTTCCGTCGGAACTATCCGTCCGAAATTCCACGACGATTTCTCTCCCCGCCCCCTCCCGCGAAACCCACTCTCTCCTCTCTCTCTCTCCTCTCTCTCCTCTCTCTTCTCTCTCTCTCTCTCTCTCTCTCTCTCTCTCTCTCTCTCTCTCTCTCTCTCTCTCTCTCTCTCTCTCTCTCTCTCTCTCTCTCTCTCTCGC
>CM024760.1:29237320-29309706 GCA_014218235.1 Colocasia esculenta | reverse complement strand
AAGTTGATCTTGTGCGGAGACTAGAGAGGATTGGCCCTTTGCATAGCCTTCACTTTTTTCCCTATCTCTGTATTTTGTATCCTACTGGGATTAGGTCATTGGCCCGTTTCCCTGCCCTCTTTTGGAGCACATATATATGTATATATTGTGAATGAATGCCCCCCAGGAGAGGCAGGCTGTTCACATTCTTTCTCTCACTTTGTTCTTCACAACTCTCCTCATGTTTACTATAGATTACATAATACAGGATGAATCGTCCTTGAATGGTGTCAAAAGTTCAATTTGGGATCTGAATGCAGAAGGATAGAGCATGCTGTTGTTCAAAATGGATTTAGCTTTACCAGCCGTAGCACATGCTTTTTGCACGTGGAATTTGACAACCTAAACACTGGATGGTCTTTCTGAATGACCCCCAGAAAGAAAAGTTTCAATACATGCTTCACAGCTGAGCATATTGATTGAGGTATAACTGAAAATATGTCCATGAGCAACATCATCACATTTTCGAACTCGTATCCAGGCCCAAAAGTCATTCTTATAATGTTCTAGGATAATAATATGTATAGACACATTATCCTGTAGAACTAGTAACAGGAAGAAAAAATCAACATGGAAAGGATCCGATTGCATAAATTGCTGCTCTAGATTTTTTTAGTAGGTACAAGTGCAAAAGGAACCCTGCCTCTTTGTTGTGGACCAATGTCGCAGGATATGAGAATGAAGAGGACCTTCTCTTTTTTAGGAAATTGGAAGTGAATAGTATCAATACTTGTCTTTTTTGGATAGGGAAGGGGAATATATGAAAACAGTAACTGTATGCTCTTCATGATTAACTCCGGCAATTTTTAAGGCATTCATCAGATTGTTGATACTGTGCAACAAGATTTCCCTCATATATTAACGTTAATAAGCTTACAGTTATTACCTACTAATGTTCTTGTGATTTTAAATTTTTCTTTCCGCAGTATAGAATGCCTGAAGCTTATGATCAAGAGGGGGTTGTGAACCAAGAAAAGAGATTTGCTGCTGCAATGCAGCGGTATAGGTCGGTTATGTCTACTTATATAAAATTTTCTGTGCTATATGAATGTTAACCTGAATAAAATCATAACCCAACATGAGAAAACATTCTTGTTGGTTTGTGCATTTGCTGTTCTGCTTTTTATTATCTGTCTGTTTATTCATCTATTTAGGGACCCTGGAGCTGGTGATAAGATGAATCCCTTTGCTGAACAGGAAGCTTGGGAGGAACATCAGATTGGTAACACCCCAGTTTTAGTAGTGCCAGTTTCATCTCTTCATAGCGTGCTACATGGAGGGTTGGTCATGACTAATTTGAACAAAATGGACTTGAAGATCTCAATATATTTTTGTATCTTAATTCTAGGAAAGGCGACTCTGAAGTTTGGATCAAAGGATAGGAAAAAAGAAACTGAAGATTATCAGTAAGCGGCTTTTTCTTATTCTTTTCAGTCACATTCTAAAAGCTTGTCTTGGGAGTTTTGTACATGGAATGACAACCATTTCTTCTATCATGTATTTGATAAGTCAAATAATGACCTTCCTATGCTTGTTTCAAACTAGGTTTGTTTTTGAGGATGGAATTGACTTCGTCAGGGAGTCCGTCATGGATGGCACAGAGGTATATCGAAAGAAACCCCTCTATAGAGGCACACATGACTAATGAAGTTTTGTCATTCATAGTGTGGAATGTGGATGATATTTCTTTTTGTCAAAATCATAAATGATTGTTTTAATGAAATATATTGTCATTTCCTAGTGTATATGATATTTATTTTTGTTTTTTCTTCTGAGTAGGATGTAGATGAATTGCCTGGTGAAACATTGGAGGAATTGGCCACAAAGTCTATGCTACAGAAGCTCCAGGTCCAAGCTTTTTAATTTGATAACTTGTTTGTTTCTCTTTTTCCTGGACATGTGATTTGTTTGTTTGTTGTGTCACTTTATCTTTGTGATATCTTACTTTGTATTGAACCTGTGACCAAATAAACCATGTTACATCTATTTTCTCTTGTCTAGCTCAACAGCTGTCCAAAATTACAGCCATTCGACTTTTGTTTGTACAGGATGAAAGAAAAACTCTCCCCATTTATAAATATCGCGAGGCGCTTCTGAAGGCTGTTAATGAATACCAGGTGTGTGGACTTTCATCTGTTATTTTTTATTTATATGCTTTGCATGTTGTAATTTTAAGAAAACAGTGGGTTTCATTTTTTTAATGAGAGAATCTATCTTTTGGATGTGGAATTCTTTTTAACCAATCTGAGGCTGAATTACATTTAGTGAGCAGTGTTTTTCTCCATGAAGTCTTCATTTCCTTTCCAGTGTCCATATTTTTGAAATTAACATGATCTAATCTTAAACCTTTTTCTTTTGCATGATATCATTTTCTAGATCAAATTGAAGTGGTGTTAGAAACTTAGATCATAAAATCTGTCATACATAATAATTGGGTTGGTGACTTTTATGTTAGAATAACCATTTGTGCTTGCGAGGATGGTTGGAGTGGATGTTAAACTTCATTGGATTGGACTTTCCAACTTGAAACCTTAAAGTGCTTAGTGGACAGAGTATTCTAAGCACATTAGTATTTTTGTTTCGTCCAATATGGGACCATTCTTACAATACTAGATAGAGTAAATGGGTTATTGGGCCAGACTTGGTAAATGGGTTGGAGCAAGCTGGATGAGCCGATGAGGAGCTTTTTTGATTTGGTGTTTGCCTATATGAAAAAGGGTGGAGTGAGGTGACACGACTTGTGGCCATCTCGCCTCACCTTGTGACCTAGGCAAATGCCTCGAGCAGCTTTGAAAATTTAGACTTAGCCTAAGAGTCTAAGACAAATAATATTCAGTATAGTTGCATGGCCATTATGCAATCATTTTAGATATTTTACTTTTTTCTCATCCAAGCTCAAGTCTTTGAGACTCACTGCCTCCACCCTCTATCCATCATAGTTCTGTGAAACGTGAACACTTGGAGCTGGTAAGTGACAATGTCTAGCCACCTATCATTGACAGCCTGCTTATGTTGGCCTCGTGCAGACCCTCAATCTGCAAGCCAAAGAAAATGAATAGTAGGAGAAGAAGAGGAAGATGATGAAAGAAAAAGGGGATGGAAAAGACTAAGATGGGAGGTTTCTACCATGAAAAAGAAAAGAGAATAAGAACACCTACTATAATTCCTGATCTCCTAAGATTACTTAGAAATCTCTTCAACGTCTCTTCCCTTCTACCTTCCTGAGACACAGGCAAAATCCCATACTTTGGTCTATCTAGCTCATGGAAGAAATGATCGAATTGGCCCAAGGATCACCATGGGCCAATCTCGATACTATCTGGATTGACAGGAATCAAGATTGGCAAGACCAAAAAAATGTTTTCTAAATTTCTATAAAAAAAGGCAAAATTTTGGGAAATTTAAAAAATGCAAGAAAAAAAAGAGAAATGGAAGAAGTTCACATTTGCATTAAAAAACAATCATGCATATAGTCATACTACATGGGACATCAAATATAACATACTATGCAACAATAACCATATTAAACATCAAACATCAAATGTAATACATCAAATGAACATCAAATCTAAGTTACATATTAGAAAAAAAAATCTAATGTTGTCGTCCAAACCAAGATGACTCATCATCAAGTGGTTTTGGCTATCTATATGCTTGATCAGTCTGCATAGCCTCATAGCCACAACTATAAGAGGGAATTGCTAAATTGTGCTTTAAAAAAAAAATTTACCCATGGATGGCCTAGGAGCATGGAAGGCAAAATCGTCAGGATCGACCCAGAATCGGTCGATCCTGGATCGGATCGAGGGCTATGGATCCGATTCTGGGGGAGAAGTCTCTGAATCGGCAAACTTCCAGCTGGATCGGCCAGAATCGAGTTGGATCGACTGGATCAAGCAAGGATCGACCGATTCCAGACTGATCCAGGTCGATTCCCTCAAGCTACCTTCAAGATCCTCTTCAAGCAGGGTTGTCAGGATCCCCTTATTTACCTGAATATCATTGAATATCATTTAAGTAAATGTTAGTATTTGTAGTTTCATTTACTTAAGATATTACATGTAAATAAGGAAGTACCCCCCATTTGAATCTAATAAAAATATCAAAAAAATCATATCTCTTATCAATAAAAAGTCAACTCTCCCATCGAAGAAGAAAATCGCGATTTTGGTGATTTTAGCGAAATGCTAACTTTCTAATCTCTCATAATTTAGCTTATCTAAAAATTTGATAATTCAAATAAACCACATGGAACACTAAAAATTCAAAGTCCGGTAAAAAAAGTCAAACGTGCATGTGACTTCTCCAATGGAGCCACTCTTTTACTAACAGCACTTAGTCTACTTGAGACCTTTCAAGATTTGGTCAAACTTAAGTTATCATCATCTAAACCTCTCAGAATTTGGTCAAATTGAGCTACCATCACCCAACTCATGACACTCATGAGTTTGGGTGATGATAGCTTAGTTTGACCAAATCCTAAGAGGTCTCAAGTAGACTTAGTGTTGTCAATAGGAGAGCGGCTTCTTGGAGAAGTCATATGCACGTTTGATTTTTTTTTTTTGTTGGACTTTAGATTTTTAGTATTTTATTAGACTTATTTGAATTATAAAATTTTAAATATGTCAAATTATGAGAGATTAGAAAGTTGCTACTTTGATAAAATCACAAAAATTGCGATTTTCTTCTTGGATGGGAGAGTTGACTTTTTATTAGTAAGAGATGTGATTTTTTTGATGTTTTTATTGGATTCAAATGGGAGATATTTCCTTATTTACATGTAATATCTTAAATAAATGAAACTACAAATTTTAACATTTACTTAAATGGTATTCAGGTCAATATACACTAAGTCTTTAATATTTTATACTTTCCTTGTATTATTATAGTAGTAATAATACACAAAATCTTATGTTTCATATATTATGAATGCATGTATGATTGGTTTTTTATGCAAATATTAGTTCTTTCAATTTATCAGATTTTCCCTCATTTTTACTATTTTTTTTCTGTTTTTTCCTGAATTTTCCTGAATTTTTTCCCCAAAAAAACCATTTTATAAACTGGCCGATCCAGGATCGGCCAGACTTCCCTTGGATCCATGGGATCTTGCTATCCGATCCGATCCAGGATCGGATCGAGCCTGGTCGATCCCGATCCCGATTCGATCCTGCCTTCCATGCCTAGGAGAGCACACCCCACCTCAGTGAGGTGTAAATTGTGCATTTTCTTTTGAAGCCCTCTTGGTATACATCGTTGGCTTGAGCTTTCTCTAGATTGTGATGAAATATTGCATTAGATGCCAATTGGTTTATATGAACTAGTTGCTTCACTTGTGTCTTGTTCTTATGAAGGCCAAGGTGCCCATCCTTCTTTTGCTTTAAGAGGGGAACTGCTACCATCCAAGTATGGTAAAGTGGGACGCCAAAATGGAGTATATGTGCACCCTGAACCATAGTGTGGCTCCCAAAGTGGCCAATCATAGGCTCCTGATGTTGCTGGCCTTCATATCCCCCTTGTCCTTCTCCTTTGCCTCCTTGATTATCTGTTTCTAACACATAGCTTGTAGTAAGCCCTATACCCAGAGAAAATCCTAGTGTCATATATCCTGTGTCTTTATGACCAGCTCTTGCTCATCCATCCTAGTAGTAGCTCCATCACCATCATCATCGTTATCACTGGGGGCTTGTGTGGAATCATTACTGCGAATTGGTCATTGTGCACATTGTAGCTCAAACTCAAGTGGAAATATCTCATCATCATTATCACTGTTGACCTGAGTCAGGACTCTCCTCTTCTTTTGTCTGACATATGTAAACTTTTCTTTTTCTTTGGAGTTTAGTCTCCCCTCTTTTTGTGTGGCGGCTCTTCTCAATGTAGGTTCACTCGTAGGCAGTCTAAATGTCTTTAGCAAAATAGCTAGGTGCCGCTGTCTCTCTTTTGTAATAACTAGTTGTGACAAGGGGTTGGATCCTCTCTAACTCTATGCTCTGGTTCTCGAGCCTTCACTCCATCTAATTCTCCTTCTACCCATGATTAATCTCGAGGGTCAAATTCTAGAACATCTCTTTCTACTCTTGCTTCAACCCATGCATTCAGTGGGTGTTTCTCATCTAGCAACTCATCAACATTAAAGAGTATGGTGGTGTTTGCAGCGTCGGTTGTAGGGCATGGATGGCAAAATCGGCTGACTTGGATCGGAATCAGCCAATTAGAGTCAGAATCGGTCTATGTCGATCTAATTTGGGGGGGGGGGGGGAATGTCAATTCACCTACGTTGTAAGGTGGAATCGGACTAGATGGACCCGAATCGGACGGAATCAGACTGCATCGGCCCGATTCCGCACGATCCACCCCGATTTCATCCAGTATAGCCCGATTCCCTCCACTTATCTTATTTACCTGAACATCATTTAAGTAACTGTTATACTTGTAGTTTCATTTATTAAGATGTTAATGTAAATAAAGAAGTACCATCCATTTGAATCCAATAAAAAATATCTAAAAAATCATCTCTTACCAATAAAAAGTGAACTTTCCTATTATTGGATGCGGAAATATATGGATTTTGGCCATGAAGGCGTTTTTATATGTCCGTGGGCGTGCCAATCTGTTATACAGATAAAAGATTTGAAATCTGCTTGATGCGGGAAATTTACATATCTATTTATTGGACGATTACGCCAATATTTGGGATATTTCTTTCGCACTTTTATTTGATCAGGCGATTAGGGTTTCAAGTGCTGGACCCTTCCCCACCGATTGGAATCAGTGTTCATTTATATCGGATTGAATTTGAATACCTTTGATAATAATGTTGAAATTCATCTTTGGCACAAAGTCCAAAGAGCTTGAAAAATGTAATTTGGATTGCAATTTGGTCTTTCGAGACCATTATACTTGGTCCCGATTATATAATCAGGCCTTCAAAATTGTATTTCATCGCAGTCGGACTCCTTGAATTTGCTTCTGCCTATATTTGATTTGCTTCATAGTCATCATCACTCTTTTGATTGTGATAAGACCTTTGGAGTTGACTTGATGTCTATAAAGGGCATTTCTGCACAAAGCTGGAGTATTTGTAATTTGTATATCTTCTAACCCTTTCTAGGTTTTGCTACAACTTTTACAGTTTTACCTTTCTAGATGTTTATGCAATTTCATACCCTTTGTGGGCATTTCTTCAATTTGGCACCATTTCTGGGCATTCCCGAACATTTCTGCCATTTCTTGGCTTTCTCGGGCTTCTCTGTTATTTCTTGGTATTTTATGACTTTCTTAGTTTTTCTGTCGCTTCCTGATGACCTTTGGCTTTTCTGCCATTCCTCGACTTTTAGTCATAAGCCGAACTCAAGAGAGCGCACGCTACTTCAAGTAAGTGACGTGGGTCGGTAGACACGGGGATTTTCTTTCTTTCTTTTCTCCTTTCCATTTATGTTTAAAGTGTTTGTTCATTTATCTTTATTTTGATTTCGTATTGCGGGACGTGCCAGCCAGCCTGCCAGGCAGAAATAAGGGTCTGCGCAATGCAGAGAAAGTTTTTTTGTATATCCGTGAAACGGATGAGTGCGCCGTATTTTAATCTGAACTTCTTTGATTCCGTGCCTTTTAATCATCAGGCGATTGGGGTGGCGTGTGCTGGGCCCCTGTCTCCATCGATCGGAATTGATGTTACATTTACATCGAGTTAAAAACTTTAGATGTCATATTAACACCAGTTTCAACTCGAATACCATTTCATAGCATGGGCGAGAATATATGCATCCATAAGAAATCCTGATACAATATTTTCCTTTTTTTGTTTGCTTTGAAGAAAACAAGTTTTTGGTTTGAAAATGGAATTATCTTTTTTGAAAGAAACATTTATGGTTCATAAGGGAGTATGAACTTCCTTTGCGGAACTTGTCATATGGTTTATTATGGGCAGGAACATGCCCGTGCCAGCAAAATTATCTTCTGAGTATATACTCATTTCCGGGGGCAAGATCTCCGTTCAAAGGAGTCTCCCACATATGCATGTGAACGTATGAGTATATTTCTGATGAGGATTTCATCGGGATTGAATTACTCCCCAAGGATATACTCGTATGAACGAAACTTTTATGAATATGCGAATATCTTCCGGGATTCCCATTTGAATAGGTTTTCCCTTTGGAAATGCATGCGCCTAATCATATGGTTATAGACATATGAGTAAATCCTCGGGTAGAATTCCTGTTTAAACAGAATCCCCTTGAGAAAATATATTCACATGAACATGAAGTTATATTTATATGGATATGTTCTCGGGCAGAACCTCCACGTAGGCAAGAGTTCATCCTAAGAATCATACACATATGAACATAAGAACGTGGTTATATGAGTATTTACTTGGGCAGAACCTCTGCTTAAACAGAATCTCCTCAAATAAGTATATGCATATAAGCACGAAATTATGACCATATGGATAGATTCTTAGGTAGAATCTCTGCTTGGGCAGAGTCTCCTCGAAGAAACATATACATATAAATACACAGGCATCTAAATGCACATGTCCATAGAGACTTGCTCGATATGGCGGCATTTAGAGCACTAATATACAAGGGTATTTAAATACCGTATGTCCATAGAGACTTGCTCGATATGAACGGTATTTAAATCCCAGGGAATCCTCACAGAGACTTGCTCGATGTGGGATATGAAATATACAAATATACAAGGGTGCTTAAATACCATATGTTCATAGAGACTTGCTCGATATGAACGGTATTTAAACCCCGGGGAATCCTCGCAGAGACTTGCTCGATGTGGGATATGAAATATACAAATATACAAGGGTGCTTAAATACCATATGTTCATAGACTTGCTCGATATGAACGGTATTTAAGCTCCGAAAAATCCTCACAGAGACTTGCTCGATGTGGGATATGAAATATACAAATATACAAGGGTGCTTAAATACCATATGTTCATAGAGACTTGCTCGATATGAACGGTATTTAAGCCCCGAAAAATCCCCACAGAGACTTGCTCGATTTGGGGATATAAGAGATACTATAGCACTTTGGAGAAATCCTCCCCAAGGAGGGGATGAAGGAGATGTCGATGCCGTATACGATGGCGATCTGCCCCTTCCTTCTTCGCTGTTGAGTACCTTTCACCCCATATCAAGTAAGAGATGGGGGTATACCTTCACGCCAAACCAAGAACTTGGAACTTCCCCCGAATCGGCCCGATTCCCCCGAATCGGAGCGGATCAGGGCGGGCCGAGTTGTGATCCGCATGGATCCGCCACCCGGCCGCGAATCGAATGGATCCGATGCGATCCGATTCCCCGATCCGCCACGATGCGATCCCTGATTCGCCCAGAATCGAGGCGAATCGGGTCCGATTCGCATGATTATTATATATATATATATATATATAATATATATATATATATGATATTTATGTATGTGTGTCAGGCAGGGTTGTGAGGAGTCAGATCCTCTTCAAGCAGGGTTGTCAGGATCCTCTTATTTACCTGAATATCATTTAAGTAAATGTTATAATTTGTTGTTTCATTTACTTAAGATATTACATGTAAATAAGGAAGTACCCCCCATTTGAATCCAATAAAAATATCAAAAAAATCATATCTCTTACCAATAAAAAGTCAACTCTCCCACCGAAGAAGAAAATCGCGATTTTGATGATTTTAGCGAAATGCTAACTTTTTAATCTCTCATAATTTGGTCTATCTAAAAATTTGATAATTCAAATAAACCATATAGAACACTAAAATTCAAAGTCCGGTAAAAAAGTCAAATGTGCATGTGACTTCTCCAAGGGAACCGCTCTCCTACTGACAGTACTCAGTCTGTTTGAGACCTCTTAAGATTTGGTCAAACCTAAACTATCATCATTCAAACTCATGAGAATTGTCACTTTCTAGTTTCTCACAATTAGAAAGTGAAAAATCTCATGAGTTTAGGTGATGATAGCTTAAGTTTGACCAAATCCTAAGATGCCTCAGCAGACTAAGTGCTGTCAGTAGGAGAGTAGCGCCCTTGGAGAAGTCACATGCACGTTTGACTTTTTTTACGGACTTTGGATTTTTAGTGTTCCATATGGTTTATTTGAATTATCAAATTTTTAGATAGACCAAATTATGAGAGATTAAAAAGTTAGCATTTCGCTAAAATCATCAAAATCGCGATTTTCTTCTTCAGTGGGAGAGTTGACTTTTTATTGGTAAGAGATATGATTTTTTTGATATTTTTATTGGATTCAAATGGGGGGTACTTCCTTATTTACATGTAATATCTTAAGTAAATGAAACAACAAATTATAACATTTACTTAAATGATATTCAGGTAAATAAGAGGATCCTGACAACCCTGCCCGAAGAGGATCCTGACTCCTCACAACCCTGCCTGACACACACATAAATATCATATATATATATATATAATCATGCGAATCGGACCCGATTCGCCTCGATTCTGGGCGAATCGGATCGCATCAGGGCGGATCCGATTCGCCCCGAATCGGCGATACGTCAAACCATGCTTGGAAGAACAAGTTGAAGAGGATTGGAGAAAGGGGACTTGCTATTTTCTGAATCTTCAGAACACAAAAAGGGAACTTTACAAGGCCTTGGGGGACTGATTCTTCAGGGTTTGAACAGCATAAGGGAGAGTTTCTATGGGGCTTGTTGCCTCTCCCTTTGGGGCTGGTTTACAAGGGCTTTTAGGACTGTTTTTGCAGAGCTTTGGGACTACAAAATGGCAGGGTTTGGGGGCTTATGGGGCTTGGCCGGCCTCCTCTTGGATGGAGGGGGTTGCCCCCCTTATATAGGGGGCGGACTCCCCTCCCCTCCCTGCTGGCTGCGCAGAATAAGGAGGGGGAGAGTCCCCTTTTTGGTTGGGGGGGGGAAGACCCTTCCATCCTTTTAACATTAAGAGGTTGGGAGGAGCTTCCCCTCCAACCTTTTAATATAAAAAGGTTGGAGGAGGGAGATCCCCCAACCTGTTAAAAAGGCAAAAATAAAAAAGGTTGGAGGGGTCTCCCCAACCTGTTAAAAAGGCAGAAAATAAAAAGGTGGGGAGGGGTCTCCCCATCCTGTTAAAAAGGAAGAAAATAAAAAGGTGGGGAGGGGTCTCTCCATCCTGTTAAAAAGGCAGAAAAATAAAAAAGGTGGGAGGGGTCTTGCCTATAAATAGGCCATTACATGCCCCATTTGAGGGGTACCCAATTTGCTGGAGTTTCTGCTTCCCTGGTTGAAGCTTGACTTGGTGAGGATTTGGATTTGCATCCTTGGGGCTTCCGTCGCCGAGTTGTCTCTTGTGCTTGTACTTGTACTTCGTACTTGGTCTTTACGGACCTCGTATTGCTAGATTTCTTCTGTGTACTTGTACTTTACACTTGGTCTTTATAGACCTCGTGTTGCCGGATTTCTTCCGTGCTGTATTTGTACTTCGCACTTGGTCTTTATGAACCCCGTGCTGCCGGATTTCTTCCGTGCTGTATTTTGTACTTCAGTATTTTGTACAAGGCATTGTTCTTCTTTGATTTGTTCGGAGGGCTTGATGCCATTTAAAAACTTCCTTATTTAGGTTTGAAGAAAAATCCCCAGATGCCATCTGCAGACTTTTTAGGGTTCAACAGGGTCCTGTTCCATCGAGTTGTGCGAACGACATAAAATCAAATGGCATATCAGGGGCTAGCTGGTGATATGGCGACTGGAGACTTAACCAATGTTGTCTTTTGAAGAAGATTTGGACAACATTGTATTTGAGCATTTTTTCGGACTTCTTCATAATTTCCACCCTTTTGGAGGACTTTTCTATACTTTCTGCCTTTTAGAGACTTTCTGTAATTTTCCCACCGAACAGGGTCTCTTGTGGAATTTTCCATGAACATAAATTCCCTCTTTAAAGGGTCTTTCATGAGAGTTGCTTGAAAAGCTTGATAGCATGCCCGCTTGAGCTTTGAATATTTGAAGTACTTGAGTACTTGAGTGTTCTTGAAATTTACCCCATGACCTTTGTATGGTTTCCACATAGGGATAAATATATATAAACTTGCCTCGAGCAGAGTCCCTGCATAGAGATGCACACATGAATATATAATGAACATATGGTCGTGCCTCGGGCAGAATCTCTGCTTGGGCAGAGTCTATCTATGGAGGTACGCACATATGAACATATAAACATTTCATCCCCATGGAGTCCAGCTCTTCATACAGGTTTGCACATGAACATTATATGAACATATGATTGTGCCTTCGGCAGAATCTCCACTTGGGTAGAGTCTCCCTATGGAGGTACGCACATATGAACATATAAACATTTCATCCCCATGGAGTTTAGCTCGACATGGAGGTGAACATATATGATCGGGCAGAGTCTCCACTTGGGCAGAGTCTTCCCATGGAGGTACGCACATATGAACATATCATCCTCATGGAGTCTAGCTCGACATGGGGGTGAATATATATGATTGTACCTCAGGCAGAGTCTCTCTATGGAGGTACGCCTATATAAACATATGAACATATCATCCTCATGGAGTCTAGCTCGACATGAGGGGAAGAAATAAACACGTGAGTGTTTAAGTATTTTATCTCCATGGAGTCCTACTCAACATGAAAAATATGTAAACATATGAAACACATTACATATAACATTTTTATCTCCATAGAGTATCGCTCAACATGGATATATTAATATGAATATTTGGATTTCATGCCCCATAGAGTCCCGCTTAACATGGGGGGATATACACGGGGGTTTCACAGTCAGAGACGACTTTGGCTTGCCGCGCACGAGCACTTTGCACTGAGCACGAGCACTTCACGCCTTTGAGAGTCTCATAAGGGGGGGGGGGTTTGGGTTCAGCCGACTGGGCAGTATGGGGACGAATCCCTCTTGAAAGCTCTGACCCCTTTCTCTGTTACTTGGAGGGGGTATTTATAGGGGTTTACCCCATTTGAGAGAGGAGGAGAGAGATCTACCCGGAGAGGGTGTCTCTCCGAGTAGACTACCGGAGAGACCCCTCTCCGAGTAGGAAATCTCCTACTCGGAGTGGGAGTCACTCCGGGATATCTCTATCTGGAGAGAGGTCCTTTCGGGTAGGGGGAACCCTCCTATCTGGAGGGGCTTTCCCTTTTTTAGCTTTCCCCCTTATATGTGTGTGTGTGTGTGTATATATATATATATATAAACATATTTATTTAATGGCCCCAATTGCCAATTTGGGGTCCAACACCTATCTAAGAAGAAAATCGCGATTTTGGTAGTTCCATCAAAATAGCGTCTTTCTAATCTCTCATATTTTGGTCTATCTAAAAATTTTAAATTCAAATAAACCCCATGGAACAGTAAAAATCTAAAGTCCGGTGAAAAAAGTCAAACATGCATATGACTTCTCTAAGGGAGCCACTTTCCTACTGACAACAACTAACTCCTAGTCAGTAAGAGAGTGACTCCCTTGGAGAAGTCACATGTATGTTTGATTTTTTTCACCGGATTTTAGATTTTTAGTGTTCTATGGGGTATTTGAATTATGAAATTCTTAGATAGACCAAATTATGAGGGATTAGAAAGACGCTATTTGATGGAATCACCAAAATCGCGATTTTCTTGGATGGGAAAGTGACTTTTATTGGTAAGAGATATAAATTTTTGATATTTTTATTTAATTCAAATGGGGGGTACTTTTTTATTTATTGTAATATCTTAAATAAATGAAACTACAAATACTAACATTTACTTAAATGATGTTTAGGTAAATAACCATGCCTCGAGGTGATGTTCAAGTAAATTGTAATTTCTCATTCATCATCATCATCATCATCAGAGTCTTATCCCATTATTTGGGGTCGGCTACATGAATTCATTTCCGCCAAAAATTTCTATCAAATGCTATAGTCATGTTTAAACTCATTAATCCAATTTATTTACATTCAAATGCATGTACATGATAAGAATTGAATTTCATTGTGTTTATATTCAATGAATTTTGTATGTGTTTTCCTGATTTTTGTGATTTTTTTTTCATGATTTTGTCTATTTTTCTCGTGATTTTTCTGTGATTTTTCACAATTTTTCTTCATTTTTTTAACCTGTCCGATCCGGATCGGCCAGATTCCCTAAGAATCGGCCGGATCCCTTGAGCCGATCCGATTCTGATTGGGATCAGCCATGGCCGTTCCAGACCCCGATTCCGATCTTGCCATCCATGGTTGTAGGTGTTTCCCATCTTCTACCATACAAACTCATGAGCCTCATCTCTGCTTTCCTCCTTTCTTTGATGCACTTGAAATTCAAACGTATGTTGTACACCAACTTCTATAGCCTCGATGCAGTCGGCCTATTTCTCACTTTTGTTTGGATAAGTGAGAAAATGCTCTAGTTCATCTCACACTGGCCAGCTAAAGTGGTCTAGCTGAGCACCCTGGTGACAATTCTTGTGAGTGGATTTGTTTGGCCAATCTTATAATCGAGCATAATTCACCACTCAGCTTTACAAAAAGAAACTATTAGCATGGTTCAAAAACTCGGCCGGATCGGGATCGGATCGGCCGAGTTGGCTCGGTTTTGGGCCTCCCGATCCGAGCCGGGGTAACCTAGCCGGTCCTTGAACGCGGATCGGACCGGCTCGGCTGGGCTCGGCCGGCTCGCCGAGCCCGGCCCGATCCGCCTCGGATCGGCCCGAGCCGGGCCGATCCTGTTCAACCTTGTCATGGGCTGAGTCCAGGCCAATCCCAGGCTGAGTTCAGGCTGGGTCCACTGCGATTTCAGGCCTATTTACCTGAATATCATTTAAGTAAATGTTTATTTACTTAAGATATTACATGTAAATAAGGAAATACCCCCCATTTGAATCCAATAAAAATATCAAAAAAATCATATCTTACCAATAAAAAGTCAACTCTCCCACCGAAGAAGAAAATCGCGATTTCGTTGATTTTAGCGAAATGCTAACTTTCTAATCTCTCATAATTTAGCTTATCTAAAATTTGATAATTCAAATAAACCATTTGGAACACTAAAAATCTAAAGTCCGGTAAAAAAAATCAAACGTGCATATGACTTCTCCAAGGGAGCCACTCTCCTACTGACATCACTTAGTCTGCTTGAGACCTCTCAGGATTTGGTCAAACCTAAGCTATCATTATCTAAACTCATGAGATTTTTCATTTTTAATTGAAAAGAAATTAGAAAGTGACAATTCTCATGACTTTGAGTGATGATAGTTTAAGTTTGACCAAATCCTGAGAGGTCTCAAGCAGACTAAGTGTTGTCAGTAGGAGAGTGGCTTCCTTGGAGAAGTCATATGCACGTTTGACTTTTTTTACCGGACTTTGGATTTTTAGTGTTCCATATGGTTTATTTGAATTATCAAATTTTTAGATATGCTAAATTATGAGAGATTAAAAAGTTAGCATTTCGCTAAAATCAACGAAATCACGATTTTCTTCTTCGGTGGGAGAGTTGACTTTTTATTGGTAAGAGATATGATTTTTTGAATTTTTATTGGATTCAAATGGGGGGTACTTCCTTATTTACATGTAATATCTTAAGTAAATGAAACTACAAATAATAACATTACTTAAATGATATTCAGGTAAATAAGACCTGAAATCGCAGTGGACTCGGCCTGAACTCAGCCTGTATAAGATATACACCAGTATAATGGGCCGATCCACCCACCCCTGGCTCAGCCGGGCTCGGCCGGCTCGGCCGAGCCGGGGTCGGGATCGCCGGGTCGGATCGGTTTTGGGCCGACCGATCCGATCCCGATCCCCGGGTTTTGAACCTTGACTATTAGTACTTGGTAACATTGGATTGTAATGATAACTTAGCTAACTAGGAATTATTCTTTCCACTGCTTCTCTTAAGTCATAGTTCCTAATTCCTATACATATCCAGCTTCATTTTGAACTTGTCCATCTGAAACAAAACAATTGATGTCATTAGACCTCTCACATATTTGAAGAAGGATTAACATTACAAATGAGAATTTTACCTCCATCATAGTATCTATTCTATCTTTAGCGTTTCTAGATGGTCTAGTGATAACATTCTTTGTCCTTTGTAGCATTTCACCATCATTACGAACTGATTCACTATATTAATCTTGGAGATTGAAGAAATATCCTACATACATTACATCACAATCCACGCATACATAAGTGAAGAATTCAATCATTATTGAACATATTTAAGTAGATAAAACTTGGAAGGTAATGCATTTACCGGCTACATGTAAATCATGGTGGAGAGTGGACTCCCATCTCCTATCAATAGTTCTCCATCATTTTTGAAATGCCATGGGATGCTTCTCTTTTAGCCTTGGTTTTATCCGCAGCCTTGTACAAGTAACTTATGTCATTTTTATCCTCTCTATCAACCATCTTTAGTAATTGTATAAGAGGTCTGTTAGTTTCAAATAGTAGGACATTTTACCCCAAAATGGTGGTTACCAATGAAGCTAGCCGTTGTATGAACTATGAACTATGAACAACTTCTCTGGATTCCTCTTTCAACGTAGCAACATGTGCCAAGTACTTAGAACTATGGATGAGAGTGCCCATGTCATCCCTGTACTTATGTAAACTCTTCAATGTAACAAAGTTGGCGACAAATCTCGTTGTGCCAGGACGAAAGATATCATGTCTGTTATTGCATTCTCTCATCTTGTGTAGAATTTTGTTGTGTCCATAACTAGTGATCATCTGAGTATTCAGAAAAGTCAATCAATGACGGAAATACCCGAAACCTCTCGGAAAAGTCAAGAAATGACCGAGAGGCCTGGCTCATGCCGTTTGCACGGCCCGGTGGAGCGGGACCCACACCGCTTCTATGAAACGACGTGTGCTCTCTTGGGCCCGACTTACGGCAGGTCGCTCTAAGTCTTGGGATTGTCAAATAACGGCAGGAACCCTTGTACATGTCAAGATATGGCCGGAAGCCCCGGGAGGTCAAGATACAACCGAAAATCCCCGGGAGGTCGAGAAATGACCGTAAAGCCCCGTGAATAGCCTCGGGGTTTACTAACTTCGAACACCTGAGATAAACGGGTTCAAAAGAAATAATGAAACAAACACCCTCCAAACCCCTATATATATGGGGCAGGGGAATTGAAGAAAAAAACCCGACCTTTGGGGGGAGGACTTCTTGGAGAAGGGACTTTTGGAGAGATCCAAGCAGTAGAAGCCCTAAGGAGTTGATTCTTGGGAGAGTTTTGCGGAGAATACCTCTCTAAGTTCCCATCGTCCGCTCTTGCTCCGTCTCCGCACTCCGTAACGTGGGAGGAAGAAGACACCGCAGGTCTATAAACACGTATGTGAAGGCGCACTCATGTAAACACCTAATGGAGGCACATACACCCCATTAGGGACATGTATACAAATGTGGCAAATAAATGTGTTTGAGAATATTTGTGGATTTTAAAATGTCATCTAAAATTTCTAATTTCGGCAAGGTCTTTTAACAAACGTATCGTATCAAAGGTATTCGGGTTTTCACCCGATGTAAATGAATTATGAAACACCGACTCTGGTCGGTGAGGAATGGTCCAATACACGATCACCCCGATCGCTTGATAAACGGACGCATGCGGAATAAATATACGAAATACTCGAGGGCTCAGGGTCTATACCCGAGGCACCTCATAAATATCAAATCTTTTTGTCTATTTATTCTTAAACAGTCTGGCACGCCCATGCATAGATATACATGCACGCACATATTTTTCCTACATAAATGGACAAATATTGTGTATACCCACTGCCAGAGCGGGGCCTCAAAGCCTATTCCGCGTTCCCACAATTCATCATTTATGTTGGTACAAAGGATTGTCGGCAAATTGTCGACTGTACAAAATGATTTCTGCACTAATGTGGTACATGAGGGCATAGCCACAATTTTGGAAAGATGTAGGGTAGAACTGCAACTTACAGGACTTAGTTTCTGGCCTACAAGGGAGGGCATTTTCGTAATTTCTGATTAATCCAGAAGGTTACATACTTCCAAGGTTCAAAAACCCGGGGATCGGATCGGTCGGCCCAAAACCGATCCGACCCGGCGATCCCGACCCCGGCTCGGCCAGCCGGGCCGAGCCCGGTTGAGCCAGGGGTGGGTGGATCGGCCCATTATATAGGTGTATATTTTATATAGGCTGAGTTCAGGCCGAGTCCACTGCGATTTCAGGTCTTATTTACCTGAATATCATTTAAGTAAATGTTCATTTACTTAAGATATTACATGTAAATAAGGAAGTACCCCCCATTTGAATCCAATAAAAATATCAAAAAAATCATATCTCTTACCAATAAAAAGTCACTCTCCCACCGAAGAAGAAAATCGTGATTTCGTTGATTTTAGCGAAATGTTAACTTTTTAATCTCTCATAATTTAACATATCTAAAAATTTGATAATTCAAATAAACCATATAGAACACTAAAAATCCAAAGTCTGGTAAAAAAAGTCAAACGTGCATATGACTTCTCCAAGGAAGCCACTCACCTACTGACAACACTTAGTCTGCTTGAGACCTCTCAGGATTTGGTCAAACTTAAACTATCATCACTCAAAGTCATGAGAATTGTCACTTTCTAATTTCTTTTCAATTAAAAAGTGAAAAATCTCATGAGTTTAGATAATGATAGTTTAGGTTTGACCAAATCCTGAGAGGTCTCAAGCAGACTAAGTGCTGTCAGTAGGAGAGTGGCTCCCTTGGAGAAGTCATATGCACGTTTGATTTTTTTTACCGGACTTTAGATTTTTAGTGTTCCATATGGTTTATTTGAATTATCAAATTTTTAGATAAGCTAAATTATGAGAGATTAGAAAGTTAGCATTTTGCTAAAATCAACGAAATCACGATTTTCTTCTTCGGTGGGAGGTTGACTTTTTATTGGTAAGAGATATGATTTTTTTGATATTTTTATTGGATTCAAATGGGGGGTACTTCCTTATTTACATGTAATATCTTAAGTAAATGAAACTACAAATAGTTTCATTTACTTAAATGATATTCAAGTAAATAAGGCCTGAAATCGCAGTGGACTCAGCCTGGGATTGACCTGGACTCAGCCCATGACAAGGTTGAATAGGATCGGCCCGGATCGGGCCGGGCTCGGCGAGCCGGCCGAGCCCAGCCGAGCCGGTCCGATCCGCGTGCAAGGACCGGCTAGGTTACCCCGGCTCGGATCGGGAGGCCCAAAACCGAGCCGACTCGGCCGATCCGATCCCGATCCGGCCGAGTTTTTGAACCATGCATACTTCTGCTGCCCAAGAGGCACAGAGAATTACATAAAAGGGCATAAGTGTAAGACCCAGGGTTATTTATGTAATGCATACCCTTGACCCATCTACACAACACAAACAAACAATGCCACGCGAGTCTTTGTCTCAGCCTGCCTGCTTCTGTCCTCTGTTGTTCAGATGTAGATGTCCAGATCCTTGACCCATAGGGTGTATTTATAGAGGATGGCCAGACCCACCTTGACAAAAATGAGTGATTTTAGATCCCAGTTTGACCAAAACTGGTGATTTTGAACCCCACCTTGACAAAGTGGGTCGAAATTAGACTCACCTGGATAAGGTGGGTTGGAGGGCCACCAGGGTCAAAAGACACCGGGAGAGCTCATTTCACCCCTGTGGATCCACTGTAGTGAAATGAGCCCGTGGGGGTCTAATTTACCCCCGAGGAATCCCCCAGGGTCAAAATATATTTGATCACAGACAGGCCTGCTGGGGTCGAACGACCCTGCGGGGGTCTATTTGACCCCAGTCGGGGACCTCTGGGGTTGAATGACTCCGCAAGGGGTGTGTTTGACCTCAATTGGGGACTCCGCAGTCGCCTATTTGACCCGGGCAGGGTCCGCCAAGGTCAAACAGCCTTGTGGGGGCCCATCCGACCCTGGGCAACCTGCGGCTCGCCAAGTTCTCAACCTGGGCAGAAAAGGAGTCTCCCCCTCTTTTAAATCCTGCTCTGGCCCTCTTGCTTTCTTTCTGCAGTCGAGCCACGTGGAGAGAGCGGAAAGAGGATCTCCTGCTTGTCTGTTTGTTGTTTTCTTCGAGCTGTCGGCTGAAGGGAGGCTTACATCCATCTTGGACCACGTGATACGCTTGCTGTTGGTCGCTCCATGGACATGTAAATAAACTTCTTCTCAGCTTCTGACTTTTCTTCATCTCGGATGTGCAACGGGACCATCCAAAATCCAGGAATTCATTCAGAACTAAAGACACTTGACCATAAGCCTTTAAACGGTCATTGTGGACGTTGTTTATACCTAAATCACCTCGTTTGTTGTGACTTGTGAGGGATTTAAATTGAAATGAGATTGGGTCCGTGGACGTCGAAGTGTGGAGATACTCAATGGATCGACGACATTGATTTTTTGTTGTATTCCATCCATCTCTGAATGTGAATGACCTCAATAAACTCGGGGAAGTATGTCTAGATTAAATTGAGAAAAATAAGGGGTACAACAAATGCAAAGACAAACATATACAACCATAATTAGTTTCAATGTTTATGACTTTGTTTACCAATTTTTTGAAATTAAACACCCCCATTTTCACATCATACACAATTGGGTCAATTAAGTGATTGACATGCTTAATTGACCTTTAATTGTACTAATTGGAGAAAAGCCCCAAATTTTTAACTCTAATTAGGGCAAAATTTGGGGGTTTTGTTCAATTTCCCAAATTAAGCACCCTCATTTTCAGATCATGGCACAATTAGGTCAATTAACGGATTGACACACTTAGTGACCTCTAATTGCACTAATTGGACAAAAGTCTCAATTTTTAAACCCTAATTAGGGTGAAATGTGGGGGTTTTATTCTATCTATGAACCCTAATATTTTAACGTCTCCATACAACTAAATCTCCTATTTACAATCTAATACTATAACTCAATCTCTCATTTTTATTTTGAAAATTTTAAACCGTATCCTTAAAGGGCCTCCTTCAAACTTAAAAGAAGAAGAAGGCATCCGGTAGCGGCGATGAGTGAAGGAGAAGAAATGAAGAAGGCCTCGGTGGGGTGGTGGGGTGGGGGGGGGGGCAAAACCGATTGCGGCTAGCAGATCTGCTGGTTGTGATCGGCCAAAGCACCCAAGATTCGGTCCATACTCCATATCGGGCTGGATTGGCTAGTATCGGTTCCGGATCGGCTGATATTGGCCAATCTGGACCGGTACATAGTGTAGTGGATGGAACCGATCCAGTGGGCTGTGCCGCTGTGGACCTATTTCAAATTTGATATTTTTTTCACTGGATCATCCTGACCGGCCGATCAGGACTGATTTGGTCCAATTCCAGCTGATCCGGCCAGAAGTTATTTGATCCTGGGGGCTACCACCCCAGAATTGGATTGGCCTATCCTGATCCAGATTGGGCAACTCCGTGATCCATGATCTGGCTACCAAAATCTGTGCCTCCCTCAGAGATCTCATGGGAGTACGAACTGCAAGGCGTGAGTTGGAGGTGGCAACAATGACGCCTCCAAAGCTTGCTTGGCTGCAACCAGTGGCTTACTAGCTGCCATACATAACAGGAGGATATGTCTCAAGAATGACTATCCGGTAGAAATCACTACATGAATGGAGCTTCAAAGTTTGTGGAATTAGTTATTTGGAGTGGAATCCCATATATAAGTAAACATATCCTAGATGGTCCTGAGGTGCCGGCCTTGTACCTTGCTTTTCATCCATTCTATCCACACTATCAAGTGTGATTGACAGGAAGAAAGAAATCTGATTTGAGGATGTGGAAAAAAAGGTTAAAAAACATACTGTAGATACCACACTTACCAACCAGTGAATCCCATCCAATCATCTCCTCTTCAAAGCATTGACAACGGTGATAGTGTCTTCTGGTATAACTTTCACCACAGCATTCTATGAATATTGACCATTTTGATCAATCAAGATCTGATGCATCTAGAAGGACCAGAACTACAACCTTTGTAGGATCACCATCTGCAACCCTCTCTTCAATGGGCTTTGAAGACCACAGCAGAACTGCAACAGGTTCATGGACAACCACAGGGCATTGACATCTATGATGGCCCTGTTTGCTTACACTTCCGGCAGACAACATCATTCTTGCAGCTGTGGACATGATGGAACTTGCTGAGACACTTTTAGCAGAGGCTGCGTATAGGATGTGATTGTGGCTCGCACACATGTGAAGAGGCACTGCCATTGGATGAACAGGGAGCAGCTCTACCTGTTTTGGCATCCTTCTTTCCTCCACTCTGCCTTGCCCCTTGCTTTCTCTGTTGCTCCTCTTCCCAGTGTCCTCTTGAGTAAGGATACTTGATTCACCAAGTGTTAGAATAAAGTAAATAGAAGATGTCAGAAAGAGAAACAAATTTATTAACATAGAAAGGCCTGCAACAGACTTATATGATTTATTTGAAAACTATATTTCATGGTGATCCACATTGCTTGTACTTTTTGCAGATTCAGATGACTTAGTTGGTTGGTAGGCCTTCTGTCTTCGTAGCTTCATCATAAAAAGGTCTAGGATATGGAGTCTACGCTCACATGGATGAGGATGGAAATCCCTTGTAACCGCAGGGCTGCAGTCTCATACGACTGATGTGGACTATCTGGAACTCCCATGCCTCAAACTCAAGAAGTGGCCAATAGAAAGATGGGACAAATTTCAAGCCCCCACCTTATTGGAGATAATTGTTCTCCAATTAATCAATAAGGTCATTGTCTCCATTGAGCTATCCTAGTGTTCCAATGGAGTATTGAATGTCCTAGTGTCCCAGAGGCCATACGAAGTATTCTGGCACTATTTATGGAATGAACTTTCACAGGAAGAAAAATGTCTTCTGTGGTGCCACTCTTTTTGCCTCACTTTTCTCCCACCATTCAATTTGAAATCACACTGCAGTAAAATAGTAACTTACATTTGGGTTCAGACTCTGAAGTGAGTGACACCCTGGTATTATTCTATCAACAAGTAGTTTATACCTGTCTCATTTTGATGTTGTCTATAATCTAATTTAGTTTTCACTGCCTCTGCTGAAGGTTCTTGTTATTGTTGGTGAGACTGGTTCTGGAAAAACCACGCAGATACCACAGTATCTTCATGAAGCAGGCTATACACAACATGGAAAGGTATGAAAAGCATATTTGATGTTTTTGTGCTTGGCTTTTTCTTTGATTTCTTGTCAGTTTGATGGAAAATTCCATTTTTGTTATCCTTTTCCTCTGCCCTTTTTTTCCCTTGTCAATTTGCGGTGAATATCTGTCGTTAATATTTCTTATCAAAATGTAATTTCGGTTTTCTTCTGAATGGAGCTATGATTAATGCCCTATATGTATACAAGAGTCATAACATTCCACATATGTAATAATGTAAATCATTATGTGTATTGTGTAGAAATCCTACATTTCTGATACACCTAGACAATTGTATGCTACTGTCTATTTGTGTTTTCTGAGCAGCAAGTGAAATCGTCTAGATGTGCTACTGTATGAAGGAACTTTTGTATGTCTCCCTTTTATATTTGGAGACAACGAGAGTACGAGACATGTCTTTTTCAAATACAGTGGTGCTATCCACAACCCCACCCCCCACCCAAAAAAAAAAAAAAACACTAAAGGCCTGCAAGGGGGAGGGAGGAGTAATTCTCCCTTGTAAGGAGATATGTCTAGCCTTCCATACAGAAAGTCTTTTTGGCATCCTGAAAAATAAGTTTATCCAACTGTGATGCCCTCAGCTATCTGTAGTGTTGAGGGAGTCCCAGATACATGATTAGTACATTGCCCCCTCAACAATATCAAGTTCTTGTGTAATATCATCAAACATATTAGTTCCAACCAAAGAGGACTTGTCAAAACTAATTTTCATCCCAGCACAGGCTTCAATGCATCTGAAAGGAAGATATCTCAACTGCGTAACTTTCCAACTAGTGAACAGTTGGCCAGGATGGGAGGGAGGCTGGCTTTGCACCTCTACTTTGTGGATGTGATTGGTGGTTCCTTTTGCCAGTCGTCCTTATGGCAATAAGTGTGCTACTGTCCCAACCACTGAACTGATTGAGTAGTTATTAATCAAATAAGTTTTCCAATTTAGATCCTGAAGAAGTTGTCTTATATATTTTACAAGTGGATCTTAATTATTGTGTTTATGCTTTATATAGCGCAAGATAGTCCCTCTAGAAGTCAGAGGGGTTAGATGTGTGCCCCATCCTGTGGCTTTGTTTAGTTAAGGCAGTAGAAGGCAATAAGATGTCAGCCTATCAGGGTCCTTTTATGTGAGTGAAGAAAGGAGGGGACACAGTTAAGAAATAGGGCAGAGGTTGCCAGAGCACATGGTTTTGTTTAGTATTCTTCTGAGCTGATTAATGTGATCGATCACTGTCAATACCACAGTCTTGGTGTCAGCTTTATTTCTAGAAGTGAGGGAACCAAATCAAATCAAATGTGTGTGTGTGTGGGGGGGGGGGTCCTTCCTGCTCATGTTAGTGATGTAAAGAGGAACAATTGTAGATGTTTTGGATTTTGGGTTGATGGGTATGATGGGTTTGGAAGGAAGAGAACAGGGAAATAATGTCTGAGAGGATGGAAGGTGGAAAAGACAGCTAATATCTAGGAACACAGCCTGCTGGCAGAGGCATGGCCTATGGTATGCAGTCAGAAGCAGCTTTTAGTCACTTGACATTGATGACATGCTTTGACCTTCCTTTTTCTTATTTTTCTTTCCTCCTCATTTTGGGCAAAAGGGATTTCAAGGAGAGTCTGCATCTGCACTGATCTGGTTAAATTTGACCTGTCCAATTTGGTCAATGTCGACTGCAAAATGGTGAGTCATGGTGGTTGGGACTGGATTGTTCAACCTGGAGAGGATTGATGGATAAGTAGAATGTTGCTTCCTGCATTTGTTTGATGTGTATGAAATGGTTTTTTTCATCATTCATTTTCATATTTTATTTTATTACTGCAGATTGGATGCACTCAGCCCCGTCGTGTTGCTGCAATGAGTGTTGCTGCTCGTGTTTCCCAGGAGATGGGAGTAAAACTTGGTCATGAGGTTTACTGATTTTCTTCATATGCTTTTCTTTGACAGTTTTTATTTATTTTTAACCCTTTCTATGCTTAGTTCTGATTCATCACTACCATTCACCATTTATTAGGTTGGTTATTCTATTAGATTTGAAGATTGTACTTCAGATAAGACCATTCTAAAGTACATGACTGATGGTATGCTGTTGAGAGAATTTCTTGGCGAACCTGATCTAGCAACCTACAGGTAGATTCCTGGTCATCTCCTTTCCTGATGCTGCATAACTTTGTAGTACACTTGATTCTTATTGACATTTCAAATATCAGCGTTGTGATGGTCGATGAAGCTCATGAGAGAACACTGTCTACAGATATTCTATTTGGTTTGGTGAAGGTAAGGGTGCTTTTCATTAGCGATGTCTGGTTTGTGATTTTATCAAAAGTTTGTTGTTTGTGAGCCATGTTCCTCTTACAGGACATCGCTCGATTTCGTAAAGATCTCAAGTTACTTATTTCCAGTGCAACTCTTGACGCTGAAAAGTTCAGTGATTACTTTGATGGTGCTCCCATATTCAAAATACCGGGAAGACGATTTCCTGTTGATATCCATTTTACGAAAGCACCAGAAGCAGATTACTTGGATGCAGCAATTGTTACTGTTCTTCAGATTCACGTCACACAGCCATCAGGTGACATTTTAGTTTTCCTTACCGGGCAGGAAGAAATTGAAGCAGCAGATGAAATATTGAAACACAGGACAAGAGGTTTAGGTACAAAGATAGCAGAACTAATTATATGTCCAATATATGCCAACCTTCCAACTGAACTTCAAGCAAAGATTTTTGAACCAACACCAGAGGGGGCTCGCAAGGTTGTCTTGGCAACAAATATAGCAGAAACATCGTTGACGATAGATGGATAAAGTATGTGATTGATCCTGGGTTTTGTAAGATCAAATCCTATAATCCTCGTACTGGAATGGAGTCTTTACTTATTAATCCCATTTCAAAAGCCTCGGCAATGCAGAGGGCTGGTAGGGCTGGACGAACAGGTCCTGGCAAATGTTTTCGCCTTATACGGCATATAACTATCAGCATGACTTGGAAGATAATACCGTACCTGAGATACAAAGGACAAACCTTGCCAATGTGGTGCTTACTCTCAAGAGCTTAGGTATAAATGACTTGGTGAATTTTGATTTTATGGATCCACCACCATCCGAAGCACTGCTTAAGGCCCTTGAACTACTTTTTGCACTCAGTGCTTTGAATAGCCGTGGGGAGCTAACAAAGGTTGGAAGAAGGATGGCTGAGTTTCCTCTTGATCCAATGCTATCAAAGATGATTGTTGCATCAGACAAATATAAATGCTCTGAAGAAATCATTTCAATAGCTGCAATGTTGTCAGTGGGGAATTCAATCTTTTATCGGCCAAAGGACAAACAAGTCCATGCAGACAATGCACGGATGAACTTCCACAGTGGGAATGTTGGAGATCATGTTGCATTGCTGAAGGTTTGCTCATTCTATGACTTAGTTTGATCAATTTATCATCTAATTGTTATAGTAAGGATAGTTAAATTCTTTTTGCAGGTCTATGATTCATGGAAGGAAACAAACTTCTCAACTCAATGGTGCTATGAAAACTATATTCAGGTACAGTTAGTTCTCTTTTCATACTTGATTACACTTTTCACCTCTCATTTGCACATAGTGTCAACATATTACTGCATATATTGATCAAGTTTCTTGGACTGAATGGTAGTTGACCAAGTTTCTCGGACTGAATATTTTCTTAGTATGGTTACTGATTTTTTTAGATAACTGTAGTGTTGGGGTTGTCTTTGAGTTTTTTAACAGTCATTTACTATACTCAAATATTGAAGCACACTGGAAAAATAATTCTAGGAGGCTTACTAGATATCTTAGAAATTATTTTACAGAGTTACAAGGGGCCCTAAATGAAGGGAAGTTTAATTCATTCTCTAAAGTGCCCTTTGTTCTTTCAAAGTATGTGACCAATATGGACAATGCCAGCAATTTTGCCGAAGCTCAGCTAGTTCGTACCCGACTTCACTGGCTTTTTGCGCTGAATGATATTTAATTTGGTATCAAGAGTTGTTTCAAGGGCATCTGTTCTGTTTCTCTCTGTTTCCTTGAGGATTTAACCATTTATATTACATCTTTTTTGGGATACAAGGGCAAATCTTTGGTGCGAGTGTATGGTACTGTGGCTAAGTATTGGGTCTGGGAATACTGCAATGTCTATTAACAGTTGCATTAGATGGATGAAGTGTCCAAGAACGGTTAGTTATACTATGAAATATGCTAATTGTATCATTTGAGTCTAATGATGATTGGATGTTGAATTCCTTTTACTGGAAAAATATGTATATTTTCTCCTTTTAGAAATAAAGTTTATGGAAGAGTTATGTTTGTTATTTCTTAAATATCAGGTACGTAGTATGAAACGTGCCAGGGATATTAGAGATCAATTGGAGGGTCTCTTAGAGAGGGTGGAAATAGAACGAACTTCCAATCTCAATGATTTGGATGGGATAAAGAAGGCCATAACATCAGGTAAATCCAGGAGATGATGTGTTTCCTGGCTAACCTTGTTGATTTTCCATCCTTAAATATCCTTTACGAATGTCTTATTTCAGGTTTCTTTTATCACACTGCCAAGCTGCAGAAGACTGGTGCATATCGAACTGTTAAAAGTTCTCAAACTGTGTATATTCATCCAAGTTCTGGCCTTGCACAAGTACTATTTTCTACATATTACCATAAATGCCCTTCATTCTTTGAATTATCACCACAGTGACGTGTGTGCTGTAGGTCAGGTTATTTCGTTTCCTCTATTTACTTTTTCTGGTTTCCAGGTAATTCCAAGGTGGGTTGTGTACCACGAGTTGGTTCTCACGACGAAAGAGTACATGCGACAGGTAACTAACATTTGCTGCTGTTCATGACTTGTTTTAGCTTTTTGGACATTTTAGATTGACTTAACCTTTGTGAAAATGCTGAAGGTAACAGAAATAAAGCCAGATTGGTTAGTGGAAATTGCACCACACTACTATCAACTGAAAGATGTTGAAGATGGTAAGTTGTCTTAGGTTGCATTTTCCTGTAGGACAGCTTGCCCTGTGAATGTGTAAGCCATTGACGCATCCTGACTTTCTTGTGAACAGATGGCTCAAAGAAAATGCCGCGTGGCAAGGACGATCTACTTTAGACTAGTTTGTTTAACAGAGGCGTCATCGATCTAAAGTTTGGACAGTCATGCATGCCCACAGAAGCTGTACATATATTTTGTATTGTTTGGCAAGAAATGAACTAATTTGTTTTTTGTCCCCATTTTTTGTTGTAATCCTTGTAACAAAGGCCTCAAGATTTTATGGTGGTGGTATTCGAGCGTTTGCCCGCTCACTCCGATATTTTAGCGGGTCCTCACGAGCACCTATTTTATCTGTGCTGAGGGCTTTTTGATTAGATGACGTAGAAGCAGAACCGAAGCCCACTTGAGAGTGTTATAGATGATGTCGAAGGATGCGACTCGTGTACATAGTGAGTTCTATGTGCTGGCTCGTCCTCATTTGTCTGAAGGGTTCATTCTGATAGAAATTTTCTTTGATTGTTTAGTATTCCGTAAAATATTGTAAATATGGATTGTAGTCGAGAATGTTGGCCTGCGTGGTACTACTGATGGATTTTACGCGCTGGGTTAAAATAAATCATACTGTGCTTTTCTACGTTCACCCTGGTGGCGTTCTTCAGTTTTAAAATCAGAAATAATGCATCAATTTCGGAACTGATGATCCAGAAATTAGAGAATTCCATGGCAATTTAGTGTATGACTCATGCATATTTGGTCCCATACGGGAAAATGAATCTTTGTAAGGTTTGAATCGCTTTTGGTTTCCATTTTTTTTTTGCGGGAAAACTGTGAGAGACTTGGTTTACACCGGTGCTACCGCTTCCTTTTATCCGAAGCCAGGAGACTTAAAGAGGTCTACCTTCTCCTGTATTTATCTCTAACAGGCACTGCAGCAAGCGTGTCATGTATAATTTAACTGTGACAACCTGTTCACGATATGGCTATTACTCCCGTTTTGAAAAAGCAACAAGATTTCCTTCTCGAATTTTGTTGAAACATTTTATAAAAACTATGCGATTCCATATCTTTGAAACTTTTTGGAAGAATGAAACTATCGGCGGTGGTCTTTTGTATAGTCTTTCTTTAAATTCCTTCTTTTAAAATGTGACTCTGTTAGGTTTTAAACTTGCGACCTAAGGACCTTGAGTGGGGACTTGATAAAGAAAAATGTTAATCTCCTGTCTTGAACGGCTAAGAAAGTTTATTGTTTAAGGTGAGATTGGTCTTTTTGGGTGGTGCACGGGTCTCATCATAAAGTAGTATTAAATATTTTTTATGTTCCATAAAATAAATTTGTTTTATTTAGCAAATTATTTATTCTATTTATTAAATTATTTGTTTTAATTTGTTATATTTAGTAAATTAAGTAGAACAAATAATTTGTTAAGTGAAATAAATTTACTTTTAAAGTCACTTTATGATGGGATCTATACACCACTAAAAAGATCAATCTCATTTTAGACGGTAAACTTTCTTAACTATTCAAGATGAGAGGTTAGCATTTCTCATCGATAGAAGAGTATGTCTCATACTAGTCTTGTGAAAAAGAAGATGATTAGAGTTGGGCTACTACTGGATTTGAATTCTAAGTCCCTCACATTTTGCGAATGATTGAAGACAAGTGCACAACATGCCTCATAATTAGAAAAGAACTTGAAGTTCTAGAGGGGCTTGCATATCAAGCCCATGAGTACAACTAATGTGCCATGCTTGCTAGACTCTGTTACCACGTCTTTCTGTTTCTTTTTTAGAGATGGGGTGATGAACACCAGCATTAGAAGAGTTTTATCCTATTATTTGAGATTGGCTACATGAATTCTGTTCCATCAAAGTTTTTTTATCAAATGTTATATTCATATTTAAACCCAAATATCCAATGGGATTGGCTACATGAATCTTGTTATGTTAAAGATTTTTATCAAATGCTATATTCGTATTTCAACTTAAGAAGCCAATGTCCTTCCTAGTAATATCGCACAATTTCATTTTAGGTCTATCTCGAGCTCTTTTACTAACATTTACTAAGATTTGATCGTATTTTTTTAACCGGCCCTGAGTTAATGTGATGGTGCATGTGTCCACATTACATGAATCTATTTTATCTCATTTTACTATCAATAGGAGCTATCTTCAAGTCCTCATAGAAGCATTCATTTCTAATCTTATCTTTCTTAATTTTATCACGCATCCATCTCAATATCCTCATCTCTACTACACATACTTTGTTAATGTATTCTTTTGTATTGTCCAACACTCGATACTCTATAGCAAAGTAGGCCTCACAGTTGTTCTATAAAACTTTTCTTTAAGTTTCATGAGTATACGATGATCCCAAGGATTCATGATGTACTTCTCTGTTTCAACCAACTAACATTTAAATCATCAATATTTTCATCATTAAGACAATATCATTTACAAATAACATACACCAAGAGATATCACCATATAATTATTTTGTTACTTCATCTATAAGCAGAACAAAGAGAAACAAATTTAGTACGAAACCTTGATACAGATCTATAGTGACCGAAAATTCATAAGTTCCTCCAACAATAATTCTCACACTAATAGTAACACCTTTCTACATATCTTGAACCGAGTCAACACATATTTTACCTTCTCAATAAACTGGGAGACTTCAAAAAAGGTCCAAATATGTTTCCTGGGAATGTTTCATCTGCATAAATGGAAGTTTCTGTATGTAGCTAATAAAAAGCTATATGAGAAAAATGCATAAAATTGTTTTCATGCTAATTTAGGATGTAAGGATGGGCTAAAAGGTTTTGATCCACTCCTAAGCCGAGTTCCATCTCCTCTTACATAACTATTTAAGACCAGCCGTCAAATAATAAAAGTTTAGCGTGTTTTCAAGCCTAACATATTACGCCATAAATTCAACGAATACAGATCCGTGTTCTAGTCTATTAAATGGCCTACAGATAATAGACCAAATCTTTATGAAATTTTTTAATCTACTTGGACATTAGAAGTTGCAGCATATCAATCACTGTTTGCAGTTTGAGAATTTTATGTTTAAACTCCGGAGATCCATTGTATTTTGGAGTTTAGTGCGTGAATCTTGATTTTCTTTTTGAACTCCAAATACTTAAGATAAACTCTAAATCATATATAGTTGCAATCCTAATTATATTCGTTCCGAACGAGGAATGATCACAAGACGTAAGGAATAATGGTGAGCATCCTTTTTGGGATTTTGTATGTGTTAGTACATTGACCAAAGAACTTGAGATTGTAAAGATATCAGGGTTGTAAGGATCAATCACAATCTTAAAAATGCAAACCAATGCTCGTAATTAAAAACGAATTTAACTGGGAAATATGTCACGTATATATCTGGCCCTGATGATTGTGCAATATTTGTCTCTTAATAATCCTCCTTACGAACACTATTTATGTCAAAGACACAAGTGAGATGATACGTTGGTTTGGTCGATGAGAACAAGAATTCAGAGAAGTACATGCCGACCATACTTGGGGTTCAGATCTATATATGTGAACGTCAACACAGTCAGCATCAGTTGTTATGATTTCATCAACATTAACGGCAGGTCAACTCACAAAGAAATTGAACACCTTTTCCGTGGATATTGTCTGCATGCAAAGCTGGGTCAGCAGGTTAGTTGTTGGATGGAAGGTATAGGCAACAACTTGTGTACATAAACAACGCAGCTTCTCTGAGAGCTGGAAGTTGATAAAGGTGGGCTCGCTAGCTAGTTTCAATGAGTATGTGGTGCCCCCGAACTCACTCTCACTTGCTGCCAACTCCCCAAAATCTTGATAACATGATTTGGTCATCTAATTCTCACGAGACAAGTGAGTGGAGTTTAACTCTCACAAACTGGTAAAATAAAATAAAAGTAATCTTGGGCCCACATTTCTACAACCTCTAATTTTACTACCGCGATCTTTATTAAACATAGATCCAGTCGATGTCTTGTGACTTGTGAGAGCCTCCACCACTTTCCTGAGTTGCTGGGATATTATAAAAAGATAACGTGACATTTGGTCCGAAATGAGGACAAACCCTCCCATAACACGAGATAAATTTTTAATGCATTTACATAACGTTTGACACAGCTCTCGATCTGCTTTATTGGTCTCATCCTTCACCACAAACATAGGTGGAAATAGCTAGAAGTGAACTTGGTCATCAGTGACGGCACCAGAAGGCTCATTAAAAAGTGTTCGGACGTAGCAGTCAAAGCCTGCGGCTTGGAGTTCGAAGGGAGCAAAGTCAGGGTCAAAAAGCTCGTCTGCGTCCCAAGGAGCAGTCCGGACCATTTCTCTAGAAGATGTGGTCACATGGAGGATATATAGTGTCTTATATGGTCAGTCACATATGCTCACAATGTCAAAGCACTACTATAAACGCTTCGGCTTAGATGATTACCTGATGTCTGGAGTTGGATCTGTTTCTAGTAGGTTGATTGATTGTAATCTAAGCTAATGTGTCAGCTCTCCCTCAATACAATCTAAATTAATGAGCGCTTGGTTGCTGTGTAAGTGATAGAATTCGAACTTTAAGAGACCCAAAACTCTGTTTCTATATTAACATCTTATACCATTCAAAGGTATTATTCAATATTATAACGTGGGATAAAATTTAATCTGCAAAATTAAGATTGTTGAAGACTTGCAACTAGCCGTACGTACCTCTTAACGTCTAATTCACAAGTAACTCTTATCGGTGCCACAAGTACAAGTTTTGCTTTGGTGAAAAGCTGATCATGTCCTTTCAAAGTAGTCACATTCTCCAACCTTGAAAATTAAAATCATACATATATTTCCAGACAGACTTGTACATTAAAATTACAACTTCATACCCCTTAAAGACGGCATTCCTTTCACATGAGCTGCAACTAAAAAGAAAGCCTCACAGTCCTCGGTCCAACGTCGCCTCCCCCATTCGCTACCTTCCTTGAGATTGCGCTCCCCCTGGGCGAAGCGCGCGTGATCCCATGAACACTTCAAAACGAAAAGAAGCCGATCACCGACCAGTGGAAGAACCTGACACCATCCACTCCATTAATTCATGCAATATTCAGCAACCGGTCTCCAAGGGTGGCTCCACCATTAAAATTAAGGTTATACAAAACCCAATAAGCAAGGTTAATTGAGGTGGTGGGGAGGGAGGGTGGTCACCATTAAGTCCACATCAGTTAATAAACCGAAGGGACCAGCTAGCCATTCATATTGCAAGTTGTCTAATGTATCGATTAAATAAATAAATGGCCGCGTCTATGTACGTGGGACATGATGCACCACCGAGCTAGCTAGTGACCATCTACGCATCCTCTAGTACTAAACCAATTGAAAGGTCTCTTACAGAGGAATAACGCATGGACTTTACATAAATTAAAAGGAGATTCTTCACAATATATATCGAGCACTTTTTTATGACAGATCACAGAGGTCATCAACAAGCTTAATTTAAATGGTGACTCATATATCTTATTCACTAAGGCGAGTCATTATTGTAGACCTTAAATTAAGCAGCTGGCATATCCGCCTCCTCTAAGCGTTGTTACATGCTCTACACCCTTGAGACGACAAAGGATTAAGGGATTCTTCTTCATGCATGTTCCCCTAACCAGGGGGTTATTAAACGAATGGGCTTCAAAAGATATTGATAATACGTCCCCTACTATACTCGCAAAACAACATGCACTTGTTGCATGTCCAAGATCCCCTCTGGTGATCCTTCAAACTCCCACACCATCATCTTTCCCTTCAGGAAGACGCACGTGAAGCTTTTTCCCACAACCACAAGTAGCTGGCGATCGATGGAGGAGGATATATGCTAGTAGAGGGTAATCTCCAAGCGCTGCACCTGATCCATACATACATACTATCTGTATCCGCTGTTTTAACCCTGCCAGCTAGTACGTGCTGCCAAGCACATTGGTCCTTCCTGTGGAGTTCCGCCATGCCTTCTCCATCCATATATATCTGGTCCCTATCTATCATATTCGAGTCATTAAACGAGCACCGCCCAAGGAGATTACATGTTCTGGCTGGGCCAGCAACATCGCGTCACCAGGATGTCATATAGAGATCACCCACCACACAGCAATATTCATATATATTAAAGGAGACTAATCCAAGCATCGTTTTGATGTATATGAAGTCACAGCATAATAAACAAGAAAGAAAGCATGCTGTGGACCACAACCGCATGGTTTAAAGTAATCAAAATTAATTAACCAAAACGGTGTTCCACTCTCTGCAGAAGAACGAAGACAATCTCATAATAAACAGATCAAAAGGACAGACGCCACCGACATAAAACTATTCAAATGACCAGAAGATAAAGAGTCTTCCTGCGTAATCGACTACGTGTATATATGCTACCTGCCATCCACATTACAGACTCAATGACATGGCTGCAGCCAGCAACGCCACGAAGCACCCTGCCACGTAGTGGCCGGAGCCGACAGAGGGAGAGGCGGCCGACGGGGAAGGAGGGGAAGCAGATGGGACGGAAGCAGTGGCCGGGGTGGAAGGCGCAGGCGTGGACGACGAGAGGACGTTGACGTCGACCCTCTGGCCCAGGGTGCAGTGACCGGGGATGCCGCAGAGAAAGTAGCGGTGGCCGGCAGTCTTCAGGATGAAAGAGTCGTTGCCTGTGTTGTGGATAGATATGGGATTTGTAGTGTTGCAGGCCTCGTACCGCGACTGACTCACCTCCAACACGTTGTGGTATAGGCTGTTGTACAGGAAAACTGCAGCCACAACATCGCCATATCAACCCGTCAAAGAGATAGCAGTAATTTAGCAAACAGAGAGAGAGCAAGAGAGAGGTGAGAGAGAGAGAGATGCCGTCGGCGAGACGGAGCCGGCTAAGTAGGTCGCCGGTGAAGGATTAAGTTCGTCACAAGGCAGGGAGCAAGCGGGGGCCGACAAGGGGTTTTGGCTGTTTTATATTCTTTTATTACTCGTGCCTATTTTGTTCCACCACCCCTCCCCCACCCGAAAAAGGAGCTTGTTTTATTATTTTACCCTTTATTAGTGTGAATTGATGGATTGACTTGAAGCTAGGGTTTTCTGTGGTCAGTCAACTTGTTAACGGAGGACCTGTGTAGCTCGGTTCAGGAGGGAAGAAAAAGAAGGCATAGATCCAAATAGAAGGAACCAATTGTACAATTAAAAATTTTGAAAACGAAATCCGTACTCCGAAGGGGGGGGGGATGAAAAAGCCACAGACCAGAAGATAGTGCAGTGAAGATTTGAAAACAGAATCAGGAGTTGAGTGTTTGAAAAGGGCGAGGAAAGGAAGAATCGAAACAAACGTAGTCGTGATGCAAAAAGACTTGAGTTATGATAGAAAACTACTACTTAGAGAACATAAAAAAAATAAGAAAAAAACAAGAAGAAGAATACATGGAGATCAGATCCAGAGGATTCAGCTCTGAGTCAGAAAGATACAGACACAAAAAACTAGATTCTTTCTCCATCTTCTCGGATCAAAACACCCTCTTTTTTTTAACCCTTGATCCAGAACTCAGTTAGGCACAATGCGGGTGTATATGCGCATAGACGCTGATCTGAACAAGGAACCCCACAGAAAGGAAATTTGGAAACGCAAGGCCAATACCGATGGTGTCGCCGACGCGGAAGGTCTTGGAGACGGCCCAGGCGGTGTAGTTGGGGCTCCCCTGGGTGGTCCACCGGGTCGCGTCTCCCACCGTGTACTCCGCCGCCGCCGCGGGCTCCGCCAACGCCACCACGACCAGCAGGGCGCCGAGCAGGGCCATGCACTCCCTCTTCCCCGGCACCGCCACGCCACGACCGGCAGCAGCAGACGCAGCCATGACACCAGAACAAAAAGCACCAGAGACGACAGTAGCAGGAAAAAGGTAGAGGAGGAGAGCAAGGGGAGGGGGGTCTTCTCCTTCTCTCCCTGTTTTCTTCTCACTGGAGGACTCTTCTTTGGGGAACTCCGCCCCCCGTGTATATATAGTAGAGCCTCCTCCATCGTGGCCTATCCGAGTGGGATTCCGGGACCTCTCCTCGCTCCTCCTCTTCCCAGTTGAACACCTCCTCACCACTCTGTCCGTCTCTCTCTCTCTCTCTCTCTCTCTCTCTCTCTCTCTCAAATAATGGAGAGAGAAAGGGAAGTAAAAAGAGCAAAGTGGGTGGCTCATCAAAACTAGATTTTTGGGTGGGCAGTTCAATAAGTTCCTTTTTCCTGTTACCGTTCCTATGATTCTATCTTCACCTTCCTATGATTCTGTCCCCGGTCTCCACCTTTCTCGCCGCGCGCGGCTTTGCGTTTGGTAAGGATTCGAGATTTTTAGACGTGGTCCTCGTGTGGAAACCGGACAGGGAAGGAACTCCGTTCACACTACTGTGTGCAGGGTCGGCCGATCCGAGTGGGGGCGCCGCGAGGCCGACCCGAGTCCCACACCCCTCCGATTTTGCCGTGTCAGCTGACTTGTCGGGGTCTCGCTTGGAACCGTATGTGGACCAATGACCAGGGTCCACGAATCCATGTCCGATTGGATGTGCGACGTGTGTTCTGGATATTGACGTCACCATGTGGGAAGGCTGACGTCGAGCATTTTAGGGCAGGCGTTGGGTGGATTATCGCCACGAAGGACCTCCCGCCCCCTGTTGGAGAAGGAAGGCCGGTTGAGATGATGGGTGCCATTTGATGGGGACTTGTGTTGGGTCCATTAATGTGTGTTTGTGGTGCTCTGTTTTTGTGGGCATTTCCCTCCCCCACCCCCGACTTACCTTACGGGATATGATGTAAATTAATAAAGAGTGGCTATGCACCAAAAAGTGTAGACATTGATAAAGATGAGAGTTGGTAAATTGATCTGGGCATTTTAGATTGACATGGGGGATGGCAAACAATGAAGAGAGACAAGTTTCTCGAATTGACGAAGATGGGAGTATATTGGACTCCAGTCGGTCAACACAGGTGTTCACAAGGTATGTCATGTTAGATTTGGCAGCTGTCTAGTCAAAGATTGTAGAATTTTGAGAAACGACGTATGTGCTTGTTTAGAGAGTTAGATTAAACACAAGAGGCCGCTTTCGTAATTACACAAGGGGATCTAACCCAAGTTATCATGGGTGATAAGCGTATATCATTTTGAAAATCAAGATAAATTATAAAATAAATTAATTATAAATATTTATCTAATATTTGACTTATTTTTTAGTTTATGAAAGAATGTAATTCATTATAGTAAATATTATCCCCAATTATAATATGTGTTAAATCTTATTACAATAAAGACCTCTCCTGTTACAACTAAAGACCCCTAATTAATTTACCTTAAATTATATTAGAGATAAAAAGTGCATTCAGAAATGTTAATTAGAGATAACATTATCTTTACTTTTAGGTTGTTATAAAAGTTATACAACATTTTAAAGAAAATGATATGGTGGAGGATAGTAGAGATTATTTCACTATTCCTCCATTATCCAAGACACATGGAAGTCCGCATAGGGTGGTATTTATGGTAGTTCCTCAGCCACATAAGAATATACACCAACTAATCCTACACTTTTTCTTAGCTTTACTGTTGTTAAAGCCACATAAATGAAGGATAAATAAAGATAATAAAATAGGGTTATCAAGATAAAAATGTAACTAAAGAGGGATAAGTTATACTCAATATAGTTATTTTGGTGATGATACCTATGATCGATCATATTTAAGAAGTCAACCCCATCAAGCCTGATGCATATATGGCTCCCAAAGTTATTAGTGTCAGAACAACCATATGTCAGTTCAAGATAATACCTAAAGAGAAAGACTTATTGCACTTCAAGTGCAATATGACTAGGCAACAAGCCCATGTGACATCCAACAATTAGATTGTCACTTCTTCACTCTTCAAGTGAGGGGTGCCACATGGACTATTGTCTAGTCATATTGCACTTGAAGTGCAATATGAAAGTACAATAAGTCTTTCTCATACCTAAAGGCCAAGGACCAGAAGTGGGTGCTCATTAAGGCCATAACTCACATATCTCAGTAATTTCGCCGTATAAAAGCTAGTGTATCAAATCAGACAGGTATAATGTCCGCAACTCTCTGACACCATGGATAAAGAAGGTCCATCATTTGTTCATCATGGCCCATAACTGCGCCAATGCTCGGTTCCTCCATGTGTACTGCATGGCAAAGACACTCGGCACGGGCATGGTGGCCTATGATTCCTATATCCTCAACAATTATAAAGGTGAAGTGGCATAGGTAAAAGAAGCTTTTGGCCAGAACCTCTGTAGCTCTCAGCTCGCCCACTCTACATTGTCCTCTTGGCTTATTATTCCTTGTTGCCCCTACATATCCTAACTTGATCGTTGGAGAACTGATCTTACAGGAACTAACCCCGAGACTTGACTTCTGTGCATGTCTATTTGAATGGTGACTTCATTTCTCCCCCACTCCATCAACGCTTGGCAAAGTTCTTCTCGAGCAACCTTACACTTCTAAGTCTTTGTTAGCCCAAGAGATCTTGACTTCAATGATGGAAGCTACAAGATACCACCTCCATCTTGAGATGTTGGCCAAGTTATAAGTTGTCACCTCTATCTTGAGAAATTGGCCAAGCTGCAAGCTGCCACCTCCATCTTTAGAGGTTGGTCAAGCTACCAACTGCCACCTCCATCAAGTTGACCAAGCTACGAGCTACCATGAAGGTCGGCATAATTCAAAATTGCTGCCCTTAAACTCAAAATTTGTCAGGGTTATATTGATGAACCCAGGAAATTAAAACAAGTTGAGCCAAGCAGAACATGTTACTAAATGAACATGAACATGCCCAATGGCAAAATCACCATGCTTATCATTAAAATGGGAAATTTTACATTTTCCTGAGGTTGTCTTTAAAAAAGGAGCCCTATGAAGGGAAACCTCGGCAAAAAAGAAAAGACAAGACTAGCTAAAATTAAAGAGGCCCAAGCACTACAACTACAAGGAAAGCATGAATTAAATAGCGACCGACAGTTTCGGTCGCTATTCGATCAAACAACAATCGAATAGCGATTGAAATTGTCGGTGAAGATAAATTGGTCACAATATTGTGACCGACTATATTTGGTCGCTGTTTTGAGATCAAATATATTCGGTCACTAGTTAGTTGTAAAATTGACGACTAAAGACAACAACGATTGAATTTAACGACCGAATAGCGACCGAATATCTTCGGTCGTAAATGTATACATTAGCGATCAAATATATTCGGTCGCTATTCGATCACTAAATTGTGGCCGAATCTGTGATCGAAACAATCAATCGCAGATGGATATTTAGTGATCGAATATATTCAGTCGCTATTCGGTCACAAAATAGCGACAGAATAGTGACCAAAATATTTGGTCGTTAATCGGTCCATGATGATTTATTTAAAAATTATATGTAAAAATAAAAAAAACCTTTTACAAACAAAATAAAAATAAAACCCACAATTAATAAGTACAACAAATACATAAATGTCTAGGATAATAAGAGGAAATATATCATGGATCCTTAGTATCCACGTCCTCCTCGTCTCCTCCAACGACACTGGATGAAGACACCTACAAGAATATATAAGAATAATAAATTAACATTAAATACTAAAAGAAATAAATTATTTATTTTAGAGTTTATTTTTTCATATAAATTTACCCACTTTTAAACTAAACTAATTTGGTGAATGAGAATTTGAGTCCAATTTGAACTCCGTGTGTTTCTACGAGTCCTTGTCATTGCCCCGACCATGTTGGAACAAACTAGAGGCTGATTATTGACCACTAAGTTATGGCAGCAAGGTTTACCTAGAGGGGGGTGAATATGATAACATGAATCTGAAACCAAAATACCAACTAAAACTTTGGTTAGTGAATATAAGCAATAAAGAGTAGCAATGCGGAAGCAATTTAAAAGATAATCACATACATGAACATAAGGATTTATCCTAGTTCGGCCCTTCCAAAAAGAAGTCCTATGTCCAGTCCCTAAGTAATGTCTTAGGATTTCACTAACCATCTTCTTCTTTTTCTGGGTAAGAAGGCAACACTGTTTCACCCCAGTCAGTTGCTTCTTTTACGAGCTGAGAAGCAACTCATTGGTATACACCCCAGCAGGTCTTCCCTTCAACAAGGGGAACACATCCTATCCAATACAAGTCTTACCTTCTACAAAAGGGAATGCTTGCTCAACAAGCCTTCTCTTCAAATGAAGAGAAAACTCTGAAACATAGAGATAGAACCCATGCCCTAAACCAAGCTTAAAGATGAACAATAGACAAGGCTTGATCTAGGAAGAATATGAGAGATACAATAGGCAGGAAGATCACTCTCAGACCTAAAGCCCTTTCCCTCATAAAAATTTGAAACAGAAGAAAGGAGAGAAGGCTTGAATGCACTTGAAGAAGGATGACATAGATTGGAGTGAGGCTCTCTTTTCTTTCAACTTTGGTGTCTTTAGAAAATGTTGGGATTATCTTTTCTTGAAAGCTCACTTCTTGCCCCTCTGCTAGAGTCCCTTCAACATCTTATACACCCAACAGAAGAGGACTGTTGACAGAAGGCCGTTGGAGTCTCTTGGCTCTCTTCTTCTGCTGCTCTCCTTCTCTTTGTGTCTAACGGATTCTTCATGAGTCTACTAGCTACTTGGAGTAATGAGATGTCTTCTTAGTTGGTGCATGCTTCCAAGGGTGCCAACAACATGTCCAAGAAATGTGATTATGTATCATAAACCTACATACAATAAATGTATGTTAGACCAGAGAAGTCCTTTATCAGATAGCCCATACCTTCTTATGTGAAGTCCATGTTTCTGTTAGACTAGAGAAGTCCTTTAATCATCAACCATCGAAACATTCATAATAGCAATCAATATTAAACAAGTCTTATAACACCAATAGATAAGATATAGCTTAAATAGTCACCAATCTGAACATTATATCACCAATCGATATGAAGCTTAACATCAATTGATTAGAACTTCGACTATAGACATAAACACCATCGATTGGAACTTCGACTGGTCACTTTGATTGGAGAATAAACAACATCAATAGGAACACAAATAGTAACTGATTGAAACTTCGACTACAAACTTAAACATCAGTCGATTGGAACTTCGACTGGTTTTCATAACTTGTTCACCAATCGATGTCACACTTTAATTGCCACTTCGACTGATGAGATTTATACCAAAGTCGATGTGGCCTTAGACAAATGATTGAAGCGATGGAAATCATGTTTTTTTTATACATAAATTATCTTGAAAAATAGTAATAAATATATTCTTGATATTTATGATAATCATGAGATTTTGTTATCACCAAAATAAAGGAATAAAATATGAAAGAGGTTCAACAATCCCCTCTTTTTGGTGATGACAAAACTCAAGAAAATTTTCAAAAAATATTCAATACAACCATTGAATTTAAAATTCATGGATAAAATACTCTCCTCCTTTTTGTCAATAACAAAAAAAAAAGCTCTTACTTGTAACATTCCAAAATTTAATACCAAATAATAATATGATATCAAAAATTAGAGAAGATTCTAATTTTCATAAAAGACATAAATACTTACAAGAAACCTGATTATCTTTATTTTAGACATATTTCTATATTATAAAGTAATCTCGGTACTGTCTTCAGATGTGCGCACCCCGACAGGGCGTCACCAGAATTCGGTAACATAATTGAATTCGAAAACACCATAATTTTAAGAAAAAAATGTGTTGATACTAGAAATGTAAATATCTGAAATTATTGATGCGCGGATTTCAAGATTTAGTTGACGTAATGATTTTTCAGGTAATTTTTGCTGGGTGAAAAATTAATTCTAAAAATTAAACTAAAATTACCATAATTTGTAAAACTTTCCTATTAGCTTATGTTTGAAATTTCAACTTGAACGGACATCATTTGGGTATAAAATTTAGGGACAAAAAGACCAGCTGAATTTTCACCTATTTACGTAACCCATTTTCTTGATTAATTTTGCTTATGTATCATGGGCTACGTAAGCCTCTTTGCACCTTAGGTAAGTGGTACGCGTATCCTAATACGTGTCAGTGGGGTAAAACCCCATGGTTAACGTGGCTAAGCTATGGGAATTGCATGGTAAACGTGGCTTGGGAGAGGAGAGATGGCTTTTACCACAACACATGTATGGCTACGTGCCATACATGCAAGAAACCAGGGAGCTTATATAAGCCTTCCCTTCACCTTCGTGTGAGCCTTTCCACCTCTTTCCAATCTCCCTACTGCTGAAGCTACTGCTGCTATCAGTTGCTTTGTTGGTGCTGCTGCTGCTGCTTTGCCGTGGTTGCTGCTGCTGCTTCTTCTTCTGTAGTTGCCTTTGCTGCACTTGCCGTGGATATTGCTTCCTCAAGTCTTCTTCTTTCCTACTACTGCTAGTTCCCTTCGTTGGGAGGAAAGGAGAAGGACTTCATCTTTCTTAAGTCAGGTAGGATCTCTCTTTCTTTTCTACTTCTTGTCTCCTTCTCTTGCTAAAGAGCTTCATGTTTAAGTGTTTGGCCATGTCCACACTTGTCTTTGATTCTGAAAACATCCTTAGGATTGTTTTCCTATCCATTGTAATCATGTTTTAGCTAATGTTCATGTTATGTCCAAGCATACTTGTGAAAATCTTCCTATTAGGTGTAAGGAAATATTATCTAGAAGAGTTGTATTCTCAATGATCATCCTTTCATAAGCTTTATGCCACCCATGTGTAAAATTTGCACTCTTACTGTCCTAATTATTTCTTCATGTAAATGGTGTTTAAGGATGTGAATAAGACCATTTAGATGTTGTCAACCATGTTTGGAATCATAGGAACACTTAGAAGAGTCTTCTAAGATGTTGTAATACCATTTATGGAAGTTCAACCCACAACTGTCGACAGATAGAACCCATCTGCGACAGGTATCATGCTTCCAGAACCCAGATGTGTAGAACCACCAGTAGTTGTCGACAAATAGCTCTTATCTATCGACAGATGGTCTTCATCTGTCGACAGCCACCCTTGGTCTGTCGACAGACAGTGTCTAAGTTCTAGAAACTGTTTCTGGGAGGATAGTAGCTGTCGACAGCCACTCCCTGGCTGTCGACATACACTTGTCTGTAATGTTTAACCAGGTCTGTTTCATTTCCAACCAAAGGTGACACACTTTGGTATTAACCCAGCTAGTTGTTTCCCTCATTTTCTTGGATTCCATTACTTTATCACTAAGAGGGATCATTCATTTTCCATCCATATCCTACTTTGGATTATTCTTAAACATCAAGTATAATTGATTCTTATGTGGTTTCAACCTTCTGAAATTATTGGCTTTGGACCATAAACCTTTGTTACATGTGAGATTCAGAGTACTTATGTACCACACTTGAATATTACCAGAAATAATTTGTGATGACAATTTTTGGGTCTTGGACTCAGTTGAGATATTGCCAGTGCAAGTGGGGTTGGTCTAGTCCCGGGAGGAGCACCCGAATTCGTTTAGTGGCCATACAGAATGATAAAAGATGTTTGTCATTGCATCATACAAGCTGATTAGTCATCATGTTTTTTTATCATGAGTTGATATGTATTTGAACCAGAACATTATTGTTGTTCTGAATTTTGACCGTGCAATCTTGTTTAGTACTCCTGTTCTAAACAATTGTTATCTATTGACATGGTCATCCAATCATCTTTGATATCAGCAGTGCTAACAGTTAGTTTTCTTGTCTATTCTTGATTATCATAATCCTTTTGATTAGAAGATTGAATCTTACTGAGCTAGTTAGTTCATCAAATCCTACTTTTTCTCAGGTAATCTACAGTTCTAGAGGGCAGGACATTAGGATTTGTGGCTGAGAGATCACCTTTGCGGTGTTTACTTTTGAATTGTAAATTGAGAATCATGTAATACATGTAGAATGGCAGTTAATAATTTTTTATTTAATGAAGCCCCCGAGCAATTTCTGCTCGAATAGTTCAAAGTTTACTCTTGATTTCTTATTCGTCCACGTTTAGGCATTTATAGATATATTAAATATCGGGACATGACATTACCATTGACATTCTCCCCCCTTAAAGGAAGTTTCTTACCATTTAGAACTTTGAAGGAGAGGGTTCAATAATATAGTCATGAATTACAACTCCCACTTACTGTATGCTCCCCCTGATTATGAGGCTCCCCTTTAGTTGATGCTCTGGCAAATTTTCATAGATTCTCCTTGTTTGTCGACAACTGGATATCATCTGTCGACATTTCCTTCATGATGTGTCGACCTGCTCCTTTGTATGTCAACACATTTTTCATATGTGTCGACCTGTGTCCTTTCTGTGTGACCTATGCTTCGTTTTTCGACAACCAGATTTGAATCTGTCGACATCTTCTTGTGATTTCTATTTGTTGTTTTTGATCTTGTTGTTTGTCATTTCTTCAAAAGTTTCTAGCATTGATCTTATAAAAAGAACAAATAGAATATTGTAAGGATGTTAGTAGTATTTAAGATTATAAAACAAATTTATTTGTGACTACTTTCTGTTTAGATTTGAGTTATGAAGAGTTGACAGTCCCAATGCCTTGAGTATCCTTTGTTCATGATGCTCCAAGGTTATCTTGCAAATAAATTACTCAGAAATAGGTACCCAATTCTTTTTGGGTCCTTGATGGTTAGATGCATAAAAATGATCTTTAGGAATCCATATTAAGTGTCCAGTAGTGCAAGAATTTACTGTGTGGCCTAATTTTTTACAGTGAGAACAACACGGAATATGATTTGTTTGAAGACCCTAATATTAAATCATTTTTTTTTCTGATGTACTTGATCTTTTATTTCTTTTACAAATTTTGGGTAGTGATACTTTTTTGGGTACTTATTTTATTTTTTAAAAGGTTTGTATCTAAGCCTTTGCTTGTTAGTGCTAGTTTTAGAACCTTTTAAGCATTAAGCAAGAGATGTTTTGCCTTTATAAAAGGAGCCCTATGAAGGGAAAAACTCGAAAGAAAAGAAACGACAAGACTAGCTAAAATTAAAGAGGCCCGAGCACTACCACCACAGGTCCACAAGGAAAAGCATGAATAGCGACTGATAGTTTCGGTCGCTATTCGATCAAACAACGATCGAATAGCGATTGAAATTGTCGCTGAAGATAATTGGTCGGTCACAATATTGTGACCAATTATAGTCACAGATTCGGTCGTTATTCGATCTCTAAATTGTGGCCGAATCTGTGATCGAAAAAAATCGGTCGCAGATGGATATTTAGTGATCGAATATATTCGGTCGCTATTTGGTCACAAAATAGCGACAAAATAGCGACCGAATATATTTGGTCGTTAATCGGTCCCTGATTATTTATTTAAAAATTATATGTAAAAATAAAAATAACCTATTTTACAAACAAAATAAAAATAAAAAATGAACAATTAATAAGTACAACAAATGCATAAATGTCTAGGATAATAAAAAGAAATATATCATGGATCCTTAGTATCCACATCCTCCTCCTCTCCTCCAACGCCACTGGATGAAGAAACCTACAAGAATATATAAGAATAATAGATTAAAATTAAATACTAAAAGAAATAAATTATTTAATTTTTTAGAGTTTATTTTTTCATATAAATTCACTCACTTTTAAACTAAACTAATTTGGTGAATGCGAATTTGAGTCCAATTTGAACTCTGTGTGTTTCTACGAGTCGTTGTCATCGCCCCAACCATGTTGGAACAAACCAAAGGCTGATTATTAGCCCACTAAGTTATGGCAGCAAGGTTTACTTAGAGGGGGTTGAATATGATAAACATGAATCTGAAACCAAAAATAACAACTTAAAACTTTGGTTAGTGAATATAAGCAATAAAGAGTAACAATGCGGAAGCAATTTAAAAGATAATCACATACAAGAATCTTCCAAAAGGAAGTCTTATGTCCAGTCCCTAAGCAATGTCTTGGGATTTCACTAACCAAGGGTATAGTCCCCCTTAAAAGACAATACAACACTCAGCTCCTACTGATCTTCTTCTTTTTTCGGGTAAGAAGGCAGCACTGTTTCACCTCAATTAGTTGCTTCTTTTACGAGCTGAGAAGCAACTCACTGGTATACACCCTAGCAAGTCTTCCCTTCAACAAGGGGAACAACACAATGTCCAAGACAAGTCTTACCTTCTACAAAAGGGAATGCTTGCTCTGCAAGTCTTCTCTTCAATGAAGAGACAACTCTGAAACATAGAGATAGAACCCATGCCCCTAGACCAAGCTTAAAGATGAACAATAGACAAGGCTTGATCTAGGAAGAATATGAGAGATACAATAGATAGGAAGATCACTCTCAGACCTAAAGCCCTTTCCCTGAGAAAAATTTGAAACAGAAGGAAGGAGAGAAGGCTTGAATGCACTTGAAGAAGGATGACATAGATTGGAGTGATGGCTCTCTTCTCTTTCAACTTTGGTGTCTTTAGAAAATGCTGGGATTATCTTTTCTTGAAAGCTCACTTCTTGCCCCTCTGCTAGAGTCCCTTCAACATCTTATACACCCAACAGAAGAGGACTGTTGACAGAAGGCCGTTAGAGTCTCTTGGCTCTTTTCTTCTACTGCTCTCCTTCTCTTTGTGTCTAACGGATTCTTCATGAGTCTACTGGCTACTTGGAGTAGAGAGATGTCTTCTTAGTTGGTGCATGCTTCCAAGGGTGCCAACAACATGTCCAAGAGATGTGATTATGTATCATAAACCTGCATACAATAAATGTAAGTTAGACCAGAAAAGTTCTTTATCAGATAGCCCATACCTTCTTATGTGGAAGTCCATGTTTCTTGTTAGACTATAGAAGTCCTTTATCATCAACCAATCAAAACATTCATAATAGCAATCAATATGAAACAAATCTTATAATACCAATCGATAAGATATAGCTTAAATAGTCACCAATCTGAACATTATAACACCAATCGATATGAAGCTTAACACCAATTGATTGAAACTTCGACTGGCCACTTTGACTATTGACATAAACACTAATTGATTGGAACTTCGACTGGTCACTTCGATTGAGAATAAACAACATCAATCGAACACAAACAGTAACCGATTGAAACTTCGACTACAAACTTAAACATCAGTCGATTGGAACCTTGACTGCTACCGACTTCGACTGGTCTTCATAACTTGTTCACCAATCAATGTCACACTTTGATTGCCACTTCGACTAATGAGATTTATACCAAAGTCGATGTGGACTTAGACAAATGATTGAAGCGATGGAAATCATGTTATTTCTTATACATAAATTATCTTGAAAAATAGTAATAAATATATTCTTGATATTTAAGATCTTAATCATGAGATTTTGTTATCACCAAAATAAGGAATAAAATATGAAAGAGGTTCAACAATCCCCCTCTTTTTGGTGAAGACAAAACTCAAGAGAATTTTTAAAAATATTCAATACAACCATTGAATTTAAAATTCATGGATAAAATACTCTCCTCCTTTTTGTCAATAACAAAAAAGAAAAGTTCTTACCATTGACATTCTCCCCCTTAAAGGAAGTTTCTTACCATTTAGGAGTTTGAAGGAGAGGGGATCAATAATATAGTCATGAATTACAACTCCCACTTACTGTATGCTCCCCCTGATTGTGAGGCTCCCCCTTAGTTGATGATGCTATGGCAAATTTTCATAGATTCTCCTTGTTTGTCGACAACTGGATATCATCTGTCGACATTTCCTTCATGATGCGTCGACCTGTATCCTTTGTATGTCAACACATCCTTCATATGTGTCGACCTGTGTCCTTTTTGTGTTGACCTGTGCTTCGTTTATCGACAACCAAATTTGAATCTGTCAACACCTTCTTGTTGATTTCTATTTTTTGGTGTTTGATCTTGTTGTTTGTCATTTCTTCAAAAGTTTTCCTGCATTGATCTTATAAAAAGAACAAATAGAATCTTGTAAGGCTGTTAGTAGTATTTAAAAATTATAAGCAAAATTTATTTGTGACTACTTTCTCTTTAGATTTGAGTTGGATGAAGAGCTAGCAGTCACCAATGCCTTGAGCATCCTTTGTTCATGATGCTCCAAGGTTATCTTGCAAATAAATTACTCAGAAATAGGTACCCAATTCTTTTTGGGTCATTGATGGTTAGATGCATAAAAATGATCTTTAGGAATCCATATTAAGTGTTTAGTAGTGGAAGAATTTACTGTGTGGCCTAATTTGTTATAGTGAGATTTGTTTTGAAGACCCTAATATTAAATCTTTTTTTTTTCTGATGGACTTGATCTTTTGTTTCTTTTACAAATTTTGGTAATGGATACTTTTTTAGTACTTAATTTATTTTTCAGAAGGTTTGTGCTAGTTTAGAACCTTTTAAGCATTAAGCAAGAGATGTTTTGCCTTTAGTTAGTTTTCTAATAGATTCCTTCAAGTAAACATTTTCTTCAATTAGAGTTCTCAATTTTTCTTGCAACCCTAATTTTTCATTGTTCTTCTTCTTTAATCATCTCACAGAAGATCATTATTGAGTTTGATCTCTTTTAACTGAGTTTCTAATTGTTCCATTTTAGATTTAAGATCAGAATTTAAGATTAATTTTCAGATTCTTTAATTCTTTCATAACAAACTTTGTGTTTTCCATAAAGTTTATTAAACATTTCTTCTAAATCTTCAGATTCTGAACCTGAATCAGTACAAAAATTAAAAGATGGGTCAGATTGTACCTCATCTAGTCGTACTATGAGGGCTAGACTCACATGCTCTTCTTCAGAATTTGAGCTTGATGTATCTATAGAGGAGGCTTCTTCGTTGTCCCATGTAGCTACCATGACTTTGCTCTTAAATTTCTTGTGCTTCTTCTTGAACTTTTCTTGTTGACCTATTCTCTTGACTTTTAGATAGTCAGGCCTCAGATGTCCAGGCTATCCACATTCATAGCAAACTGGTTCATTTTTCTTTTTGTTTTTCTTCTGGATCGTTCTTGATCCATTCTTCTTCTTCTTCTTTTTAAGAATCTTTTAAAGCTTTGACAGGACTTCATCAACATCACTGTCTTTAGAACCTACATTTTCTGAACTAGAAGAAGAAGAGGTGGAAGTAGCAACAACTATAACCTTGAAGGCATTAGAATATACTTTCTTTGATGTGTCGTCTCCTAATCTCTCTATATTTATTTCATGAGCCATTAATGACCCAATGAGTTTTTCCAAAGACATGGTAGAGAGGTCATTTGCTTCTTCTATAGCTGTGACCTTGGTTTGGTAGAGATCTGAGAATTTTTTTTATCATATCCCCAGTGTTGTATGTCTTTCCAAGCCTTGTAAGACCATCACTTACATCATTGAATCTAATATACATTTGTGTAATAGTCTCACATGTCATCATTTGAAACTTTTCATATTGAGTAACTAGGATATCAATCCTAGTTTCCTTCACTTTGTCAGTTCCTTCATATGTGAACTTCAGCTTGTCCCACATTTCTTTAGCAGATTTACAAGCATATATTATGTTAAATTCTTGCCTTGACAGTGCACAAGACATGAAGCTCTTAGATTTAATGTTCAAGGATATATTCTTTTTGTCTTCATCAGTCCATTCTTCCTTGGGCTTCGATGTTTGGAGGTCACCATCTTCTATGATGATCCAGAGTTTGTAGTCGTAGCCTTGTAGGAAGAACTCCATTCTTATCTTCCAATATTGATAATCTTCTCCATCAAATAGTGGAGGTCTTGTGATGGACTACCCTTCAACAAATCCTTGAGGTGCCATTGATCTTTACTCCTAGATCATTGGATCTTCTTTGATTTTCAGAGACCTTGGCTCTGATACCACTTGTTGGCCCACTAAGGTATGGAAACAAGGTTTACCTAGAGGGGGGTGAATAGGATAAACATGACTCTGAAACCAAAAACAACAACTTAAAACTTTGGTTAGTGAATGTAAACGCGTGCAATAAAGAGTAGCAATGGGGAAGCAATTTGAAAGGAAGTCCTACGTTTAGTCCCCAAGTAATCTCTTGGGATTTCACTAACCAATAGTACAGTTCCCCTTAATGGACAATATAACACCCAGTCCCTGCTGGTTTTCTTCTCTTTCTGTGCAAGAAGACATCCCACTCTTTCACCCCAGCTAAGTGTTTCTTTTACAAGTTGAGAAGTAACTCACTAGTACACACCCCAGCAAGTCTTCCCTTTAACAAGGGGAACAACACCCTGCCCAAGTCAGTCTTCCCTTCTACAAAGGGGAACGCTTGCTCAACAAGCCTTCTCTTCAAATGAAGAGGCACAACTCTGAAACACAGAGATAGAACATGTCCCCTAGACCAAGCTTAAAGATGAACAATAGACAAGGCTTGATCTGGGAATAATCTGAGAGATACAATAGACAGGAAGAACACTATCATACCTAAAGCCCTTTCTCTTAGAAAATATGATATAGAAGGAAGGAGAGAAGGCATGAACGCGCATGAAGAAGGATGGCACAGATTAGAGTGATGGCTCTCTTCTCTTTCAACTTTGGCATTCCTAAGAAAATGCTAGGATTCTCTTATCTTGAAAGCTCACTTCTTGCCCCTCTGCTAAAGTCCCTTCAACATTTTAGACACCCAGTAGAAGAGGACCGTTGACAGAAAGCCATTGAAGTCTCTTGGCTCTCTTCTTTTGCTGCTCTCCTTCTCTTTATGTCTAACGAATTCTTTATGAGTCTACCGGCTACTTGGAGCAGAGACATGTCTTCTTAGTTGGTGCATTCTTCCAAGGGTGCCAGCAGCAGGTCTAAGAGATGTGCCTATGTATGATAGACCTACATACAATAAATGTATGTTAGACCAGAGAAGTCCTTTGTCAGATAGCCCGTGCCTTCTTATGTGGAAGTTCATGTTTCCTACTGAGAACCTGCTATAAGAGCTTTATGTATGTCAGAGGAATAATAAGATAAAAGTCAGATAGGCATTTGAAATTCCATTGGGATCCAAGAACATTTTGAAATCATGTAAACATTAATTGGTATGAAAGGAACTTGTGTTCATCAATCGATGTGTTTGAAAGCATACAAACACCAATCAGAGCATTCATAACATCAATCGATAAACAAGTCTTATAACACCAATCAATAAGATATAGCTTGACTAGTCACCAATCGGAACATTATATCACCAATCGATGGCGTAAAGTGTAAATAGTGACCAATCAGAACATAACTTAACACCAATCGATATGTAGCTTAACACCAATCGATTAGAACTTCGACTAGCCACTACGAATGTAGATATAAACACCAATCGATTGGAACTTTGACTGGTCACTTCAATTGGAGAAGAAACAACACCAATCTGAACACAAACAATAATCGATTGGAACTTCGACTGTAGACTTAAACATCAATCGATTGGAACTTCGACTGCTACTGACTTCGACTAGTCTTCATAACTTGTTCACCAATCGATGTCACACTTCGATTTCCACTTTGACTGATGAGATTTATGTCGAAGCCGATGTGGTCTTAAGCAAATGATTGAAGTGATCAAAATCATGCTATTTCTTATACATAACTTATCTTGAAAAATAGTAATAAATATATTCTTGATATTTATGATAATCATGAGGTTTTTTTATCACCAAAATAAATTAATAAACTATGAAAGAGGTTCAACATTAATCAGATTAACATTTCTAATTTTGGACCCCCAAACCCGAGTTCTTTGTTTTTAAACTAAACTAATTTGTTGAATGTATATTTGAGCACCGAGGTCAAACTGGAAGTTCGATTTGAACTCTGTCTGTTTCCACGAGTTGCTGTCATCACCTTGACCGTGTTGGAACAAACCGAAGGCCGATCGGATTAGTATTCTACTTTTGGACCTCTAAGTTCTTTGTTTTTAAACTAAACTAATTTGCTTCTGTGAGTCATTGTCACCGCCCTGGTTGTGTTGGAACAACTGGAGATCGATTGTATTAGTATTTCTAATTTTGGACCTCCAAACCCGAGTTCTTTGTTCATAAACTAACTAATTTGCTGAATGTGTATTTGACCGCAGAGGTCAAACTAGAAGTCTGATTTGAACTCCATCTATTTTCACGAGTCGTTGTCATCGCCCCAGCTGTGATGGAACAAACCAGCGACCGATAGGATTAGTATTTCTAATTTTGGACCCCCAAATCTGAATTCTTTATTTTAAACTAAACTAATTTACTGAATGTGTATTTAAGCGTCGACATTAAACTGGCAGTCCGATTTGAACTCTGCCTGCTTTCACGAGTTGCTGTCATCGCCTCGGCCGTGTTGAAACAAAACGAAGGCCAATCGAATTAGTATTTCTAATTTTAGAACCCCAAACTCGAATTCTTTGTTTTAAACTAAACTAAATTGTTGAATTTATATTTGAGCGCTGATGTCAAACTGAAAGTCTGATTTGAACTCCGTTTGTTTCCACAAGTCTCTGTTGTCATCCCGGCCGTGTTGGAACAAACCAAAGGCCGATTATATTAGTATTTCTAATTTTGGACCTCCAAACTTGAGTTCTTTGTTTTTACACTATATTTGAGTGGAGAGGTCAAACTGGAAGTCCAATTTGAACTCCGTCTGCTTCCACGAGTCTCTGTCGTCATCCCAATCATGTTGGAAATTTTGGAACCCCAAAATCGAATTCTTTATTTTAAACTAAACTAATTTGTTGAATTTGTATTTGAGCACTGATGTTAAATTGGAAGTCTGATTTGAACTCCGTCTGTTTCCACGAGTCTCTATCGTCATCCCGACCGTGTTGGAATAAACCAAAGGCCGATCAAATTAGTATTTCTAACTTTGGACCCCCAAACTCGAGTTCTTTGTTTTTACACTATATTTGAGCGCCGAGGTCAAACTAGAAGTTCAATTTGAACTCTGTCTGTTTCTACGAGTCACTTCCAATCGCCCCAGTCATACTGGAACAAATCGAAGGTTGATCAGATTAATATTTCAAATTTTGGATTCCCAAACTCGAGTTCTTTATTTTAAACTAAACTAATTTGCTAAATGTATATTTAAGCACCGAGCTCAAATTGAAAATTCGATATTGAACTTCATTGGATTCCACCAGTCACTTTCATCACCCCAACCATGCTGGAACAAACTGGAGGCCGATCGGATTAGTATTTCTAATTTTGGACCCCTAAATCCGAGTTCTTTGTTTTTAAAATAAACTAATTTGATGAATGTATATTGGAGTGCCGAGCTCAAATTGAAAGTCCGATTATGAACTTTGTCAGTTTGTACTGGTCACTTTCATCGCCCCAGTCGTGCTGGATCAAACCGGAGGTTGATCGGATTAGTATTTCTAATTTTGGACTCTTAAATCTGAGTTCTTTGTTTTTAGCTGGCAAAGACTTTCTTTGAAGTAGACTAGTTGAACAAGAGGAATGAATGGTTGAATGTGTATTTGAGCATCGAGGTCAAATTGGAAGTCCGATTTGAACTCCGTCTATTTTCACGAGTCACTTTCATTGCTCCGGGCATGCTAGAACAAACCAAGGCTGATCAGATTAGTATTTCTAATTTTGGATACCGAGTTCTTTGGTTTTAAACTAAACTAATTTTCTAAATTTGTATTTGAGCGTCGATGCCAAACTGGAAGTCTAACTTGAATTCCGTCTGTTTTCACGAGTCGCTATCATCATCCCAGCCATGTTGAAACAAATTAAAGGTTGATCGGGTTAGTATTTCTAATTTTGGACCTCCAAACCTGAGTTCTTTGTTTTTAAACTATATTTAAGCGCCAAGGTCAAACTGGAAGTCCGATTTAAACTATGTCTGTTTCCATGAGTCACTTTCATCGCCCCAGCCATGCTGGAACAAATTGAAGGCCGATTAGATTAGTATTTCTAATTTTGGACCCCCCAAACTTGAGTTCTTTTTTAAAAAATTAAACTAATTTACTGAATGTATATTTGAGCGTGGAGGTCAATTGAAAGTCTGATATTGAACTCCTTCAGTTTCCATCAGTCACTTTCATTGCCCCGACCGTGTTGGAACAAACCGGAGGCTGATCTGGTTAGTATTTCTAATTTTGAACCCCTAAATCTGAGTTCTTTATTTTTAAACTAAACTACTTTCTTGAATGTGTATTTGAGCGCTGAGGTCAAAGTGAAAGTTTGATTTGAACTCCGTCTATTTTCACGAGTCACTTTCATCACCCCGGCCGTGCTGGAACAAACCGGAGGCTGATCGGATTAGTAATTCTAGTTTTGGACGAGTTTTTTTTATTTTTAAACTAAACTAATTTTATGAATGTGTATTTGAGTGCTGAGGTCAAACTAGAAATCCTATTTGAACTCCATAGGGTGAGTCACTGTCATCGCACCAGTTGTAATGGAACAAACCAGAGGCCGATCAGATTAGTATTTCTTATTTTAGACCCCCAAACATGAGTTCATTGTTTTTAAACTAAACTAATTTGTTGAATATATATTTGAGCACCAAGCTCAAATTAGAAGTCCGATTTGAACTCCATCAATTTCCACAAGTCATTCTCATTGTCCAGACGGTGTTGGAATAAGCCGGAGGCCGATCGAATTAGTATTTCTAATTTTGGACCCCCCAAACTCGAGCTCCTTGTTTTCAAACTAAACTAATTTGGTGAATGTGTATTTGATCATCGAGCTCAAACCAAAAGTTTGATTTAAACTCTGCCACTTTTTCCAAGTCACTCTCATCACTCCGGCCTTGTTGGAACAAATCAGAGGCCGATCGAATTAGCATTTCTAATTTTAATCTTCCCTAGCTTGAGTTCTTCATTTTTAAACTTAGTTTTTAAAAGATTGATAGTTAGAGCCAAGAAATTAAAATAATGAAAAACTGACATGAGGGGCCCATGCTGCTGTCGAGGGTGCTCTATGAGGAGGAATCCCTATCTGGAAGAATTTTGACAAACGACATATGTGCTTTGTTTAGAGAGTTGCGTAAGGCTTACTGCACTTACGACAGTAAATGCAGTAAATATGGGATGGTAGCTCGCATGGAATTTTGTTAGGCGTTACATAGGCTGTCATGTGGACTAACAAGGGTGGCGGCAGTGGGCAATGGCAGTGGGAGGCGAGTGAGGGCGGCAGTCGGCGACGGCGGGCGACAGCAGCCGCCAGTGATGACGGGCAACAACGGCGAGTGGTGATGGTCGCCAGGACCCAAAATTACTATTATGGAGCCCAAATTTATATTTTGGAGCCATGCTTTGTATTTGGAGCCTAAGGTATCTATTTTGGAGCCCAAATTAATATTAAAAGTCTCAGATATTTTTAACCTTAAGGGTAGTATTTGAAGTCCAAGTTTGTATTTCGGAGCCCAAACTTTACATTTGGAGTCCAATGTCTATATTTTGAAGCCTAAAGTTTATAATTTGGAGCCAATTGCCGCCGCCCACTATCGTCAGTTGCCACCCATTATCAGTCGCCATCACCCACTACTTGCTGCCGCCAAATGGCATCCAAGATAGCGTCACATGGACGCCACCTTAGATCCCAACTTACTGCACTTACCGCTACAGTAAGTGTAGTACGCTTTTAGTTAGATTAAACACAAGGGGAAGCGTTCGTAATTACATAAGGGGATTTAAACCCAACGTATCACGGAGGATAAGTCCTATATTACTTTGAAAATCTAGATAAGTTATGTGTGCAGTCAGAATAAAAAAGATGTTAATCAGAGATAACATTATCTCTACATTTAGATAGGCATAACAATTATACACCAAGTTAAAATGGTATGGTGGAGGCTAGTGGTATTCCTCCACTATCCAAGGAAGTATGAGAGTCTACACATAGTGGTATTTAATGGTAATTCCTCATCTAGATAAGAATATGCACCAATCTTTAGCTCTACTATTGCTTAAGTCATATAAATGAGGGGTAAATAGAGATAATAAAAGTAAGATTATCAATGTAAGAATCTAACTAAAGAGGGGTAAGCTATGCTTGGTAGAGTTATCTTGGTGGTGATAACCTATGGTCGAACCAACTATATTTAAGGAGTTAGCTCGACCAAGTTTGATGCACACGAGGTTGGCTCCCAATGTATTGGTGTTAGGACGATCACTCCTAATATGTGGGTTTGAGATAATGTCTTAAAGGCAAAGGTCCAAGAGTGGGTCCTCATTAAGGCAAAAATTGAACACATCTCGACAATTTTGTGATATAAAAGCTATTACGTATCAAATTGGGACAAGTATAATGCCCGCAACTCTCTGATGCCATGGATCGACACTATAAGAAAATGCGTATTATTGACGGATAGTTTCCGTCAGAAATTTGTCGGTATAGGCTGCACCAACGGGTTTCTAACGGAAAATGTCTGTTGGACGAACTGCGTCGGAAATTACCGACGGATAAAATTTCAGTCAAAAAATCTGTCAGTATTTACCGACGAAAACATTCCATCGGTAAATCCAACAAAACTTCTGACATATTTACCAACAACTTTTCTGTCGATAAATACCAACATATTTTCCTAACATCGATAAATTTGTTGGAAATTATTATTTTTATTTTCTATTTTGTCAAAACATTTTAACACCTATTAAACAAATATCAAAAACTGAAAATAAAACAAAAAATATCACCAACAACAAATATCTATTATGATTTTATTTTAATAAAAAATCTCACAATAAAAAAATCGTGATCTTTTGCATCATCCATATCCTCCTGATTCTCTCTGTCCGGCTCATCCTTGCCATGTACCAAAGGACCCTATATTACAAAAAAACAATATTACATACATGAATAAAAAATTTATTTTAAAATTAAATAAAATAATTTATTTATTTTATAAAATTGAAGAAAGAAACTATGAATATGAATTCACTTAGTCAATTCGGGGATTGATTCTTTGAGCATAGAGCTTAAATTGGGAATCTGATTTGGATTTTGTCAATTCTTGCATGTCACTTTCACCACCCTGATCGTGTAGGATAAATCAGAACGTCGATCGCATTCGTATTTCTTTATGCTAAGTCAATTCGACAATTGGTTCTTTGAGCGCCAAACTCAAATCGGAATCTGATTTATATTCTGTCAATTATTGCATGTCACTCTCACCACTCCGTTATATAGGATCAATCAACACGTCGATTGGATTTATATTTCGCATTTTAGATCCTAACTTGTTATTTTACTTTCATTATACTAAGTTAATTCGACAATTATTTCTTTGAGCACCTAGATCAAATCAAGAATCCGATTTGGATTCAATCAATTCTCACATGTCACTCTCACCACCCTAGTCGTATAGGACCAATCGGCACACCGATCAAATCTACATTTCACATTTTGGACCCCTAACTTGGTATTTTACTTTCTTTATACTAAGTCAATTGACACTTGGTTCTTTGAACATCGAGCTCAAATTGGGAATCTAATTTAGATTACGTCAATTCTCGCATGATCACCACCGCGGTTGTGTAGGACCAATTGGCACCACGATTGGAGCTGTATTTCACATTTTGGACACACCAAGCTCAAACCAGGAAAATTATCCATCTTGAGGCGATGAGATTAGATATTAAAGTTATTTATTTTATGTTTGGTTGTCTCGGTGAACTGAAGTGGATCAAATTCTCCAAATATGATACGAATTGATGCTGTTAACTGTTGGCAGTTGGGTGCCCACTGTGGGCATAGGCAACCTTTGGAATGAGAAAAACCGCTAATGCGGTTGTCCTTTGCGCAAGAGATTTCTTAGAGGATTTGTGCTTGGGAGAAACCAACGAAGTGAGGACTCTTCCTCCTCTCCCATGCACATGCAAGGGTGGTTCTCTCACTTGGAAGGACTACGCAATACTCTCCCTCTCTCTCTCTCTCTCACACACACACACACACACACACACACACAAGTGCAAGGCTTCTCACACGGGACATCACCACCGAATCCCGAAGACGTTTGGAGCGAGGAAACTACGAAGAAGACTCTTGTAGACTTCTTCCCGATCCTACGAGATTTCGCAACGCACGAGGCAAACACCCCATTCAAGATCGAACATTAGTATCAGAGCCATCACGTTCCTCTCTCCACAATGTCGTCGGATGATCTCCATGCGCAAGAGCTTTCCGTAATGGAAGAAGATGATTTTGAACCGACAGAGATCTCCACCGACGACGATGGGGATAGCGTGGTTGGCAGCGGCCCGACACCCACGTAGGAGTCTGTGGCACCAATTAGATATCGGTGACTGATGATTGCAAGAGATTACGTTGTAGCACTGTGCGCTTCTCCCTCATTGCGCCCAGTCGACATTCAAGGACATGGCGGAGGCGCTTCACGTGAACGAGACGGAGGCACGATTCGCGTGCCTACAGGTGACGCGAACGACCACCATGCAGACCATGTGGACCACCTCGCGGGAGGCATGCCCCGCGGCTACGCCGGGGACGGCCACGTCACCCGCGTGCTCAACGGCCCACGTGGCCATGCTTGCCGCGTCATTCACGGCCATGCAAGCCGCGCGGCCCGCGTACAGGCGGGTCAGCGCGGTGCAGCCCCTGGCGAGGCAAGTCAGCGCGGTGCAGCCCACAGTGAGGCAGGCCAGCATGGAGGCGAGGACGCGAGCGGGAGTCGCGTCGCCTGCGGCCACACGGGCGTAGGCGAGCACGGCGTCGCCCACCGCCATGCGAGCACGACGTCGCCCGCGGCCTCACGGGCGGTCACCGCGGCCCCCAGCATGCACGTGGGCCTAGGCCTAGGACCATGCAGGCTGGAGCCGATGGCGCAGATGCATGGCCCGCGGCCACGCGGCTGGCACGGATGCGCGGTCAGCGGCCTTCGCGGCCATGCAGACGGTGATGGTGCACCTGCAGGCGACGTGGATTGCCGCCATGCAGGCGGGCATGCTGACCGCAGCCCAGGTGCGCACGGAGGTGTGCACAGGGGTCCTCATGGCCATGCAGACCGTTTGGGAGTGCATGGGGGTCCCACGCATGCAGGCTTGGAGGTTCGTGAGGGTGCAGGCGAGGTGCTGCGTGGACATGTTGGCTTGGCTGAGCGCATGGGTACTGGTCCGCCCATGCCCAGGCGCATTTTTCTGGTGGAACAGGTTCGCATGAGAGCGTTGGCTCGTTGGCGATGGGAACTTGACCATTTTGCAAGACGTCGGACTAATGTGGTGTTGCCGAGCAGACCTCGTGGTCGAGCCCGACTCAGCCGCATTATTGGACGTGGACCGGCAGGGAATGGTGACCCCGTCCCTCGTCGCCACCATAATGAATATTTGGCGGTACGACAAGTATGACGTCACATACGACATGTTCCCCGGCGCCGTGCTATGACTCTGGCCCGCCTGCAGACGATAGCTTTAGCTATTATTATGTTGTCGCAATTTTAGACATGATTTCATTATTACTTCGGATCATTATTAGTTTCATGATTATAAAATTGTCTTATTTAAGTCCATGCAATAAATTGTATTAGTTAGTTTGATCTCATAATAAATTTATTCATGCACTTTATATTTAAGCAATCTATGTGTGATCCAATCATTTAAAATCATGTGTTGAATCCTTTATTAAAAGGGAGCTTTGAAACATGCATGATTAATTGTTGTTCAAAATTATTAGAATATCTTTTGAACATGATTAGCTGTTGTTAATTCTTTATTTGAATATTCATGTGTAGTATACACATGCTTATAAATTGAGAGATGTTAGTTCCTCTCCCTTTAAATTATTTGATCGAAATTACCCTAATAATGTTAATATTTTTATATAAATGGGAGATGACTATAGTACTCTAAGTCTACTTTCGATCTTATTATATGGAGAATATTTAATATTATAGTGTAGATTTTTGGATCAAATAGACTGATGTGTAGAATTGTCAACTTAGCCTTCTCATTATTATCTTAAATGTAGTGATTCATCGATGGCCTCGAAGAATGTTATTGCTTACTTAACGAAGGGGATAAATTAGATGGCACTAACTATGACATATGGCATCGAAAAATCCAATATCTCTTGAACAAGCAAGAGTTGCTTGATTATATTACTACATCCATGACCCTGCCCGAAGAAGGCAGCACTGCTCAACATCGCAGAGATCAAGAGGCTTACAAGTCAAGGTTCAACAAAGATCGCAGCACGCGCTTTACACTGTTAAGCAGCATGTAGGATGATCTGATTGGCGAGTTTGAAAACTGTAAGACTGCCAAGGATATGTGGGATAAGTTGAAGATTACTTTTGGAGGAACCTCTACCACAAGGTTAAGGGCTCTTGTTTTGAAATTTGAGACCCTCTGAAAAGATCCCTTCCAGAACATGACTGAGCATCTAAGGATGATGTCAAGCATGATCCGCGACTTGAAGTCTGCAGGTCACGATCTCACCGATGAGCAGCAGGTGCAGGCTGTAATAAGATCTTTGCCAGACTATTGGACTCACATGAAACAAATCCTCACTCACAATGAGAGCATTAAGAATTTTTCTGACATCTCTAGCCATGTGGAGTTAGAGGTTGAGCACGAGGAAGCTATGCGCGCTACTGCCCTTGTCGCCCAGGGAGGTAGACAACAGGGCAAGAAGGGTCCAAAGAAGAACTTCAAGAGGAAGAGGCAAAATGTTGCATCCACTTTAAAGGCAGGGCAAACACAGAAGCGCCAAAGAGGCAAGCGCGGTGGAAAGAGAGACAAGTTGAAGGCCAAATGCTATAATTGTGGACAACTGGGACATTTCGATCGTGAATGCACTGAGCCGAAAAAGGTATTCCAATTCCTTTGCTCTCAATTGTGCATGTTTTTTCGCATATCCTAGTTGCTCGAACAAATCCTGAATGGATAGTGGATTCAGGAGCGACCAAGCACATAACAAGGGATCGAGCAGGGTTCATGGATTATTGCCGAATCTCAGCAGGATCGCAAAGAGTATACATGGGAAATGGTTCCATCGAGGAAGTCCTTGGAGTTGGTGTGTATCAACTCAAGTTAAAGACTGGACGAGTCTTAACACTCCATGAAATGCTCTATGCGCCTAGAGTTCAGCATAATCTACTATCTGTCTCATCATTATTAGCATTAGGCTTCTCCTTTTCTTTTGCTAGCAACCAAGTTGACATTTCTTTGAACAATGTTATATATGGTCATGCCTTATTCATGGATGGTTTGTTTAAATTAGATTTGGATTATCATAATTTTCCTGTGTCTTATGTGGTGAATACTGATAATAACCTTGATTCGAAAATTTGCCTGCTTGGCTGGGACACATAGGACAAGATAGAATGACAAGGTTAGCTCGAGAAGGCTTACTAGGCTCACTCGCTAAAGTCAATCTTCCTGTGTGTGAATCATGTTTAGCTGGTAAGGCATGTCGTAAGCCTTTCAAAAAGGCTAAGAGAGCCACTGAACTCTTACAATTAATCCACTCTGACATTTGCGGACCCATGACTGTGAAGACCCGTCAAGGGGCTTCCTATTTCCTCACATTTATAGATGATTATTCACGATATGGATATGTCTATCTAATCACTCACCACTATGAAGCGTTAGATTGTTTCAAACACTTCTTGGCAGAGGTTGAGAATCAATTAGGCAAAACCATAAAAGTTCTTCGGACAGATCGAGGACGTGAATATCTTTCGGATGAGTTCCAAACTTTATGTGAAGAAAAAGGAATACACAGACAGTTAACTATTCCATATACACCGCAACAAAATGGTGTTGCTGAGAGACAGAATAGAACACTGTTAGATATGGTTAGGTCGATGATGGCGCATGCCAACCTTCCAATATCTTTTTGGGGGGATGCTATAATGACTGCAGCCTACATCCTTAACCGAGTACCTTCACAGTCAGTTCCTTCCACCCCTTATGAGTTATGGCGTGATGAAAAACCAAATTTAGATAATCTACGCCCATGGGGTTCAGCGGGATATGTCCATGACACTTCTCACAAGTTTGGAAAACTTGGCCCTAAAGCTAGAAAGTTTATCTTTATAAGATATCCTGAAGGCTCTAAGGGTTATGTCATGTATGGACAACATCCGAATGGAGGAATGACAGAAAAAGACGTCTGAGATGTTGTTTTCTTAGAATCAGAATTTTCTAGCATCGGCGACACTGGAAAGAGTCTTGTTCTCGATGAGTTGGATGACCCTAATGATGTTCTACCATCTTCCAGCGAAGGGAGGGAATTAGTTCCTAACCAGGAAGCTGCCAGAGATAGTAGAGATGATCAACATGATAGTGGGAGCTTTGTGCCCAGTGGGAGCACACCTATAGAAGAACAAGACGATCAGATACGCCGTAGTAAACGTGGACACATGCCTCATCATCGATTTGAGATTGAAGAGGAAGCTATTGTGTGCCAGCTTGCTGATGATGATGAGCCTATGTGGCGAACACCTCGACCAAGCCCGTTAAACCGATAACGTACTTGATCCGAGTCCGCCTCCCACGAACGGGCCGAAGCCTCGCAGGGATACCAAACCACAGTCCGTGTAAACACAAAGGAACACACCATTTTATATATATATTCCACAAGTTTACATAGCCATATTTCCACAAAATTTAAAGAAAGTACGAGCCTGGGGCATACCCCGAGGTAGAACTAAGAAAGTAAACAACTAACTACACTACTACTGCTACACTGCTGCTACTACAACTACACTACTGAGACTACACTGCTGGAGGTACTGACCCTGCACCGCTACGACGCGGCTCTGAACTGGACGACGGTCGTAAAATGTCCTCCTCGCTTCACCTGTAGGAGTAGGGGTGAGCCTCGCTAGTCACTGGCTCAGTAGGGAACTCCCCCAAAACCGAGCAAACCAAAACCACAGGTACAAAAGCAGTAAACAGTACCAACATTTATAGAACAGCTAAACATGATATGAAGCTGTAAAAGTACTCACCATCTGCCGACTACGAAAAACAACTGTAATAATTAAACGGAAAATCAGTACAGGTGTACGAGCTAAAGTAGAGACTGCCACACACACGACCACGTGAACTGGTTCGCGACACCAGAGACTGACTCGGACAAGATAACACAGGTCTACCTCTCAGTCTCGTAGCCACGAACGAAGGTCCAGTTGCCGCTCCACGTGAAAAGGTCAAGCAACTGTGGAGACCAACTAACACCACCACCTGCTGACCATACGGTCGCAGGCCCATGCCTGGCACCTCTAGAGACCCTGGCCTGGGCTCGCTAGAGTGAGGCACTGGAAAAGGACTAGCTGGGGACCAGTGTCGACTACTGGTGTCTGTACCCCCAACTACGAGCGCGCTACAAGTGACTAAAAGACAAGTACGACAGTCACTGTCCCACTATCATTTTTTCCCTCAGCCAGACGTACAACTCAAACACAGAAGTGAGGGTGTCCAGTCAGAAGACACAGACCTCAATGGTACAACACAAGTACCGGGACAAAGCCCCGAGCTAACAGCCTGGCTCACAGAGAACCTGGGGCACCCAACTGGAGATTAACCAGGGTAGGCGTCGTACTACTGCCACTTACACAAAACCACGTGCACGTCACACAAACCACGTGAAGACTCACGTAACACGCGTGCACTATAGTTCACTACACGTGAACACCACGCAAACACGTAAGAACCAGCCAACTGCGTACTCAGTATGCTAGTCTCAGAAACCACGAGCACTAGGTGCACCACAATTATCATTGCACCATTAAATATCTAATATAACAACATTTTCATAAAACATGCTGGCGGCAACATCGACTGCCGTCAATGGAAGTAAACGGCAAGGTATATAGCCGTTAAGCTCTCAGCTGAAGAACCAGGCATCAATCGATGTTGACGCCAAGATCTTCGGCCATCAACTTCACAGAAACCCTGGGCTGATACCTCAGTTATTCCCAGCCCTAATTTAACAGAAAAAACATGAGGAATTACTTTCTCTAACATGCATGAATCTTAATTAACTCGAAACAACATGTTTCCTTTGTTAAATTGATCAAACCACCCATCCCCCGCATGATGTACCATTACCCAAAAACAAAATTAACATGCAAATCATACGTTCCAAATGCATTATCACACCCTATAGGGACTAAAGGGATCGTTCCCTACCTCAATACGTACTTAAACCTCCTAAATTCTCCTGCTTCGCACCAAACCCTCCGCGAGCTCCTACGTTGATTACACCTCGTTCCGGCGTTTCCTTAGCCGATTCATCACCACCTCACATTCCACGATCCTCCAACTAACCTTTTACAACTGTTGGAAGTTGTGGGGAAGCAAGGGGCATGAAAACAGGCAAGGGAGAGGGGAAATGAGCTGAGGAAACTGTCCTCGGGAAGACCTATATTCTGTAGGTCGCACAGGTTGCGTCAAGCCTAATGCCGTTTAGGGAACCATCACAGTAGACGTCCACAAGGCCTGCCGTTAAGTTCATAAGGTTGGCGTCACCTTCATTGGACGTTAAACCATCAACGACCCACACCTTGCCATCAACTCCTAATCAACTGCAGCAGGTCCTATCTTGTTTCAGGACCAAACCTGCACCAAACTTGCGCACACCACACGTCCAAACCACACTGGCCTCACAATGGCCATCACAACCATTACACACATGACCCTAGGATCCGAAAAGCACGCGGCGTTACATTACTATCATCTAAAAAGAAATTTCGACCTCAAAATTCATACACAACTCAAACTTAACAATTTAAACATGCACATTCTTACAATACTATCATCTAAAAAGAATACAAAAGCTTATTCAAACAATAGGGATACCCTTTAGCCATCTCCTCGGCTAACTCCCAAGTATCCTCACCACCCAACCTATTTTCCCATCTCACTCTAACTAATTCAATTTCTTTATTTCTCAACTTCTTTATCTTTCGATCAGTGATCTGCACCGGATACTCTGGCATGGTCATATCCGGCCTCAGGTCACCACCTTGATAACTGATTATTTGAGTTGGATCTTCATGCATTTTCTTAACATATAGACATGAAATATATCATGGACATCCGCAAAATCTACTGGCAAATCCAGCCCTATAATTTTGTTTCCCCCAATTCTTTCAATTATCTGGAAAGGCCCACATACCTTGGCTCAATTTTCCAGTCTTGCCAAATCTCATAATACCTTTACTCGGGAAACTCTCAAGAAAACAAAATCTCCCCTTCAACTGAAGTGGTCTCCTCCGATATCTGCATAACTCTTTTGCCTACTTTGGGCTGCCCAGCAATTTTTCCTTAATAAGCTTCACTATTTCTGTGGTTTGCTGAATCAATTCAGGACCCACTAATTGCCTTTCTCCCACTTCATGCCAGTTCAATGAGGTTCTACATGGCCTTCCATAAAAGCTTCATACGGTGCCATCCCAAGACTGGTATGATAACTATTATTATAGGCAACTTAACCATTCCCAAATGATGCTCCCAGTTACCTCCCCAAACTAAACAACAGCCCGCAACATATCTTCAATCATTTGGATAGTCCTCTCTCTGTCTGACCATCTGCCTGGGGATGATAAGTGGAGCTATATCTCAGCTCAGTACCAATTACTTTCTGCAGACTTCTCCAAAAACCAGAAGTAAATCTTGGATCTCTGTCAGACACAATAGTTCTTCGGAATACCATGCAATGGAACAATTCTTTCAACATAAACTTTTGCTAATTTATCCACTGTCCAAGACATACTTACTGCCACTAATCTGCATACCTTAGTTAATCTGTCAACAAATACCCATATTCCATTATGTCCGGAACCTGATCTTGGTAAACCTGCCACAAAGTCCATGGCAATATCATCCCATTTCCACTGTGGAATGGGCAATGGTTGCAATAAACCTCCAGGCTTCTGATGTTCTGCTTTAATCTGTTGACAGATAGCACATCTTGCAACAAATTCTTCTATTCCTTTTTCATATGAGGCCACCAGAAATGCTTCCTCAAATCATGGTACATTTTAGTACTACCCGGATGGATAGTGTACCTGGAATTATGAGCTTTTCCTGTTAGTTATGGGTGTCCTCAAGCCAATCATAACTTGTACAATCTTGTTCTTTGATAATAATAATAAGGCTTTTATATTATTATGTGTAATTCGTTTATCGTTTCATTATGAAGTTAATGAATATACGCAATAGATATTAATTATGATGAGATCATAACAATGAGATTAATATCCTTTAAACGTATATTCTTAATTGTTCCTAGTCGGGGATATCCGAGAAGGACATCGGATATTCGGTTAGGCTAGTACAGGTTGCACCTGCTCATATGATGAGGTGGCTGGTCTCATAGCACTTGTGTGGGGACACTAAGGTGAATCTGTAGATGCTCATTAGAGAATGAGTTCACTGAACTGATCCGTTATGAATCGCTGGATGGTAAGTTACCTAACTGTCAACCAGCTAGATTCATTGTCACAGTGGCGTGATTAGTCCTTAGACCTAAGACACCAAGGACACCTTGTTGGTGGACTTCTGGGTTTTGACCTGACTTATAGATCTCTAGCCATGAGGTCTTAATCAGTTAAGTGTTCGGATCTAGCGGAATACCTTCGAAGGTGATTGTGTGGTCAATATGGGATCGCTCGCTCTCGGTAATAGGAGAGTGAATGCTCTACGGAAGGATGCCTGATGGACCGTTTCGTTTTTGTGGGTTGGTCCGGCCTATTGCTCTTCCTTGTGCCTATTTTGCTTTAGGGGGTTGGGTTCACCGGTACAACTTTGACGCATGGAATTAGCTAAACATTTTATTCGAACAAATGTAGAACCAGAACGGATGGTTTTGTGCCTATTACCAGTTTCTTCCTCCTGAGTTAAGACCCATCATTCAGATAGATGGCGGTAAATTAATGAGTTCGGATATTAATGAACTTTATAGAAGAGTTATCTATCGGAACATAGTCCCTGGCCAGGGCAAGACTACTTATCAGAAAAGGAGTTTTCTGATATTGTTATGCGGCATCTAAACCAAGTGAGTACACACATTAGGGTTTGACAGTTGACCATACCCTAAGTGCACTCGGGAGCATTGTACGAGCAAAGGATTATAGTCACGTGGTAACTGATGATACAAAAGGTTCCTTGAATGGGTTGCTGAACCCCAATGCTTTCCAGGATCAAGTGGTGTTGCTGGCACCCAACTTGATTGGAAGCCGGTCATTTATCGTGAGATGATAATTGATTGTGTGATTAATTAATATGAGATGTTAATTAATTACCATAAGTCAATAAAGAGTTATTGAGCTTCATGGGCTAAAAACTGGACTAGCAGTTGGGCCTAGAGGGTCACACGCATAAGAGTTCCGAGCAGACTGGGCAAGGTGTTCATATAGACAATGACTAGGTTTTTGTGAAAAACTGCGGTGTCTATAAATATACGCTGAGAGTTAAACCCTGGGCCAAGCTCCAGGCTTAACCCTGGCTGCCCCCCTCCTCTCTCTCTCTCCCAGGGCGCCCCCACCTCTCTCTCCTCTCTCCGGCAGATGGTGGAGCTGAGATCCGAGAGACGCGCGTGGAGAACGAGGAGATCCCGTCTGCGTCTGGAGCTCGCGTGGATACGTCTAGAGGCCGGACACTTGAACGGCTTGAAGCACCGGCGCCTCCTGCGCCACCTCCTCCCCAGATACGGGAGTTACACAACCCCACAAAGGTAAAGATGAGATCTGCCTGTGCGCGGTTTTCTCCGTTTTTGTTCGATCCGACCACAGCACCGATATCTATCTGTGGAAATTGCGTTTCCGCTGCGCCCCGATCGTTTCCTTACAGTGGTATCAGAGACAGGTTGATGGTACGTTCGGAATCAACATCTTGTGTATGATATTTCATGTGTTTTTTGTCGATTCGCGTTGTGCATGAGTCTCCATGTTTGTCGTGTTCGTGGGTCGCACATGGGATGTGCACTTGCCGCTTGGTACGTGGAAGGTGTTCCTGGTACCAAGCCTTCGCGAAGAACCCCTCGTGCCGTCGTTTGGCCATCTATGGAGGTCGTACGGTGCCTGCAAAGTGCCGCCGTCTCACAGGTTGCAGCTTCTTAGACAGTCCAAGATATGGCGATTTTGCAGGTTTCTGGGATTTTTTCGGGTTTTCTAGGCAAATGGGGCGGTGGGTGGCGGTGCCCGGCGTCGCCGGCGCCGTCCGCAGCTGCCGGAGGCGGCGCGGGGGCTGCGGGGCCGCCCTCCGCGGAGGGCGGCGGCGGCTAGGGTTTCACCCCAGCCGCGCGTCCCTCCAATGGCGGAGGGGGCGACCCCGCGCGGGCCGGCGCAGATCCCGCCCGGGTCCGCCGCGGGTAAGTCGCGGGCGGCCCCGCGGGTCCCAATTGGGCCGCGATCGGATCCGGCCCGCGCCGGATCCGACCGGCCCTATTTCCCATTTTTTTAAGTTTTTAATGGTTTTTTAAATTGTTTAAAATTTAAAAAAATGTTTTAAAATCCCAGAAAAATTATGAAAATGATTTTTGAGTTTTAAAATTGTTTTAACTCTCTGTAAATTATTTTCATATAAATGACCCATTACTTAATTAGTTTAAAGGAAATCTAAACCATTTTAGTTATTTCCTCTAATCTAATTAAAGACATGTTAATTGATTTAGAAATGTGAATTTTAAATTAATTAACTGTACATCTTGGCGACTTCATGCAGTAACGGTGAATGACGTTTATCTAATGTTGATTAGATGACATCCATATTAGCTAAATTGTTTAGTTAATGGTTTTCAAAATAATTATTATATTTTTGAAATAAAAGTTATTTCAGAAGTAATTATGTGATGATTGCTTATTGATGCATGTGGTGTGTGGATGGATGGTCATGGACTTAGATATCATGTGATGAATGTTTGGTTAATGGCAAATGATGTAATTTATGAGGACTGCGTGCCTCCCTCTCTCCCTCCATTGAATCCGGTTGTACATTCTATCTCCCTCTTATTATGTACTCCCCTTGACTTGTTCAAGGTTTCTTATTATTATCTGATGTACATTTATGGGCCTACGTGCCCAATTTAAATATACTTGTAATTGTAAGAAGCGGATTGGCGGAGATGGAGGAGAGTACCATGCAGGACCTTCATGGAGATAGAGTTACATCAAGCAAATGCATTCGATGGGGGCTGCCATTTATTCACCATATTTGTGGATTACCAACTGGCTCTGGTAATGCCACTCTAGGTTAAAGTCCATGATCATCCATCGTTTTTCTTCATATATATGATATGTGTGGAATGTGCTAATATATACAATTAAATATATGATATTCCAAATTCTATATATCAATAGAATGCAGATATAGAGACCAAGATAAAATATGTCAAAATTCTCCTCGTTTAAATTTTAAGCCGTAGCGTAATCATTGAGAATGAATTACGTGGCCCTCCATCATTATAGTTTTAGGATTGCCATTAGATCGGGCAAGTTTGTTGTGCTATCCACAAGGCTTGCCAAATCTAATGACAGACTAAAACTATGGCATAGTGATGCCTTAAACGGGTAGAGGACCGTGTAGCTTTGTTGTGCTATCCACAAGGGCTACATCCAAATCTATGCTCGTTACGTAATGATGGTACTGCTTAGACTGGATTTAATGACTTGTTGTGCTATCCACAAGGTCATTAAAATTCAGGGGCCAAAATAAGATCGATATTGCAAGAGTTGCAAGTGTCAAGGGTTGACCGCTTTCAGATCATAGTATGGTTGTTGTGCTATCCACAAGATCATGCTATGAGTCTGTGAGATTCCGATCCCCACTAGGAGACCGTCGGTGTCTCCCATTCTGTATATCTGAGGGTTATACAGTCTGCCGGAAAATAGTGGGAGCTAATCTTGATAAAGTCCTAATCTAGATTTAATTATTATTATGAACATCTGCTAGTTGTGTTTACATTTCCTTTATAGGCAAAAATGTCGTCAGGTAACCCACTCCGTGGCATACTGGATGCCAACAAATTGACAGGCCCGAACTACTCGGAATGGCTCAAGAACCTGAAGATTGTCCTCAGGTCTGAGCGCATTGCCTATGTCCTAGAAGGTGAGTTTAGCTGAGATGCTAAACATGCTGAAGACTGCTGAGGGCAACCTTGAGAAGGAAAAGCCCACTGTTCTCATGGTTGGAAAGTCCAACAAGAAGAGGAGAGCAATGCAAGCCTTTAAGAAAGGCAATGCAAAGAAACAGTCCAAGCAAAGACAAAAGAAGGACATAAGCAAAGGAGAAGAAAAGGGCGAGTGCTTCCACTGCAAGAAAAAGGGGCACTGGAAAAGAAATTGCAAGGACTACCTTGCAATGAAGGCTCAGGAGAAGCAGAAGCTTGGTGAAGCTTCAGGTATCTATATGATAGATCTTCACTTGTCTGTTAGAGATTCTACATCTTGGGTTTTAGACACTAGATGTACTTCTCATGTCTGCAATGATATGCAAGTGTTGACAAGTAGAAGGAAGCTGAGCAAGGGTGAGGTGAACTTGAGGCTTGGAAACGGCGCAAGTGTTGCTGCACTTACTGTGGGGACAGTGAAGCTCAAGTTACCCTCAGGAGATTTACTTTCATTAGATGATTACTAATTGTGCCTAGCATTATTAAGAACATTGTTTTTGTTTCTTGATTAGACAGATTGGATACAAGTTTACCATTGAGAACAATAGTTGTTCAGTTTATTTGAGAAATAAACTAGTTGCTTTAGCAAATTTGGTAAATGGTTTGTATCTACTTGATGTTTCTTATGCAAATATCCATGTTGATGTTTCTCCTAAGAGAAGTAAGAATAGTGTGAACACTGCCTACTTGTGGCATTGTAGGCTTGGTCACATTGGCGAGAATAGGCTTCAAAAGTTGCATAAGAATGGATACTTGGATCCATTTGATTATGAATCATATGCAACTTGCGAATCCTGTTTAATGGGTAAGTTGACCAAATCTCCATTTAGTGGACATGGAGATAGGGCCAAGGACATATTGGAACTAATACACTCGGATGTATGTGGTCCAATGTCTACCCAAGCCAAGGGTGCTACTCATACTTCATTACATTCACGGATGACTACTCAAGGTTCGGATTTGTTTACTTAATGAAGTACAAATCTGAAGCTTTTGGGAAGTTCCAAGAATTCAAGAATGAAGTTGAGAAACAAACTGGAAAATGTATTAAAATCTACGGTCAGACCGAGGAGGTGAATACTTGAGTACAGAGTTCATACAATTCTTAAAGGACAATGGTATCCTTTCTCAATGGACTCCTCCCCATACACCACAGATGAATGGTGTATCGGAAAGGAGAAATCGTACCTTGTTGGACATGGTGCGATCCATGATGAGCCGTTCACAGTTACCAGTTTCCTTATGGGGATATGCGCTAGAGTCAGCGGCATATCTGCTGAACAGGGTTCCCAGTAAATCTGTGTCTTCCACTCCATATGAGATATGGAAGGTAGAAAGCCTGATTTTAAACATTTAAAATCTGGGGCTGTCCTGCCCATGTGAAGAAACACGACCCAGATAAACTGGACTCCAGAACTGATAAGTGCAGGTTTGTTGGATACCTAAAAGAAACATTGGGTACTACTTTTACCATCCTGGTGAACAAAGAGTGTTTGTTGCCAGGAGAGCTGTCTTCTTGGAAGAGGAGTACCTTACCCAAGAGGATAGTGGGTGTAAGGTAGACCTAGAAGAGGTTCTAGATCCACAGACTGTGCAAAGTCCACCAGGTGAAACATCGGTTCCGGAACCTGTTCAGGAATATACACATATTCAGCGTAGGTCTGGTAGAGTACCTAGACAGCCTGAAAGATATGTTGGACATATTAGTGAAGGCATGTCTTATGATGAGGATGATGATCCAAAGACCTACCAAGAGGCTGTTGATTGTCCTCAGTCAGGGAAATGGCGAGATGCCATGAATTCTGAGATGCAGTCCATGTACACCAACCAAGTTTGGAACTTGGTAGACTTGCCCGAAGGTATTGTACCTATTGGGTGCAAGTAGATCTTTAAGAGAAAGATCGGTGCAGATGGACAGATCGACACTTATAAGGCAAGGTGGTGGCAAAGGGGTATCGTCAAAGGCAAGGAATTGACTATGTCAAAACTTTCTCACCAGTTGCCATGATAAAGTCGATCAGAATTCTTCTTGCCATTGCTGCATACTTTGATTACGAGATCTGGCAGATGGATGTAAAAACCACTTTCCTTAATGGTAACATTGAGGAGAAAGTGTATATGATACAACCTGATGGTTTTACATCCAAAGAGTGTCCAGACAAAGTATGCAAGCTTCA
>CM024760.1:29195872-29237220 GCA_014218235.1 Colocasia esculenta | reverse complement strand
CCTAATTATTGCATAATTACATACACGAATTTCTGGGTATTTTCTTGTCCCAGATTTTTATCCTTGGCCAAAAGTACTCCATTGACCCAATCTTGTTAATGGGTTATTAATACATAATGTTGTGAGTCTCTCCAACATGTTTATTTAATTTATGGTTGGGTTATTCTTCCGTGTTACAATTTTCCCCGATGTGTTTTCTCTTTTACGATAATGGTACGTAAGTTTTATCGTTCCAATAATTACGGAATTTCTTTATTCTCCTTTAATTCTAAATCACTAAATTCCCGGGTGTTACAACTTTGTGTCTTTAAAAATGTTGGGATTATGTTTTCTTGAAAGCTCACTTCTTGCCCCTCTGCTAGAGTCACTTCAATCTTATACACCCAACAGAAGAGGACTGTTGACAGAAGGCCGTTAGAGTCTCTTGGCTCTCTTCTTCTACTGCTCTCCTTCTCTTTGTGTCTAACGGATTCTTCATGAGTCTACTAGCTACTTGGAGTAGAGAGATGTCTTCTTAATTGGTGCATGCTTCCAAGGGTGCCAACAACATGTGCAAGAGATGTGATTATGTATCATAAACCTGCATACAATAAATGTATGTTAGACCAGAGAAGTCCTTTATCAGATAGCCCATACCTTCTTATGTGGAAGTCCATGTTTTCTGTTAGACTAGAGAAGTCCTTTATCATCAACCAATCGAAACATTCATAATAGCAATCAATATTAAACAAGTCTTATAACACCAATCAATAAGATATAGCTTAAATAGTCACCAATCTGAACATTATATCACCATCGATATGAAGCTTAAAATCAATTGATTAGAACTTCGACTGGCCACTTCGACTATAGACATAAACACCAACGATTGGAACTTCGACTGGTCACTTTGATTGGAGAATAAACAACATCATCGGAACACAAATAGTACCCAATTGAAACTTCGACTGCAAACTTAAACATCAGTCGATTGGAACTTCGACTGGTTTTCATAACTTGTTCACCAATCGATGTCACACTTTAATTGCCACTTCGACTGATGATTTATACCAAAGTCGATGTGGAGTTAGACAAATGATTGAAGCGATAGAAATCATGTTATTTTTTATACATAAATATCTTGAAAAATAGTAATAAATATATTCTTGATATTTATGATAATCATGAGATTTTGTTATCACCAAAATAAAGGAAAAATATGAAAGAGGTTCAACAATCCCCCTCTTTTTGGTGATGACAAAACTCAGAAAATTTTCAAAAAATATTCAATACAACCATTGAATTTAAAATTCATGGATAAAATACTCTCCTCCTTTTTGTCAATAACCAAAAAGAAAAGTTCTTACTTGTAACATCCAAAAATTAATTTCAAAATAATAATATAATATAAAAATTAGAGAAGATTCTAATTTTCATAAAAGACATAAATACTTACAAGAACCTGATTATCTTTATTTTAGACATATTTCTATTTTATTAAAGTAATCCTGGTACTGTCTTCAGATGTGCGCACTCCGACAGGGCGTCACCAGAATTCGGTAACGGAATTGAAATCCGAAATACCATAATTTTAAGAAAATGTGCTGATACTAGAAATACAAATATCCAAATTATTGATGCGCAGATTTCAAGATTTAGTTGACGTAATGATTTTTTGGGTAATTTTTTGCTGGGTGAAAATTAATTCTAAAAAAGTAAACTAAATTACCATAATTTGTAAAACTTTTGTATTAGCTTATGTTTGAAATTTTAACTTGAATGAACATCATTTGGGTATAAAATTTAGGGACAAAAGGACCAACTGAATTTTCACCTATTTACGTACCCATTTTTTTTGATTAATTTTGCTTACGTATCATGGGCTACGTAGCCTCTTTGCACCTTAGGTAAGTGGTCTACGCGTATCCTAATACGTGTTAGTGAGGTAAACCCCCATGTTAACGTGGCTAAGCTATGGGAATTGCATGGTAAACGTGGCTTGGGAGGGGAGAGATGGCTTTTACCACAACACATGTATGGCTACGTGCCATACATGCAAGAAACCAGGGAGCTTATATAAGCCTTCCCTTCACCCTTCGTGTGAGCCTTTCCACCTCTTTCCCAGTCTCCCTGCTGCTGAAGCTACTGCTGCTATCAGTTGCTTTGTTGGTGTTGCTGCTGCTGCTTTACCGTGCTGCTGCTGCTTCTTCTGTAGCTGCCTTTGCTGCACTTGCCGTGGATATTGCTTCCTCAAGTCTTCTTCCTTCCTGCTACTACTAGTTCCCTTCGTTGGGAGGAAAGGAGAGGACTTCATCTTTCTTAAGTCAAGTAGGATTCTCTCTTTCTTTTCTACTTCTTGTCTCCTTCTCTTGCTAAAGAGCTTCATGTTTAAGTGTTTGGCCATGTCCACACTTGTCTTTGATTCTGAAACATCCTTAGGATTGTTTTCCTATCCATTGTAATCATGTTTTAGCTAATGTTCATGTTATGTCCAAGCATACTTGTGAAAATCTTCCTATTAGGTGTAAGAAAATGTTGTCTAGAAGAGTTGTATTCTCATGATCATCCTTTCATAAGCTTCATGCCATCCATGTGTAAAATTTGCACTCTTACTGTCCTAATTATTTCCTTCATGCAAATGGTGTTTAAGGATGTGAATAAGACCATTTAGATGTTGTTAACCATGTTTGGAATCATAGGAACACTTAGAAGAGTCTTCTAAGATGTTGTAATATCATTTATGGAAGTTCAACCCACAACTGTCGACATATAGAACCCATCTGTCGATAGGTATCATGCTTCGAGAACCCAGATGTGCAGAACCACCAGTAGTTGTCGACAAATAGCTCTTATCTGTCGACAGATGGTCTTCATCTGTCTACAGCCACCCTTGGCCTGTCGACAGACAGTGTCTAAGTTCCAGAAACTGGTTCTGGGAGGATAGTAGCTGTCAACAGCCACTCCCTGGCTGTCGACATACACTTGTCTGTAATGTTTAACCAGGTCTGTTTCATTTCCAACCAAAGGTGGCACACTTTGGTATTAACCGAACTAGTTGTTTCCCTCATTTTCTTGGATTCCAATTACTTTATCACTAAGAGGGATCATTCATTTTCCTTCCATATCCTACTTTGGATTATTCTTAAATATTCCAAGTATAATTGATTCTTATGTGGTTTCAACCTTCTGAAATTATTGGCTTTGGACCATAAACCTTTGTTACATATGAGATTCGGAGTACTTATGTACCACACTTGAATATTACCAGAAATAATTTGTGATGACAATTTTTGGGTCTTCGGACTAAGTTGAGATATGCCAGTGCAAGTGGGGTTGGTCCAGTCCCGGGAGGAGCACCCGCATTCGTTTAGTGGCCGTACGGAATGATAAAGGATCTGTGGATGTTTGTCATTGCATCATACAAGCTTGATTAGTCATCATGTTATTTTATCATGAGTTGGATATGTATTTGAACCAGAACATGAATTGTTGTCCTGAATTCTTGACCGTCAATCTTGTTTAGTACTCATGTTCTACAATTGTTATCTATTGACATGGTCATCCAATCATCTTTGATATTCAACAGTGCTAACAGTTAAGTTTCTTGTCTATTCTTTGGTTATCATAATCCTTTTGATTAGAAGATTGAATCCTACTGGGCTAGTTAGCTCATCAAATCCTATTTTTTCTCAAGTAATCTACAGTTCTAGAAGGCGGGACATCGGATTTGTGGGCTGAGAGATCAACCTTTGCGGTGTTTACTTTTGAATTGTAAATTGAGAATCATGTAATACCTGTAGAACGGCAGTTAATAATTTTTATTTAGTGAAGCCCCCGAGCAATTTTCTACTCGAATAGTTCAAATTTTACTCTTGATTTCTTATTCGTCCACGTTTAGGCATTTATAGATATATTAAATATCGGGATGTGACATTACCATTGACATTCTCCCCCCTTAAAGGAATTTCTTACCATTTAGGAGTTTGAAGGAGAGGGGTTCCATAATATAGTCATGAATTACAACTCCCACTTACTGTATGCTCCCCCTGATTATGAGGCTCCCCCTTAGTGATGCTCTGGCAAATTTTCATAGATTCTCCTTGTTTGTCGACAACTGGATATCATCTGTCGACATTTCCTTCATGATGTGTCGACCTGCATCCTTTGTATGTCGACACATTTTTCATATGTTTCGACCTGTGTCCTTTCTGTGTTGACCTATGCTTCATTTTTCGACAACTAGATTTGAATCTGTCGACACCTTCTTGTTGATTTCTATTTGTTCGTGTTTGATCTCGTTGTTTGTCATTTCTTCAAAGTTTTCTTGCATTGATCTTATAAAAAGAACAAATAGAATATTGTAAGGATGTTAGTAGTATTTAAAGATTATAAACAAAATTTATTTGTGACTACTTTCTGTTTAGATTTGAGTTGGATGAAGAGTTGGCAGTCACCAATGCCTTGAGCATCCTTTGTTCATGATGCTCCAAGGTTATCTTGCAAATAAATTACTCAGAAATAGGTACCCAATTCTTTTTGGGTCCTTGATGGTTAGATGCGTAAAATGATCTTTAGAATCCATATTAAGTGTCCAGTAGTGCAAGAATTTATTGTGTGGCCTAATTGTTACAGTGAGAACAACACGGAATATGATTTGTTTGAAGACCCTAATATTAAATCTTTTTTTTTTCTGATGTACTTGATCTTTTATTTCTTTTACAAATTTTGGTAATGGATACTTTTTTGGGTACTTAATTTATTTTTTAAAAGGTTTGTATCTAAGCCCTTGCTTGTTAGTGCTAGTTTTAGAACCTTTTAAGCATTAAGCAAGAGATGTTTTACCTTTATAAAAGGAGCCCTATGAAGGGGAAAACTCAAAAGAAAAGAAAAGACAAGACTAGCTAAAATTAAAGAGGCCCGAGCACTACCACCATAGGTCCACAAGGAAAAGCATGAATAGCGACTGATAGTTTCGGTCGCTATTCGATCAAACAACGATCGAATAGCGATTGAAATTGTCGCTGAAGATAATTGGTCGGTCACAATATTGTGACCAATTATAGTCACAGATTCGGTCGTTATTCGATCTCTAAATTGTGGCCGAATCTGTGATCGAAAAAAATCGGTCGCAGATGGATATTTAGTGATCGAATATATTCGGTCGCTATTTGGTCACAAAATAGCGACAAAATAGCGACCGAATATATTTGGTCGTTAATCGGTCCCTGATTATTTATTTAAAAATTATATGTAAAAATAAAAATAACCTATTTTACAAACAAAATAAAAATAAAAAATGAACAATTAATAAGTACAACAAATGCATAAATGTCTAGGATAATAAAAAGAAATATATCATGGATCCTTAGTATCCACATCCTCCTCCTCTCCTCCAACGCCACTGGATGAAGAAACCTACAAGAATATATAAGAATAATAGATTAAAATTAAATACTAAAAGAAATAAATTATTTAATTTTTTAGAGTTTATTTTTTCATATAAATTCACTCACTTTTAAACTAAACTAATTTGGTGAATGCGAATTTGAGTCCAATTTGAACTCTGTGTGTTTCTACGAGTCGTTGTCATCGCCCCAACCATGTTGGAACAAACCAAAGGCTGATTATTAGCCCACTAAGTTATGGCAGCAAGGTTTACTTAGAGGGGGTTGAATATGATAAACATGAATCTGAAACCAAAAATAACAACTTAAAACTTTGGTTAGTGAATATAAGCAATAAAGAGTAACAATGCGGAAGCAATTTAAAAGATAATCACATACAAGAATCTTCCAAAAGGAAGTCTTATGTCCAGTCCCTAAGCAATGTCTTGGGATTTCACTAACCAAGGGTATAGTCCCCCTTAAAAGACAATACAACACTCAGCTCCTACTGATCTTCTTCTTTTTTCGGGTAAGAAGGCAGCACTGTTTCACCTCAATTAGTTGCTTCTTTTACGAGCTGAGAAGCAACTCACTGGTATACACCCTAGCAAGTCTTCCCTTCAACAAGGGGAACAACACAATGTCCAAGACAAGTCTTACCTTCTACAAAAGGGAATGCTTGCTCTGCAAGTCTTCTCTTCAATGAAGAGACAACTCTGAAACATAGAGATAGAACCCATGCCCCTAGACCAAGCTTAAAGATGAACAATAGACAAGGCTTGATCTAGGAAGAATATGAGAGATACAATAGATAGGAAGATCACTCTCAGACCTAAAGCCCTTTCCCTGAGAAAAATTTGAAACAGAAGGAAGGAGAGAAGGCTTGAATGCACTTGAAGAAGGATGACATAGATTGGAGTGATGGCTCTCTTCTCTTTCAACTTTGGTGTCTTTAGAAAATGCTGGATTATCTTTTCTTGAAAGCTCACTTCTTGCCCCTCTGCTAGAGTCCCTTCAACATCTTATACACCCAACAGAAGAGGACTGTTGACAGAAGGCCGTTAGAGTCTCTTGGCTCTTTTCTTCTACTGCTCTCCTTCTCTTTGTGTCTAACGGATCTTCATGAGTCTACTGGCTACTTGGAGTAGAGAGATGTCTTCTTAGTTGGTGCATGCTTCCAAGGGTGCCAACAACATGTCCAAGAGATGTGATTATGTATCATAACCTGCATACAATAAATGTAAGTTAGACCAGAAAAGTTCTTTATCAGATAGCCCATACCTTCTTATGTGGAAGTCCATGTTTCTTGTTAGACTATAGAAGTCCTTTATCATCAACCAATCAAAACATTCATAATAGCAATCAATATGAAACAAATCTTATAATACCAATCGATAAGATATAGCTTAAATAGTCACCAATCTGAACATTATAACACCAATCGATATGAAGCTTAACACCAATTGATTGAAACTTCGACTGGCCACTTTGACTATTGACATAAACACTAATTGATTGGAACTTCGACTGGTGATCACTTCGATTGGAGAATAAACAACATCAATCGGAACACGAACAGTAACCGATTGAAACTTCGACTACAAACTTAAACATTAGTCGATTGGAACCTTGACTGCTACCGACTTCGACTGGTCTTCATAACTTGTTCACCAATCAATGTCACACTTTGATTGCCACTTCGACTAATGAGATTTATACCAAAGTCGATGTGGACTTAGACAAATGATTGAAGCGATGGAAATCATGTTATTTCTTATACATAAATTATCTTGAAAAATAGTAATAAATATATTCTTGATATTTAAGATCTTAATCATGAGATTTTGTTATCACCAAAATAAGGAATAAAATATGAAAGAGGTTCAACAATCCCCCTCTTTTTGGTGAAGACAAAACTCAAGAGAATTTTTAAAAATATTCAATACAACCATTGAATTTAAAATTCATGGATAAAATACTCTCCTCCTTTTTGTCAATAACAAAAAAGAAAAGTTCTTACCATTGACATTCTCCCCCTTAAAGGAAGTTTCTTACCATTTAGGAGTTTGAAGGAGAGGGGATCAATAATATAGTCATGAATTACAACTCCCACTTACTGTATGCTCCCCCTGATTGTGAGGCTCCCCCTTAGTTGATGATGCTATGGCAAATTTTCATAGATTCTCCTTGTTTGTCGACAACTGGATATCATCTGTCGACATTTCCTTCATGATGCGTCGACCTGTATCCTTTGTATGTCAACACATCCTTCATATGTGTCGACCTGTGTCCTTTTTGTGTTGACCTGTGCTTCGTTTATCGACAACCAAATTTGAATCTGTCAACACCTTCTTGTTGATTTCTATTTTTTGGTGTTTGATCTTGTTGTTTGTCATTTCTTCAAAAGTTTTCCTGCATTGATCTTATAAAAAGAACAAATAGAATCTTGTAAGGCTGTTAGTAGTATTTAAAAATTATAAGCAAAATTTATTTGTGACTACTTTCTCTTTAGATTTGAGTTGGATGAAGAGCTAGCAGTCACCAATGCCTTGAGCATCCTTTGTTCATGATGCTCCAAGGTTATCTTGCAAATAAATTACTCAGAAATAGGTACCCAATTCTTTTTGGGTCATTGATGGTTAGATGCATAAAAATGATCTTTAGGAATCCATATTAAGTGTTTAGTAGTGGAAGAATTTACTGTGTGGCCTAATTTGTTATAGTGAGATTTGTTTTGAAGACCCTAATATTAAATCTTTTTTTTTTCTGATGGACTTGATCTTTTGTTTCTTTTACAAATTTTGGTAATGGATACTTTTTTAGTACTTAATTTATTTTTCAGAAGGTTTGTGCTAGTTTAGAACCTTTTAAGCATTAAGTAAGAGATGTTTTGCCTTTAGTTAGTTTTCTAATAGATTCCTTCAAGTAAACATTTTCTTCAATTAGAGTTCTCAATGTTTCTTCCAACCCTAATTTTTCATTGTTCTTCTTCTTTAAATCATCTCACAGAAGATCATTATTGAGTTTGATCTCTTTTAACTGAGTTTCTAATTGTTCCATTTCAGATTTAAGATCAGAATTTAAGATTAATTTTCAGATTCTTTAATTCTTTCATAACAAACTTTGTGTTTTCCATAAAGTTTATTAAACATTTCTTCTAAATCTTCAGATTCTGAACCTGAATCAGTACAAAAATTAAAAGATGGGTCAGATTGTACCTCATCTAGTCGTACTATGAGGGCTAGACTCACATGCTCTTCTTCAGAATTTGAGCTTGATGTATCTATAGAGGAGGCTTCTTCGTTGTCCCATGTAGCTACCATGACTTTGCTCTTAAATTTCTTGTGCTTCTTCTTGAACTTTTCTTGTTGACCTATTCTCTTGACTTTTAGATAGTCAGGCCTCAGATGTCCAGGCTATCCACATTCATAGCAAACTGGTTCATTTTTCTTTTTGTTTTTCTTCTGGATCGTTCTTGATCCATTCTTCTTCTTCTTCTTTTTAAGAATCTTTTAAAGCTTTGACAGGACTTCATCAACATCACTGTCTTTAGAACCTACATTTTCTGAACTAGAAGAAGAAGAGGTGGAAGTAGCAACAACTATAACCTTGAAGGCATTAGAATATACTTTCTTTGATGTGTCGTCTCCTAACTCTCTATATTTATTTCATGAGCCATTAATGACCCAATGAGTTTTTCCAAGACATGGTAGAGAGGTCATTTGCTTCTTCTATAGCTGTGATCTTGATTTGGTAGAGATCTGAGAATTTTTTTTTATCATATCCCCAGTGTTGTATGTCTTTCCAAGCCTGTAAGACCATTACTTACATCATTGAATCTACTATACATTTGTGTAATAGTCTCACATGTCATCATTTGAAACTTTTCGTATTGAGTAACCAGGATATCAATCCTAGTTTTCTTCACTTTGTCAGTTCCTTCATATGTGAACTTCAGCTTGTCCCACATTTCTTTAGTAGATTTGCAAGCATATATTATGTTAAATTATTGCCTTGACAGTGCACAACACATGAAGCTGTTAGCTTTAATGTTCAAGGATATATTCTTTTTGTCTTCATCAGTCCATTCTTCCTTGGGCTTCGATGTTTGGAGGTCACCATCTTCTATGTCACGCCCCGACGCGGAATATCGGAGCGAGAAGGCAGTTGCAAGAAAAAGTATAGAACGAGTACTAGACATCAAACCATTGCACATTGAATAATACTAAAGCAAATCTTTCTCATTAATAACTTTTCCATGTCTAGTTACAACCACTAATATCAGCCATTCTATAGGGCCCAATTCCATTGCAATAGAAGAAAATAACTAACTACAACTCTAAGATAACATAATGACTCAAAGGTACTCCTAGCTTCACTCTTGGTCATTCCCTTCCTCGTGAGTGTATGTGTCATCCTCGGTCTCACCTGAGAACACAACATCAAATAACGTAGGGTGAGCGATAACGCCCAGTAGGACTTAAATCTCAGGCTCAAGCAGGCTTTAAATAATTAGTGCATTAAATGGCAGAGTAACTAAAGATAGAGAGAGTTATGTAAAGTCGAGAAAGTAAGAGCACAAGTAACATGGTTCAAATAGCAGATGAATCAAGTATAGTACAACGAATAAGATCGAGTCACGATATAAAGCAACACAACAACACGATGGCAAATAACGTCAACATCAAGCATAGCAAGCAACATGTATAGCAAGGAGAGAAAAAGTAGTTGGCCTATAGAGAGTAAATTGTACTTTGATTGATTTTCTTATCAATCGAAATAGTCTGGAACTTTTGATTAACTTTCGTCAATCGAGATAGTAATTGCACTTTGGTTATTCGAAGATAGCCGGGAGAGAGTATAGCACTTGTTTGTCAAAAGACAACGAGAGAATATAGCACTTTGTGTTGATTGTCTTAGATTAATCTTGATAGTATGGCACTTGGATGTAATGCCGACATCCTGATCATTTAACTCCCGCGGGCAAATGGCACTTTCGGGCGCTCCCCCCAGGACCTGATCGGTCCCTATTGCGCTGGCATTGGTTATATTGTTTATCTTTAGACAATCAATTAATGGCCAATTTGAGAGTACCAAGAAATAGATAAGAGCACTAGATGAATAGATGAGATAGTAGAGTGAACGTGAATAGTGAGAGCTAGTGGACAATTGCGCGTAACACGACGAGTAAATAGGCGATAGTAACAGTTGCACAACACGTGCACGTCGTATTGGCAGTCAGGTGGAATTCACGATCTTCCCGCTGGCCATGTTATGCACAAGCCCAGAGGTCCGACGTGATTCAAGGTAAGAGTGAACTTCTAATAGCCGTTTAGATCATATCGATCCCTAAAGGGGTAATGGGTGTTGGGGTACAACCGGCTCGTCGACCATGTGGGAATCCATGATCAGAGGAGACTTACGGAGGCCTTGTGCAAGGGTTCACTAGTCCGGCAAAAGGAATATCCGACGGAGAGTTCACCACAAGCCAAGAAAAGTGTGTATATAAAACAGGTGCTCGACTTTCTAGAGGAATTCTAGAACAGTGGAGCGTCGATATCGGTGTATAAACAACGCGAGAAACGAATACAAGTCCTTTAAAATAGGGCAATTAATATTCTTTATTTCAATAAATTACCAGATACATTATGAGATACTTTATGCCAAATTTCAGCCATATATGGATGGTTCATGTGTGTGCATGTGTAAGAAATCATAGATAGAAATAAAGTCATGAATATGTATTTTAAAACATTCCATATAGCTCCATTTTTAGGCAAGGTTTTGACCGGGGTATAACTGTAAAAAGGCGTAAGGATTATTTAGAAAGTGACAGAAATATTTTTATGGGTTTTTCACCAAAATTTCTATGAAGGCGACATAGGCCAGTGAGGATCGCGACAGGGGTATAATGGAACGCGACAGGGTCCTGTACGGGTCGCGACAGGGCTTACAGATCGGGTACTGGGAACGCGACGGTACACCTGTCGCCTTCTTGATTGCGATGGGTGGGCTGTCGCAATCTGACCCCAGAAGGCGACATATCGGGCAGTCGCGATCTGGTGGTCTGCGCCTGACTCTGACAGGAATCAGACCAGACATTGGATTGCGGACCAGAACATTCAAATTTTGATACAGGGTCGTTTATAAAATCATAACTAATTATATACATGACGAAAAATCACAAAATCAGTGGCAAATGGAACTAGACATGCGAGAGTACTTCCAGTAATTAGGAATTAGAGAGAGAGCATGGTTTGAACATGGTTTGAGAACGAACAAGAACAAGTTACATAGAACATGACATAGGGAGCAGATGGATTTAATTCGAGTAACATGCTCAACAGAAATTAGGGCTTTTAGGGGCAAATATCCCTAAAAACAAGTAGTATCTATAGTAAAATTTTCGTAGCATGGGATCAAGTATAGATAGAGTTTTGAATTAAACATGATGTCTCGGGGTTATCATGTTTGCAGATCTTCTAAAATCAAGAACAAAAGATTGGCTCGATGGAAAATTATGAAACAAGAGGGATTTTGTTCCTGGTGATTGGAACTACCTATAGATGAATTTGATTTGGTTTTGCTTGTGAGAATGCCTACCTTTGACTCAATTTGTCTTCTAAGGCTAGAACTTGAAGAACAAGAAAAGAAGCTTCAAGCACTTCTTCTCTCCACGAAATCCTCTCCTCCTTAGCCTCTTCTCCACGTCCAACAACTCTTGGCAACGAGCTAGGGTTGCCCAAGAGAGTTTAAGAGGTGTATTTATGCAAGTATGTATTTCTATTCCTACTACTACTCTAATTCCTCTTTAATTACGAAATTTCCTTACTCCCACCTTCCTTCCTTGCTTTCCAATCTCTATTTAGACTTGGAAGAGATCCAAATTCGTGCTAACCCATATGGGGTAGGTTTAGGAATCCAACTCCTACTCTAATTGCTTATTAATGCATTAAATATGCCTTTCCAATTATGATATAATTAAACTCCGAATTTAGGGTATTTTCTTATTATTCTCCCCTTGCAAATTCATATTTTTGACCCAATAAATTCTAGAAGATCCATTAAGCAAAGCCCATTACTCTTTTCCATTTAATGGGTTTTATTTAATGCTCTATTTAAATATCCATTTAGCTAGGTTTTAATTCTTTATTTAAAATTTTAATTTTTCGCAAAAATTCAGGTTGCTACATTCTATGATGATCCAGAGTTGGTAGTCGTAGCCTTGTAGGAAGAACTCCATCCTATCTCCAATATTGATAATCTTCTCCATCAAATAGTGGAGGTCTTGTGATGGACTACCCTTCAACAAATCCTTGAGGTGCCATTGATCTTTACTCCTAGATCTTTGGATCTTCTTTGATTTTTAGAGACCTTGGCTCTGATACCACTTGTTGGCCCACTAAGGTATGGAAACAAGGTTTACCTAGAGGGGGGTGATAGGATAAACATGACTCTGAAACCAAAAACAACAACTTAAAACTTTGGTTAGTGAATGTAAACGCGTGCAATAAAGAGTAGCAATGGGGAAGCAATTTGAAAGGAAGTCCTACGTTTAGTCCCCAAGTAATCTCTTGGGATTTCACTAACCAATAGTACAGTTCCCCTTAATGGACAATATAACACCCAGTCCCTGCTGGTTTTCTTCTCTTTCTGTGCAAGAAGACATCCCACTCTTTCACCCCAGCTAAGTGTTTCTTTTACAAGTTGAGAAGTAACTCACTAGTACACACCCCAGCAAGTCTTCCCTTTAACAAGGGGAACAACACCCTGCCCAAGTCAGGTCTTCCCTTCTACAAAGGGGAACGCTTGCTCAACAAGCCTTCTCTTCAAATGAAGAGGCACAACTCTGAAACACAGAGATAGAACATGTCCCCTAGACCAAGCTTAAAGATGAACAATAGACAAGGCTTGATCTGGGAATAATCTGAGAGATACAATAGACAGGAAGAACACTATCATACCTAAAGCCCTTTCTCTTAGAAAATATGATATAGAAGGAAGGAGAGAAGGCATGAACGCGCATGAAGAAGGATGGCACAGATTAGAGTGATGGCTCTCTTCTCTTTCAACTTTGGCATTCCTAAGAAAATGCTAGGATTCTCTTATCTTGAAAGCTCACTTCTTGCCCCTCTGCTAAAGTCCCTTCAACATTTTAGACACCCAGTAGAAGAGGACCGTTGACAGAAAGCCATTGAAGTCTCTTGGCTCTCTTCTTTTGCTGCTCTCCTTCTCTTTATGTCTAACGAATTCTTTATGAGTCTACCGGCTACTTGGAGCAGAGACATGTCTTCTTAGTTGGTGCATTCTTCCAAGGGTGCCAGCAGCAGGTCTAAGAGATGTGCCTATGTATGATAGACCTACATACAATAAATGTATGTTAGACCAGAGAAGTCCTTTGTCAGATAGCCCGTGCCTTCTTATGTGGAAGTTCATGTTTCCTACTGAGAACCTGCTATAAGAGCTTTATGTATGTCAGAGGAATAATAAGATAAAAGTCAGATAGGCATTTGAAATTCCATTGGGATCCAAGAACATTTTGAAATCATGTAAACATTAATTGGTATGAAAGGAACTTGTGTTCATCAATCGATGTGTTTGAAAGCATACAAACACCAATCAGAGCATTCATAACATCAATCGATAAACAAGTCTTATAACACCAATCAATAAGATATAGCTTGACTAGTCACCAATCGGAACATTATATCACCAATCGATGGCGTAAAGTGTAAATAGTCACCAATCGGAACATAACTTAACACCAATCGATATGAAGCTTAACACCAATCGATTAGAACTTCGACTAGCCACTTCGAATGTAGATATACACACCAATCGATTGGAACTTTGACTGGTCACTTCAATTGGAGAAGAAACAACACCAATCTGAACACAAACAGTAATCGATTGGAACTTCGACTGTAGACTTAAACATCAATCGATTGGAACTTCGACTGCTACTGACTTCGACTAGTCTTCATAACTTGTTCACCAATCGATGTCACACTTCGATTTCCACTTTGACTGATGAGATTTATGTCGAAGCCGATGTGGTCTTAAGCAAATGATTGAAGTGATCAAAATCATGCTATTTCTTATACATAACTTATCTTGAAAAATAGTAATAAATATATTCTTGATATTTATGATAATCATGAGGTTTTTTTATCACCAAAATAAATTAATAAACTATGAAAGAGGTTCAACATTAATCAGATTAACATTTCTAATTTTGGACCCCCAAACCCGAGTTCTTTGTTTTTAAACTAAACTAATTTGTTGAATGTATATTTGAGCACCGAGGTCAAACTGGAAGTTCGATTTGAACTCTGTCTGTTTCCACGAGTTGCTGTCATCACCTTGACCGTGTTGGAACAAACCGAAGGCCGATCGGATTAGTATTCTACTTTTGGACCTCTAAGTTCTTTGTTTTTAAACTAAACTAATTTGCTTCTGTGAGTCATTGTCACCGCCCTGGTTGTGTTGGAACAACTGGAGATCGATTGTATTAGTATTTCTAATTTTGGACCTCCAAACCCGAGTTCTTTGTTCATAAACTAACTAATTTGCTGAATGTGTATTTGACCGCAGAGGTCAAACTAGAAGTCTGATTTGAACTCCATCTATTTTCACGAGTCGTTGTCATCGCCCCAGCTGTGATGGAACAAACCAGCGACCGATAGGATTAGTATTTCTAATTTTGGACCCCCAAATCTGAATTCTTTATTTTAAACTAAACTAATTTACTGAATGTGTATTTAAGCGTCGACATTAAACTGGCAGTCCGATTTGAACTCTGCCTGCTTTCACGAGTTGCTGTCATCGCCTCGGCCGTGTTGAAACAAAACGAAGGCCAATCGAATTAGTATTTCTAATTTTAGAACCCCAAACTCGAATTCTTTGTTTTAAACTAAACTAAATTGTTGAATTTATATTTGAGCGCTGATGTCAAACTGAAAGTCTGATTTGAACTCCGTTTGTTTCCACAAGTCTCTGTTGTCATCCCGGCCGTGTTGGAACAAACTAAAGGCCGATCATATTAGTAGTTCTATTTTTGGACCCCCAAACTCGAGTTCTTTGTTTTTACACTATATTTGAGTGACGAGGTCAAACTGGAAGTGCAATTTGAACTTCGTCTGCTTCCACGAGTCTCTGTCGTCATCCCGGTCGTGTTGGAAATTTTGGAACCCCAAACTCGAATTTTTTATTTAAACTAAACTAATTTGTTGAATTTGTATTTGAGCACTGATGTTAAACCGGAAGTCTGATTTGAACTCCGTCTATTTCCACGAGTCTCTGTCGTCATCCCGGCCGTGTTGGAACAAACCAAAGGCCGATTATATTAGTATTTCTAATTTTGGACCTCCAAACTTGAGTTCTTTGTTTTTACACTATATTTGAGTGGAGAGGTCAAACTGGAAGTCCAATTTGAACTCCGTCTGCTTCCACGAGTCTCTGTCGTCATCCCAATCATGTTGGAAATTTTGGAACCCCAAAATCGAATTCTTTATTTTAAACTAAACTAATTTGTTGAATTTGTATTTGAGCACTGATGTTAAATTGGAAGTCTGATTTGAACTCCGTCTGTTTCCACGAGTCTCTATCGTCATCCCGACCGTGTTGGAATAAACCAAAGGCCGATCAAATTAGTATTTCTAACTTTGGACCCCCAAACTCGAGTTCTTTGTTTTTACACTATATTTGAGCGCCGAGGTCAAACTAGAAGTTCAATTTGAACTCTGTCTGTTTCTACGAGTCACTTCCAATCGCCCCAGTCATACTGGAACAAATCGAAGGTTGATCAGATTAATATTTCAAATTTTGGATTCCCAAACTCGAGTTCTTTATTTTAAACTAAACTAATTTGCTAAATGTATATTTAAGCACCGAGCTCAAATTGAAAATTCGATATTGAACTTCATTGGATTCCACCAGTCACTTTCATCACCCCAACCATGCTGGAACAAACTGGAGGCCGATCGGATTAGTATTTCTAATTTTGGACCCCTAAATCCGAGTTCTTTGTTTTTAAAATAAACTAATTTGATGAATGTATATTGGAGTGCCGAGCTCAAATTGAAAGTCCGATTATGAACTTTGTCAGTTTGTACTGGTCACTTTCATCGCCCCAGTCGTGCTGGATCAAACCGGAGGTTGATCGGATTAGTATTTCTAATTTTGGACTCTTAAATCTGAGTTCTTTGTTTTTAGCTGGCAAAGACTTTCTTTGAAGTAGACTAGTTGAACAAGAGGAATGAATGGTTGAATGTGTATTTGAGCATCGAGGTCAAATTGGAAGTCCGATTTGAACTCCGTCTATTTTCACGAGTCACTTTCATTGCTCCGGGCATGCTAGAACAAACCAAGGCTGATCAGATTAGTATTTCTAATTTTGGATACCGAGTTCTTTGGTTTTAAACTAAACTAATTTTCTAAATTTGTATTTGAGCGTCGATGCCAAACTGGAAGTCTAACTTGAATTCCGTCTGTTTTCACGAGTCGCTATCATCATCCCAGCCATGTTGAAACAAATTAAAGGTTGATCGGGTTAGTATTTCTAATTTTGGACCTCCAAACCTGAGTTCTTTGTTTTTAAACTATATTTAAGCGCCAAGGTCAAACTGGAAGTCCGATTTAAACTATGTCTGTTTCCATGAGTCACTTTCATCGCCCCAGCCATGCTGGAACAAATTGAAGGCCGATTAGATTAGTATTTCTAATTTTGGACCCCCCAAACTTGAGTTCTTTTTTAAAAAATTAACTAATTTACTGAATGTATATTTGAGCGTGGAGGTCAATTGAAAGTCTGATATTGAACTCCTTCAGTTTCCATCAGTCACTTTCATTGCCCCGACCGTGTTGGAACAAACCGGAGGCTGATCTGGTTAGTATTTCTAATTTTGAACCCCTAAATCTGAGTTCTTTATTTTTAAACTAAACTACTTTCTTGAATGTGTATTTGAGCGCTGAGGTCAAAGTGAAAGTTTGATTTGAACTCCGTCTATTTTCACGAGTCACTTTCATCACCCCGGCCGTGCTGGAACAAACCGGAGGCTGATCGGATTAGTAATTCTAGTTTTGGACGAGTTTTTTTTATTTTTAAACTAAACTAATTTTATGAATGTGTATTTGAGTGCTGAGGTCAAACTAGAAATCCTATTTGAACTCCATAGGGTGAGTCACTGTCATCGCACCAGTTGTAATGGAACAAACCAGAGGCCGATCAGATTAGTATTTCTTATTTTAGACCCCCAAACATGAGTTCATTGTTTTTAAACTAAACTAATTTGTTGAATATATATTTGAGCACCAAGCTCAAATTAGAAGTCCGATTTGAACTCCATCAATTTCCACAAGTCATTCTCATTGTCCAGACGGTGTTGGAATAAGCCGGAGGCCGATCGAATTAGTATTTCTAATTTTGGACCCCCCAAACTCGAGCTCCTTGTTTTCAAACTAAACTAATTTGGTGAATGTGTATTTGATCATCGAGCTCAAACCAAAAGTTTGATTTAAACTCTGCCACTTTTTCCAAGTCACTCTCATCACTCCGGCCTTGTTGGAACAAATCAGAGGCCGATCGAATTAGCATTTCTAATTTTAATCTTCCCTAGCTTGAGTTCTTCATTTTTAAACTTAGTTTTTAAAAGATTGATAGTTAGAGCCAAGAAATAAAATAAATGAAAAACTGACATGAGGGGCCCATGCTGCTGTCGAGGGTGCTCTATGAGGAGGAATCCCTATCTGGAAGAATTTTGACAAACGACATATGTGCTTTGTTTAGAGAGTTGCGTAAGGCTTACTGCACTTACGACAGTAAATGCAGTAAATATGGGATGGTAGCTCGCATGGAATTTTGTTAGGCGTTACATAGGCTGTCATGTGGACTAACAAGGGTGGCGGCAGTGGGCAATGGCAGTGGGAGGCGAGTGAGGGCGGCAGTCGGCGACGGCGGGCGACAGCAGCCGCCAGTGATGACGGGCAACAACGGCGAGTGGTGATGGTCGCCAGGACCCAAAATTACTATTATGGAGCCCAAATTTATATTTTGGAGCCATGCTTTGTATTTGGAGCCTAAGGTATCTATTTTGGAGCCCAAATTAATATTAAAAGTCTCAGATATTTTTAACCTTAAGGGTAGTATTTGAAGTCCAAGTTTGTATTTCGGAGCCCAAACTTTACATTTGGAGTCCAATGTCTATATTTTGAAGCCTAAAGTTTATAATTTGGAGCCAATTGCCGCCGCCCACTATCGTCAGTTGCCACCCATTATCAGTCGCCATCACCCACTACTTGCTGCCGCCAAATGGCATCCAAGATAGCGTCACATGGACGCCACCTTAGATCCCAACTTACTGCACTTACCGCTACAGTAAGTGTAGTACGCTTTTAGTTAGATTAAACACAAGGGGAAGCGTTCGTAATTACATAAGGGGATTTAAACCCAACGTATCACGGAGGATAAGTCCTATATTACTTTGAAAATCTAGATAAGTTATGTGTGCAGTCAGAATAAAAAAGATGTTAATCAGAGATAACATTATCTCTACATTTAGATAGGCATAACAATTATACACCAAGTTAAAATGGTATGGTGGAGGCTAGTGGTATTCCTCCACTATCCAAGGAAGTATGAGAGTCTACACATAGTGGTATTTAATGGTAATTCCTCATCTAGATAAGAATATGCACCAATCTTTAGCTCTACTATTGCTTAAGTCATATAAATGAGGGGTAAATAGAGATAATAAAAGTAAGATTATCAATGTAAGAATCTAACTAAAGAGGGGTAAGCTATGCTTGGTAGAGTTATCTTGGTGGTGATAACCTATGGTCGAACCAACTATATTTAAGGAGTTAGCTCGACCAAGTTTGATGCACACGAGGTTGGCTCCCAATGTATTGGTGTTAGGACGATCACTCCTAATATGTGGGTTTGAGATAATGTCTTAAAGGCAAAGGTCCAAGAGTGGGTCCTCATTAAGGCAAAAATTGAACACATCTCGACAATTTTGTGATATAAAAGCTATTACGTATCAAATTGGGACAAGTATAATGCCCGCAACTCTCTGATGCCATGGATCGACACTATAAGAAAATGCGTATTATTGACGGATAGTTTCCGTCAGAAATTTGTCGGTATAGGCTGCACCAACGGGTTTCTAACGGAAAATGTCTGTTGGACGAACTGCGTCGGAAATTACCGACGGATAAAATTTCAGTCAAAAAATCTGTCAGTATTTACCGACGAAAACATTCCATCGGTAAATCCAACAAAACTTCTGACATATTTACCAACAACTTTTCTGTCGATAAATACCAACATATTTTCCTAACATCGATAAATTTGTTGGAAATTATTATTTTTATTTTCTATTTTGTCAAAACATTTTAACACCTATTAAACAAATATCAAAAACTGAAAATAAAACAAAAAATATCACCAACAACAAATATCTATTATGATTTTATTTTAATAAAAAATCTCACAATAAAAAAATCGTGATCTTTTGCATCATCCATATCCTCCTGATTCTCTCTGTCCGGCTCATCCTTGCCATGTACCAAAGGACCCTATATTACAAAAAAACAATATTACATACATGAATAAAAAATTTATTTTAAAATTAAATAAAATAATTTATTTATTTTATAAAATTGAAGAAAGAAACTATGAATATGAATTCACTTAGTCAATTCGGGGATTGATTCTTTGAGCATAGAGCTTAAATTGGGAATCTGATTTGGATTTTGTCAATTCTTGCATGTCACTTTCACCACCCTGATCGTGTAGGATAAATCAGAACGTCGATCGCATTCGTATTTCTTTATGCTAAGTCAATTCGACAATTGGTTCTTTGAGCGCCAAACTCAAATCGGAATCTGATTTATATTCTGTCAATTATTGCATGTCACTCTCACCACTCCGTTATATAGGATCAATCAACACGTCGATTGGATTTATATTTCGCATTTTAGATCCTAACTTGTTATTTTACTTTCATTATACTAAGTTAATTCGACAATTATTTCTTTGAGCACCTAGATCAAATCAAGAATCCGATTTGGATTCAATCAATTCTCACATGTCACTCTCACCACCCTAGTCGTATAGGACCAATCGGCACACCGATCAAATCTACATTTCACATTTTGGACCCCTAACTTGGTATTTTACTTTCTTTATACTAAGTCAATTGACACTTGGTTCTTTGAACATCGATCTTAAATTGGGAATCTAATTTAGATTACGTCAATTCTCGCATGATCACCACCGCGGTCGTGTAGGACCAATTGGCACCACGATTGGAGCTGTATTTCACATTTTGGACACACCAAGCTCAAACCAGGAAAATTATCCATCTTGAGGCGATGAGATTAGATAATAAAGTTATTTATTTTATGTTTGGTTGTCTCGGTGAACTGAAGTGGATCAAATTCTCCAAATATGATACGAATTGATGCTAATTACGACAACTCGTCTTGTAATTAAATTTAATAATAAAAATAAAAAAGAGAAACATATGGCAAGGTCCGAGAGACATTATGCCGGTGCTGCTCCCCTTTTGCAGATCATAATTTATTCTTTGAGAAATACTTATGTAAATGCACACTTACACTTGAATTGTAACTGGGCTCATAAAAGTACACATCTGCACTTCCGTTGCGAGTAGACTCATAAAAATCTAAATTGTGTTTTGGATTTAAGAAGTGTACTCCGAGAATGTACTACAGTTCCATACATACTAGACTGTAAATTGTGTATCGCGAGTTCAGGCACATGCCCCAGCATGTTCACAGTGCCTGCCACAGCTCCGGTACTACTCCCAGCAACATTAGATATGTAGTCCGAGAGGAGATGCAGGGGGTCGAGGCTCACATTACACAGGCAGTCGAGGCACGCATTACACTGGTGATCGCCACCCTCCTCATTGAGGCTAGGATTTTGACTTGAACACCAGCCTCGACTATAGCACAGGAACCTCAGGTGAGTGTTTGTATAAATTTTATATTTCACATAATTTGTCTGTATTAAAGAAAGTAAAATATCAAGTTAGGAGTTTAAAATGTGAAATACAGATCTGATCGGCATATCGATTGGTCCTACACGACTAGGGTGGTGAGAGTGACATGTAAGAATTGACAGAATCCAAATTAGATTAGACATCACCGCACTCATGTGTAGGCTGTCTCCAAAACCGAACAGTCTCCCCTTCTTTGGTAGACCAACTGTTGCCACCCACGCTTGAGGATCTAATTGTGGTTGCGGCGTGCCCTCCCCATACCTCTCTGTTATCTTCCTATCATAACACTCATGCATAAAGAATTAAATAGATTATAAATTTCATATTAATTATTTAGGAATGAAATTAAAACAAAGAAATACATATGTAAAATTACCGCTATCGAGCGAGCACATTAGTCCCCTTTCTCTTATGGGTCATGTCAAATACCTCGTGGAATGATGGGGGACGTTGGAACTCCTAGGTCTATTTATAATTCATAGAAAATAAATGAGGATATATATTAATCAATTATATATTACTCACATTTTTTCATTGTGGATTGCGAATGACATAGACCCACTCGTATGCTAATTATTCTTTGTTTGTGCGACCCGATTTGCTTTTGCTTCTCAGCATTTGTCTACCCACTCTGGTGAGGCCCATCTGTCACATAGGAGGTCCCAATAATCCCTCCTCATCTAAGATGGGGAAAACTCCTTCCATCGGGCCTAATCATCGCCACTAGAAAGCCTATGCGCTCTATGCCTGGGCTCCCACATAGTTTTTCTAAAATTTGTCTGGGTCGTAGCGTCCCAGGCAAAATGAGATTGTGCGTGGTCCCCTTCATTTGTGAACTCATACTTAAGCTGCAAGTAAATTAAGTTATGTAAGCCAATAAATATATACTGAAAGAAAGAGTTACAAAAGACATGATTTACAAAAATTAAATTATATATCATGAACATGTCGTACAACGCATCTCGGATATCGATTGGAAAGTCTTGGAATGACTGCACATGGATGGGGATATGTGCCGAAATGAGAGATGTGATGTAGTAGGAAGCCTCATCAAGATCTATTTTTCCCTTGCATTTACAAATACGTAAGTGACTATCATTACAAAATTGATGGGGTCATAATGGACATAGTTTATGAATTAAGGTTTACTCGGAGATCCAGCAGGGAAACGTGCACCAACACCCTTGAGACAATCAACCTCCTGTGTAACTGTTGTAAGTAACATAAATTTAATTAGTCATACCTTTTGTAATTACTAAACTATTATAAACATCTACAGACAAATGTAGACTAGGGAAAAAAAGTACATGTACCTGAAGTCTGTGGCGAGGGCAAGGGCAGGGCAGCGATGACAGGGACACTCGGGCTCTAAGAAGCTGCTACTGGAGTACTTGGGCCTGTAAGAATTAAATGTCTATATAATCATTTACTCTAATCACAAATTTACCTAGAAATTTAAATAGACAACCTATGCCCGAGTCCGAGGCAACTCCTCTCCCAATAGATACTGTAAGAGAAAAATCGTGTTAGCCGATATATAATTAAGGTACATATATAGGTAAAGATTTGAGTAGATATACCTCACTTGGAACAGAGGCTGAAGAGGAGGACGCAAGGCCTCTCCCACTGCCATCTCTCATGCGCACCACTCCTACTACGACCACCTCGAACCATCTCTTTTGAGAAGAATTAAACTATTACATATTAGTTAATAAGATAATTAAAAAAATTGCAACATTTATTTTAAAATATGAAAGTAGGTAAAATTTCTTACAAAATAATCAAACAGTATCTAGTTCCTATTCAGATGCTAAAAAAATGCCTAACTTAGTCTCTGATTCGTCACCTTCTTCATCCTCTTCACTGGTACACTCTTCTGACTCAGAGGACTCCTCCCCTACAATGACCTCATTTAGCTCAGTTAGATCGATTTCTTCCACTTCATTCTTCGTATGTAACGAAAGTGGCATATCAAATGCATCCAAACGAAGATGTGAGGCAGCCAAGTCTACAACATCATGATGGTTTGATTGAAAAAAATTATGCATTGTTATCCACTGATACATTATCAATCGGATCCAACTCATAGTTGGACAAAAGTCTTGCTTTAACTCTACAAATTGCCCATCAATCTTTATTCTTGGGTGATGAATAACTTGAATAATATATCTATTGGGATTGTGCTGCCAAAATAAACAGCTCAAATGTATTCAATTTAGACTTATGTTTGACATTGACAATCTCATATGTTATGTAATTTCAAACAGAAATAAGATCAAACCAATGACACTTAAATAGGAATAGGTGATTGTCTTGTCCTAAATACTAGAGTTCTAACTTCCTAAAAAATGCCATAATAGTCTAATTCATTTTCATTGTACGTACTTCCCTTAGTACATACATTGTAGTTCATCGTAGTCTTACTTTGTCTATAATTTCTCGTATGAAATCTGTATCCATTCAAAAGAAACCCTGGATAGAAAGTTACAACTTCTGCGAGCTCATAACTTATCTGCCGAACTCTATCATCCGTAATAAGACCATATCAACCTACACTTAAAATAGACTAGTTAAAAAATGAACGTTTATCGTAAACATAATTAAATGATAATGTAACAAGACCATTGTTAGATGCTTAATCGATACTTTAGCCATTTGGTAAAAGATCTTTTTTGTTTCTTTTCTACCTCCACATTAGTGAGTCGTGGATGTCTTTGGAGTAATTCTGAGTGAAATTTTCTGGAATTAAGGGTGTAGCAATACTGTAAATGACAAGAAGGGCAAACAACTTCTATAGATAAGGAAAATTTAGTTGACAACTTACTCAACATATGATTCAATCTTAGGACAATTCGTGATGATATATATCTCTGCGGCCAACAACTCTCTATCTTCGAGCATGCAAGTCAAACAACGTCTGAGCGAACGTCCAGAATACTTAAATATAGAGAGACGGTCAAACACAATAGCATATCCCACATCATCATTACGTGGACATCGAGTACGTCGAGTTTGTATCTCTGGTTCAAAATACATCGAACAAAAGTTTGATATTTCTTCAATGATATATGCTTTGGCAATCGAACCTCTACTTTTAGCTTGTCGAGAACTTTCATTTTGAGTTCATACATGCACCTATGGCAGTAATTCAAATGATAATGGCATATTTATTGTACACAGATAGCAATTCTAAAAAAAATAATTTATATTCAGATATACCCCTCAAATGGATACATTCATCGAAATTGTATTGCCCTCTGACCTTAGCCTCGTATGGCAAATGCATAATCAAGTGCTCCATTGAATGCAGGAGGAAACATCTTCTCTAATTTTCAAACTATCATGACCACATTCTGTTTCATTGTTTGAACATCCCAAAGTCTGAGGTATGATGCACATAAAATTTTTAAAAAACTGGCTCAACATGGTCAATGGCCCCTAAATAGTCTTCAACAGTAAGTCATAAAATGTAATGGCAGCAATCTTTGCATGAACACGTGACAATAATGACTTTTCGTTCCATATACTTTCCCCTCATTTACATTGACACAACGGGCAATATTAGAGACATATCCATCTGAGAATCTTAGCTATTTTAGCCATTGACACACTTTCTTGATCTGTCTATCTCCAAGCATGTTAGTCACTTTAGGTTGCACAACTCTTCCATTTATGTGCTACAATTCTAGCTCTAGACGTTTGCAAAGCATTTTCATATCCATACATGCTTTCGCATTATTATTTGTTTTGCCTTTTACATCCATGATCGTATTGAACACGTTATCAAATACATTCTTCTCGACAGCCATGACGTCCAAATTATGTCGTATGAGAAGAGTAGTGTAACATCGTGATCGTTTGGAACATGGTTTGAATGGTTTATGGGCCAATGTGAGGCCAGTGTGCAGTGATAAGTGTTTCTGCAGGTTGTGTGGGTGTTGTGAGCTGGATATCCAGGCCCAATGCACCCTTTGGTTCACTGTCTGTGAACACGATGGGGTTGCAAGTTGCATTCTTAACGTGTCAGATCCGGGCGTCGCGTTCATGTCACCACTAATTGTGGTTGCTTGGCTGCATGTTCGACGCATGGTGCGCACATGGCAGCCTGCTGGCATTAGCAATGAGAAGGCGACGGCCTAGACCGTCGTGACAGCCAGGTGCATCGTGTTCTTAACTGTGAGGGGTTAAAAGGCCAGGTTGGCCAAACAGAGCAGAGGAAGCTCTGTTCGGCCAGGAAGGGTTTTTGCAGTGGGTTTTGAGGTGATTTGGAGGTTTTGTGTGAGATTTGGCGTGCTCTCGACGTGAGGACGTTGCTTGGAGCGTTGGAAACACCGATCCGTGGTTTGGTTTTGCGTTCTTTGAGTAGGTAGGGAGATTCTACTCCTTTTTCTAGTTGTGATTGGTGTAACTGGCGGTTTGATTCATGGAATGGGTTCTAGTCGATACATGGCATGCTAGTATAGGGGTTTCTGGAGGTGGAACCCCCAATTTGGGGCACTGTCTGTGAAGGCGACGGCCCTGGGTGTCGCATTCTGAACACGACAGCCCGACTCATCGTGTTCATGTTCAGAACACACCGTATCGGGGAGTCGCGTTCTGAACGCGACAGCTGTCCTCGTCGCTTATGGTTTCTGTGGACTGTGAGTAAAATGCTATGTATGTGCACTTTAATTTTTGTTACCTCATGTATTTAAATGCTAGATTAGTGCCTTGGGCATGTATTGAGATGGGAAATTGGCGTGTTTGCATGGTTTGTGTGTACGTGGAGAGTTGGGTAGTACGACGCCTTTTGTGGGTACCTCTCGAGTAGGGTACTCCAAGTTCTTTGTGAGCCAGGCACGTTGTGCTTGGGGTTTTTCCGGTACGATGTGTACCGTTGAGTTCTGTGTCGTCTTCCTGGACACTTTCTGTGACGGTCCTCGTCGTTCAAACCCGTTATGTAATGAACCGACCTCCCGGACCCTCGTCAGGGACTCCGAAGTTCGCGTTGCCACCCATGGATCCGAAGACCAGAAGGGTTAGAAGAAATAGTCTAGTGAGATATGTACTAAATTTAAATAACTATAACAATATAACAACTGTACAACGTGGCCCAAGTAAAAGCACAGGTACAAGAAGAAAGGTGCAGTCCTTAAGGGGCATGCCCTGAGAACTTGCAAAGCACAACTCTCAACTCACTCAGGTACAAAAGCTTACAACACTCGCTCTCACTGCTGCTGACAACACACGGCGCCACAGCCGCCTCCGCAACCCGTCCGACACCGAGCTCCTGCGACGACGAGCCCCTAGCTGAAGGAAGTAGGGGGGTGAGCCTCGCGAACAAGGCTCAGTAGGGATTACCAGTCCCTCACCGGCCAGAGCAGCAGGAACTCCGAAAATAGGAAACTACACTAGAAAACTGTAAAGCGAGGAACACCTACAACAGGGTACTACAAAGCAGCGGAACAGAACAATGCAACGCCACGACCACCAACCAAGGTCGTGACACACACACGACTCCCACAGAAACCAACAGAGTCGGGCACCAAGCGGAAGCAACCCTCGACACACCCGCTGAGACCACGCAACAACCAGGTGAGAACGACGTCTCACCACAAGCACGGCCACCTCAGACCTCCACAAGGTCGAGGGCCGACAAATAGAACCACCCCAGACCCCGGACACACCACAAGGTCGGGAAGCCACATGCGCCGGTGCCACCATGGACTGGCACCCAAGAACGGGACTACGGAACCGAGAGAACATCGAAGCAGAAACCACCAGAAGCACGGGCCAACAAGGCCAAACCAACAACACCCCCGGAGCTAGACACGGCCAGGCTACAACCACCGTGCAGGCTAGGGCAACAAAGCATACTTGGAAACGTCGTGAGGAAACGTCGTCACAACAACAACAACCAAGCCACCGCCACTGGTAGCCAAGAGGGGGACACGCTGTCCACGCCCTCTACTTGCCAGCTTGGCTCCTGCCTCCGCCTCCCCAAAAGAGCGAGACAGAGCCACCACAGAAAACCACAAGAACGCACGCACCACCACAGCCTGGCCAAGCTGCGGCCCCACGCCTAGCACCACTACGTGGCTCCGGAACCAATGTAGAGAGAGGCAGTGAGACAAAGGACTGACTGGTCTGCACCAGAAAGTACTCCAGTCGGCCACGGCGTCCCAGACCAACCAAGAGAGCTCTACAAACGACTCGGCGCTGCTGTCCAAACCTCGTTTTCCCCTCAGCTCCAGAGTCTGCCAACTCGGCCGCCAACTCGAGCACGCTCGTAGCCCCGAACGCTCCCTCAAAGGCTCCCAAGGATGGGGGTCCTAGGCAATGAAGACAACCTCTGAATGTGACAAGCCCTCAAGTGCCAAGCACCGGGCGAACAGGCGGGGCAAGCACAACAAAAACCACGCCGAACTGCTGGCTTGTAACTCACGACAATCCTAGCAAGCACGAGGCACGCACGGACCCTCCGAGGGCCGTCATCCAACCAAGGCACGCACGAACAAGCCAGAACCTCGGAGCACCACCAGAAGTACGGAAAGCCCATTGCTCTGCTAATAATCGATTGACCGCCGTCAATCGATTATTAGACAGACGCGACCCTCCTGGCATGGCCGCCAGGACATGGCCACGAAGGTGTCACCTTCAGTCACTGAACGCAGCGAGGCAACCTGCCGCGTTCCCCACCTGAAGGTTCTAAGGGCAAACCTGCTCTGGGGCACACGCCGACACCCCAACCGGAACCACGAAAACACCCGAGGCAACACAGTTACTGTCGCTCCTCCAAGGCCGTCGTGATACCATCGCGATGAGGAAGGGCACCGCGACAGCAACCCTATCGCGACAGAGAATGCGCCACGACATGATCGCGTCGGACCGCTCGGCCGCGACGCCATCGCATCGGTCCAGCGCGTCGCGACACGATCACGCCCTCTGGTGTCGCGACGGGCACGCGGGTCGCGACACCAGAAGAAGGGCAGACCTACGGGATGCTCCATCCGGGGCCACCCACACACCATAAACACAACACACAGGGGAGGGGAGCATGGAGAAGCAGGAAATACTATCTACAAACCATGAGGGGCTCCAATCCACCCGGATCGAGAAGAGTTCAATCAATCCCTACCTTAAATGAAGAACGAACCCCAATTGGGCCCTTAACATCAGATTGGCCACCTCCTCCTCGCTCCATGCAAGCTCCACGACACCGGGACACCACTCACGGCCGTCCTCCTCACCTGAAACACACAAAGGGGAGAGAGGGAGGCGGAGCACCGCCGGAGGGGGAGAAGAGAGGGGAAAGAGGGAGAAAGGGGGAAGGGGTCGCTGGCCAAGGCATTATGCCTTCGGCACCCAAGACGCGATGGGACGACGCGTCGCGTTAAAGACCTTAACGCGACGGGTCAACGCACTGCGATAAGAACGCGTCCCCCAAGGACGCCGCGACAGGTCGTACTGACACACCTGCCACCCTGACAGGCGTTAGACGACTGAAACGACAGAACACTATCGCGACCGTTGACTGGGCGCGACATGAAGACGCGACGGGAAAGCCGGGGCGCGAGAAGAACACGACGCACAAGCTCGTCGTGACAAAGATGACTGTCGCATCGGACACCCACGACGCGGCACTAACACATCACCCAGCCTGGACGCGTTAGTGGCCAGTCATCCAAGACACAGGACATAAATCCGAGAAGAAGCTGAGTCTTACACGTTAACCTAATAACGAGCCTGATCCGACTTCGTCCCGCGAACGAGCCGAAGCCTCGCAAGGGATATCAATCACATGTCTGTAGAAATATAAAGGAAACAACTCAAATATATATAGGATGCCACATCTCACAATATTTACATGAAAATACATAGTCAGTTCTCAACTAGAGTCAAGGACATAGTACAACAACCTGGGGCATACGCCGAGGTGAACAGAAAGACAAGATTATACTGCTGGTGGTGCAGTCCCAACTCTGCTGCAGTGTGGCTCTGAACTAGATGGAGGACGGGAAGCCTCTTGCTCTCCCTCACCTGAAAGGGGTAGGGGTAAGCCTCGCAAGTCACTGGCTCAGTAGGTAAACTCTCCCAAAAGCCGCACAAAACAGAACTCACAAAGTGCAGTAACAAGAAGCTACACTAGGCAATTTATAGAACTATCTACGCATGGTATTAAAGCTGTAAATAACAATTGTCTCAAGCTACTAACTGGAAACAGCCTTTAATAAATAAACGGCAAGCCTCACCCAAGTGTACGAGCTAGAGTAGGAAACGCCACACTCGGGTCACGAAGACTGGTTCACGACACCAGCAACCAACTCGGATAAACCACATAGATCTACCTCTCACTTCGCAGCCACAGACGAAGGTCCAGCTGCCGCATCACTACAATAAGCAAGAAGCTGTGGAGACCAACCAACACCACACCTGCAGACCACACTACTGCAGGCCCATGCCTGACACCTTTAGGGACTCCGGCCCGGCTCCTAAAGTGAGGCATTGGAAAACAGGACTAGCTGGGGCCCAGTATGTCTACTGGTGTCCGTAACCCCAACCCCGTGCGCGCTACAAGCGACAAACACAAACTCACACAAGTCGTTGTCCCACTGCCGTCTTTCCCTCAGCAGGACGTACAACTCTGCACAAGAGTGAGGGTGTCCAGGAAGATGACACAAACCTTGACAATACACAAGTACTGGGACAAATCCCGAGCACTAACGTGCCTGGCTCCCACAAACCTGGAGTAACCGACTGGAGAGGTAACCACGGTAGGCGTCGCCCTACTCGCCACACACACACAAATCACATGAACACCACCGTTCTCAATCTCAACAAGTGCCGATGCTCCGCTTACCATTACCATAATCAATAACCAGTGATAATCCGATAATCACATAAGTATGCATGAACCCTTAATTCTCAGAACCTTGAACGTGACGGGGGCTTCTGTCGCCTTCAAAACGCGACGCCTCGATACGGCGCGTTCTGAAGAAGAACGCGACGGGTCGGGCTGTCACGTCTGAACGCGACGCCCCGATCCGTCGCCTTCACAGAAAGAACCCTAAAGCTGGGTTTCATCTCTGGAATCCCCATACAACCCAGGTAAAACACCATGAAAAGCAGTTATTCATGCTATAACCATTGCTTTAGCATGCTATCTATCATCTACAACACGTTTAACAAGCTACACATGCTCAACACACGATCCATAGCAAGAACAGGGTGGAATCTCCCTACGTCCGCGAGATACGCGAAGAACGACGATAACCCGGCATTCCCCCGCTCCGTGCCACGTCCTCGCGGCGAGAACAGGCCAAAAAACACCACCAAACCTCGAATCGCCCAAGAACCACAGCAAAACCCCTTCTCCCGGCTGAGCAGAGCTTCTCAGCTCTGTTTGGCCGACCTTAGCTAAAAACAGTTCGGAATTGAGAACGCGACGCACCCTGCTGTCGCGATAAGAACGCGACAGTGTAGGCCATCGCATTCACAACAGTGACGTCAGTCGGCTGCCGGGCGAACGCCACGTGGCGAACATGCAGACAAAAACCCTTAAACGACAGCTTCAAGAATGTGACGCCCTGAACCGTCGCGTTCAGAACGCGACGCCCAGCTCTGTCACGTTCACAGACAGAGAACCTGTGGGTGCTCTGGGCCCAATCTGTAAGGCTCTCGAATTTTGTTCTTATTAAGTTTATTTAACTTTGTGCATATTATATTTACTTAATTTCTGTACATTGTATATTTATTTAATTATGTGCATGTGTGTTTATTTGATGTATTTAAGCTTTGTCTGAAATCCCTGGTAACGTCAACATCATTGGACGTTAACATCAGGTTGACGACAACTTATGTGCCGTGGACTGCATGGCCAGGGGATATAGACGTCCAGATCAATTGACGTCTACTTCCTGTTAACGGCAGCAAAGTGGCCGTTTACTTCTCCGTTTATGTCTGGGATTCCAGATCTGAAACGGTGCGTTTTCTCAGGAACCCAATTAGGAAACAATCCCCAACGGTAGGAAACCTAATCCTAAGCGTACCCCGACTCTTAACCCTATAAAACCTAGTGATTTCGGCCAGATTAAGTCCTTTGGTTGAGAGGAAAACTAGGGTTCGTTTGAGAGAAAACCAGACTTTTGCAAAGCTTGATCCGGCGATTGGGGAGGTCTTCTGGCGATCTTCTTCGACTGGGAGATACTCCAATTGTTGAAGGATCTTCCCCGACTCCGGAGGGCCTTTTGTGCAGGCGTGAAGACCAGATTTGGGGTTGTAAATCTCACCTTCTTGGCTTGGCCGAGGAGGGCTTCTTCGACAAATTGAACCCTTTAGAGATTTTATTCCATGCAAGTAACTAAGGGGTATTATCCCTAGACATGTCCCTTAGGTTCTAGGAATTTTTGTGGATTTTAATTCGTGTCCTGGAACCCCCAATTCTCTCTTTATTTGAGTTCAGTCTGCACTTCCTGCAGACAGGGGGTTGACGGCAACCTTGTTGCCGCCAAGTTCCTGGGTTGACGGCAACATAGTGTGCCGTTAACCCATGTTGACGGCAAGGTCCTTGTCGCCAAGTTCTTTAGGTTTTTCAGAACTGTGGTCTTGATCTCTGTGCTATGATTTTCGAACTTCTGGATGTCTGTGCATGCAGTAAAATCTATGGTTGGTCAGGTATGGTCCTTAGGTCAGATCATGTTTTTCAGTCGAATTTTTTATCATGATTTTGATTTGTATAATTTTTGTTATTGATGAATAAGCATGTTTTGACTGTGTTTAATTATGAATAAATAGGTTTACTGCATGTTAATGTCACAGAAAATTTTCATGATCTTAGGGTTACTATTTGGATGTTTTAAACCTGTTAAAACCAATTGTTTTGCTATATACCATGTTAAAGTGAATATCTTGTTAAAATTGCGTGAAGTCTGTTTATAATGTTAAAAATAGTTTTACAGTTTCAAAATTCTGAAAATTAGACATATGACATATTCCATGTATAGAGTTTGTTGTTAAAATTTGATACTATTTTGACTTTTGTGGGTACTGTTTGCTTTTAACAAGGGTAATTAGGCCATGTTAAGCATTTTTAATTTGGGATAATGTAAATTCCAAAGTTTAGCAGCATGTTTAGGTAATGTTATGATTTATTTGTCACTGTGAAACAGCAGTGTTAAATTCTATAACTGAGATATGTATGTTTATTTAAAGTGCATGTGAAAGGGGTTAAATGTGCATAGAAGTAAATGAAACCATGTGATTAAGTGAGATAATGTGTAATGTGTGCCGAAATTGACACTGCTACCATAGAAGGCTGTGGAGTCGTACTGTAGAAAAGTCCCTATGGGAAGGCTCATTGTGTATGTGATATCCTGTGGGCATCAGGATGAAATCCTAGAGGTGGACAAGTACCACTGGTTAGGGTGGAGAGGGCTTCTCTCGGTTCTACGCAGTTATCAAGATTCGTCACTATATTGCCTAGGTGACGGGTATGTGTTATGTGAATGTGTGTCCTTCTTTATGGTGGTTCGGAGTATGTGTCATGGCAAATTAAGTGTAAAAGTGTGAAAAATGTGAATATGTGCAATGTGAACATGTGATAGTGTATGTGAATGTGTTAGCATGTGAAAAGATGTGAAACCATGTAAATGCAATTTATTTATGTTAAAACAACAAGCTAAAGATGTGGATATGTGTTATAAAAGCATGAGAAAAATGTTAGATATCATGCTAGGATTGTTGGTTACTATGTGCATAATTCCATGATATAATTGTGTAGGATTATGAAATGATATGAATTGAATTTGGCATAAAGAATCAAGTTAATTATCATGTGTAGAAAGCATGTGTAGGTTATTTACGCTTAATCGTCATGAAGCATGTGCCATGTATTTCTCTTATTGTTTAAAAGAATAGCATGTATGTGATATGTGTAAGGATGTGCCTTTAGGTTGCTTGCTGGGTCTTTCTTTTTGGAAGACTCATACTTGCTTTAACATACAGGTGAGACAGGTGTTCCCGTACTTGAGGAGGACATAGTGAGGAGCGACTCCGAGCGAGAGTAGTAGCTGCATTTGTGGAGATTGCTGCTTAGATTACACTTGTTTCATTAGTATGTGAACAATGTTATTCATATGGACTTGTATAATTGTGGACAATTGTTATTTTCATTATTGCTATATAGATTGTGGAATATGTGAATAATGATGGAATAAGATTTATCTTTTATTTTCGTTGTACTCTTCTGTTATTTATGTACATCTCGACCTATTGTGTTGTGTTGGGTAAATCTCCCACTGTGACAGCGCCCTTTGTATCGATGTGGATTGGTATAATCGTATCGGTATAAAGAGGGTCATTACAGAGATTGGTATCAGAGCAACAGGTTGAGATAGTACATGAATATGCCATCATCTTCACAATATTGCAAAGTCTTTATAGAATTAGTCCATATATGTGGAAAATATCTAATAATGAATGAAAGATAGTTAAGAAAATGGATAGGACTAAGTAACTTAGATTCTAACTTAGTAATTGTTTTTCAGGCAATGGCGAGCTGTCGAAGGCGTGGTGCTCAGGCTAGGGATGATGAGCAGAGGCATGAGGAGAGGGGTGAGCAGCAGGCCCCAGGGTCCCACAGTACTTCCTTCACCACCCCCTGTGGATTATGGCGTGTTTATGTAAGGCCTGGTTCAGGCATTGCAGACCCAGGCGCAGACTCAGGCGGCACTGTAGGCTCAGTTGCAGGCACATGTTAGAGTTGATAAATAGGAGTAGTCTGTTTTGTTGAATGCATGATTGTTATGTGTGCTTATGTATTACTTAATGTCTCAGGCTCAGGCTCCAGCTCCAGTCCCTCAGGAGCATGGCCATGGTGGTCCTTCCATTATGGAGAGGTTTAAGAGGATGGCTCCGCCTTCTTTTAAGGGGGAGAGTCAGCCCTAATGGCAGAGAGCTGGATGAGGGAAGTGGAGAAGATCTTCCGGGCCATAAGTTGTGTAGAGGAAGACAAAGTTAACCTGGCCACCTACATGCTACAGGTACTTAAAGTATATGTACTTGTGTATGTTAAGGTTTTGTTTGGATGGTGCTTATGTGGTGTGTTGCAGGAGAGAGGCGATGTTTGGTGGGCCTCCATACTACGTACCAGGTATGAGGATGGTGCCATTGAGGTGACTTGGGCCGAGTTCACGAGGCTATTTCGGGCCAAGTTCATCCCCGAGCACATCTAGAAGATGATGGAGCAGGAGTTTCTCTCTCTTACTCAGGGCTCCATGACGGTTCTGGAGTACGAGGCCAGGTTTGCCGAGCTTCCCAAGTATGCTCCTCATATAGTTGCCGATGAGCACAGGAAGGACAAGAAATTTGTGATGGGGCTCAAACCATCACTTAGGTTGAGGCTCGTTGCTTTTGACCACCGCAGTTTGGACGAGGCTCTCAGCGCAGCATGCAGGTAGGAGAGCGAGATGGATCAGTACTGGAGGAGAAGAGGGCAGCTCAGAAGAGGTCAGCGCCACCTTTCTAGAGACAAGACAGGAAGAAGGCAACGTACCAGTCACCCCAATGTCCAGTGACGACTTCTAGTCAACAGGCGGTTACACCTCAGTCACCCAGCTTCAGGCCTAGAGACAAGAAGGCGTGTCCTCACTGTGGAAGGACACATGGCGGCACCGAGTGTGGAAGTTGGCAGAGAAGTGTCTCAAGTGTGGCAGCACCGGGCACCAGATCCGAGATTGTCCCAGACTTCAGCAGAGTGTTCAGCGTAGAGCGCCAGCCCCAACAGCGACAGCTGCAGCAGCGCCAGTGACAGGGAGACCAGGAAGGCCCCGGGCCCAAGCCCGAGTGTTTGCACTAGCACGAGAGGATGCAGAGCAGGCCGAGAACGTCACAGAAGGTACGGTTCTAGTCATGGGTGTGCATGCTCGGGTGTTGTTTGATACGGGTGCCACACATTCATTTATTTTCGAGCGGTTTGCCAAGCAGTTAGCAGCAGAGTCCAGAGTGGAGGCAGAGGAGTTAGAAGTCCCTTTGTCTGTGCATACACCAGCAGGTACGGTATCGACTAGGAAGTGCATTCCATCAAAACCTGTGTGCATTGAGGACCGAGGCTTGTTCGGGTGCTTCTACTTGCTCAAGATGAAGGACTATGATGCATACTTGGTCTGGATTGGCTTGAGGAGCACTATGCGTTGGTGAATTGTAGAGGGAAGAAGATTACTTTCCGTATCCTGGTGAGGATGAGTTCTCACATCTGTTGCCAAGGAACTTAGTGGGAAGGTTTGTGATCTCTGCCATAAAGGCAATGAGGATGGTGAACAAGGGTTGTGACGCATTTCTTGCCAGCGTGGTCTTAGTTCCAAAGGCCGATCAGTCACCGTCCCTTGAGGAGATTGAGGTAGTGCAGGAATTTCCAGACGTGTTCCCTGATGATTTGTCTAGATTGCCACCGGCTAGGGAGATAAAGTTCACTATAGAGTTGCTTCCAGGCACCCCTCCTATCTCTAAGGCTCCATATCGGATGGCACCTGCTGAGTTAGCTGAGCTGAGGAAGCAGTTGCAGGATTTGCTGGAGATGGGATTCATTTGCCCTAGTGTGTCACCATGGGGCGCACCTGTGCTGTTCGTAAGAAGAAAGATGGTTCCCTCAGGCTGTGCATCGATTACAGGAAGCTCAACCAGGTGACAGTGAAGAACAGGTATCCTTTGCCGTGGATAGATGATTTGTTCGATCAGCTGCAGAATGCATCGGTGTTTTCCAAGATTTATCTGTGGTCCGGCTACCACTAGTTGAGGATTAAGGGAGAAGATGTGTCCAAGACTACTTTCAGGACTCGTTATGGACACTATGAGTTTCTTGTGCTTCCATTTGGTCTGACCAACGCCCCTGCAGCATTCATGGATCTCATGAACAGGGTGTTTAGACCATATTTGGATAGCTTTGTAGTGGTGTTCATGACGATGTGTTAGTCTATTCTCCTGATGAGGCTACACACCGTGAGCATTTGAGGATTGTTCTGGAGGTTCTCTGAGAGCACAAGATGTATGCTAAGTTCAGCAACTGCGATTTTGGATGAGTGAGGTTCATTTCCTGGGCATGTTATTTCAGGCGCTGGAGTTGCTATTGATCCGGCGAAGGTTTAGGCGGTGTTAGAGTGGGAGACTCCAAGGACACCATCGGAGATCAGGATTTTTCTTGGTTTAGCAGGCTATTACAGGCTATTATTGAAGGCTTTGCTTCTATCGCAGCACCTTTGACTAAGCTAACCAGAAAGGGTGTGAAGTATGTTTGGTCTGATGATTGCGAGAGTAGTTTCCAGTTGCTGAAGACGAGGCTTACATCTGCACCTGTGTTGATCTTGCCTAGTGGTGCAGAGGATTTTGCTATCTACTCTGATGCTTCTCAGATAGGTCTTGGTTGTGTGTTGATGCAGCATGGTAAGGTAGTTGTATATGCTTCTCGCTAGCTAAAGAAGCATGAGCGTAACTATCCGACCCATGATTTGGAGTTAGCGGCTGTGGTTCATGCATGAAGATATGGGGAAGCTATCTTTATGGTGTCAAGTTCGAGGTGTTCACTGACCACAAGAGTCTGAGGTTTCTCTTTTCTCAGAAGGAGTTGAACCTGCGGCAGAGACGGTGGATTGAATTTCTCAAGGACTACGACTTCGAGCTCCAATACATCCAGGGAAGGCGAATGTCATGGCGGATGCTCTCAGCAGGAAGTGGTCATTGCTTCGGCAGGATTGGAAGATTCTTGAGGATGTAGCATGTGCAATAACTGAGTTAGAGCCACAGTTGTGTCAGGATTTCATGGCTCAGTTGTCTATCCGATCCACAGTTCTAGATGAGGTGATCGAGCAGTAGAGAGCAGATCCTAGGCTTCAGAAGATGGGGGGCAGGCAGGCATTGCTCGAGATGAGGACGGTGTCATTAGATTTCAGCACCGAGTTTGTGTCCCTGATGTTGTGGATGTCCGTGAGCGTGTACTTGCAGAAGCTCACAGGTCGAGGTTCTCCATTCATCCAGGCAACATTAAGATGTACCAGGACTTGAAGAGATATTTCTGATGGTCTGTTATGAAGAAGGATGTGGCCGAGTTCGTGTCCAGGTGTTTAGTGTGCCAGCAAGTGAAGGCCGAGCATCAGCGACCATCGGGCCTTATGCAGAAGATGGAGATACCTGTGTGGAAGTGGGAAGCAATCACCATGGATTTTGTGACGGGTTTGCCCAGATCAGCTAAGGGCAATGACTCGATTTGAGTGATTGTAGATCGTTTCTTCAAGACTGCTCATTTTTTTATGAAGAAGAAACAGTCCGTGGAGAGTTTGGCTAGGCTGTATGTTGGCAGCATTGTGAGGTTGCATGGTGTGCCGAAGTCTATTATCTGACAGAGACCCGAGGTTTACATCGAGGCTGTGGTAGGGTCTTCAGGAGGCTTTGGGTTCTCAACTGAAGCTTAGTTCGGTATTTCACCCTCCGACATATGGCCAGTCCGAGAGGACGATCCAGATGCTCGAGGATATGTTGAGAGCGTGCGTGCTTGATTGAAAGGGTGATTGGGAGCGTCATCTACCTCTTGTAGAGTTCGCCTACAACAACAGTTTCCATGCGAGCATCGTTATGGCTCCATTCGAGGCTTTGTACGGGCGACCCTGTAGATCTCCTTTGTGCTGGGAGGAGACAGGTGATAGACAGTGATTGGTCCGGAGTTGGTGCAGGAGACTTCGGATAAGATTCAGCTTATCAGGCAGAGGTTGGTTGTGGCGCAGGATATGCAAAAGAGCTACGCCGACAACACGAGGAAGGATTTGGAGTTTGAGGTTAGCGAGCATGTATTTCTCAAGGTTTCGCCTACCCGAGGCGTTGTCAGGTTTGGCAGGCATAGAAAGTTGAGTCCGAGATTCATTGGCCCATTTGAGATTCTCAGGCGGATGGGCAGCGTGGCATATGAGCTAGCTTTACCCCCAGTGATAGCTAGTGTGCACCCAGTTTTCCACGGTCTATGCTCAGGAGATACGTGAGAGATCTGTCTCACGTTATTAGTCACAAGCCAATGGAGTTTCAGCCAGACTTGTTGTATGTAGAGCAACCAGTAGCTATCCTAGATCGGAAGGTTCAACACCTCAGGAACAAGAGTATTGCATCTGTGAAGGTGTTATGGAGGAATTTCTCGCAGAAGGAGGCTACATGGGAGCTTGAGGACGCCATGAAGAAGAAGTATTCCCATTTGTTTGGTTAGTATTTCCGTTCTAACTACGGGACGAAGTTTTCTTTTAGGGGGAGAGGGTGTAAGGCCCTCGAATTTTGTTCATATTAAGTTATTTAATTCTGCGCATATTGTATTTACTTAATTTCTGTACATTGTATATTTATTTAATTAGTGCATGTGTGTTTGTTTGATGTAATTAAGTTATATCTGAAATCCCTGGTTAACGTCAACATCACTGGACGTTAACATCAGGTTGACGACAACTTATGTGCCGTTGATTGCATGGCCAGGGGATATAGACGTCCATATCAATTGACGTCTATTTCATGTTAATGGCAGCAAAGTGGCCGTTTACTTCTCCGTTTATGTCTGGGATTCTAGATCTGAAACGGGTGTGTTTTCTTAGAACCAATTAGGAAACAATCCCCAACGGTAGAAAACCTAATCCAAGCGTACCCCGACTCTTAACCTTATAAAACCTAGTGATTTCGGCTAGATTAAGTTCTTTGGTTGAGAGGAAAACCTAGGTTTTGTTTGAGAGAAAACCAGACTTTTGCAAAGCTTGATCCGGCGATTGGGGAGGTCTTCTGGCGATATTCTTCGACTGGGAGATACTCCAAGTGTTGAAGGATCTTCCCCGACTCCGGAGGGCCTTCTGTGCAGGTGTGAAGACCAGATTTGGGGTTGCAAATCTCACCTTCTTGGCTTGGACGAGGAGGGCTCTTCGAAAATTGAACCCTTTAGAGATTTTATTCTAGGCAAGTACTGAAGGTTATTATCCCTATTAGGTTTACATTTGATATGTTTGTTTTTGATGATGAGGAATTTATGAACAACCAAATTGATGTGATGTGATTGTGTGAATCATGCTAAAATTGACAAACTCAAGAAGTGCTAATCAAGTAAAAACATGTTTTCATTAATCATTTATATGCTCATACTATCTCACTAATAATGTTCTTAAATGTAGGAGAGATGGCGTGCAAGACAATGTACCAAAACAAGATAAAAAAGATCAAGAATAGCACTAAAAGTAAGTGCAGGTCGACAGCCCCAGAGAAGCCTGTCGACAGCCCAGCACAGATAGAACAGATGGGTTCCTGGAGAGGTTCACCTGTCGACAGAACCAAGTCGCCTGTCGACAGATCAACACAGAAACTGTCTCCCGAGAAGCCCAGTCTTTTGCCATTTGCAAGTCTGTCTGCATCTGTCGACAGATGCATATCTTGCTGTCGACAGACGAAGAGAAAATCTCAATACGAGATCTCCATATGTTTCTGACTTGGGTGTTTTCCTTTTACCACGACTCTCCATACTTGAACACCCAATAAAACGAACTCTTTGGAGTTATTTTCGTACAGAAGCAGCTACCATACAATACCCTAAGAAAATCTAAGAGAAAAAGTTGATCTCTGCTGCTCTGCTTCAACCTGCCGTCCAGGGAAAGGAAGATCCATCTTCCAAACGGAGGTGAAGCCAGTTCGTCTGTGATTCAAGCTTCTCCATCAACTTATACTTGTCAAGACGAAGTTTGAAGTTCATCTAGACGACATCTTGAAGAGTTCTACATCAGGATTTGATTCTTCAACTCAGAACTCTTCTATATCTCTGTTTCTCATACCTTGTGTGTGTGTTTGTGGATCAAGTGCCTCTTGTGCTTGATCTACGTGGTTTGTGTTGTTCTGATCGTGGTTTTACATCAGACAACGTGGGTGTGTGTGTTGTAGAGTGGACTCGCTAATAAGCAGTGGTTTCTACGTGTGTGTGTGGACGGTGGACGTAGGATACACAAGTTGTGTACTCCGAACCACCTTAAATCATCGTGTCTGTGGTTTGAACGTTTCACGCTAGATGTTTGGTAGGCACGTTGATCTTTCACACGCTAGATAAGTTGCTACTCTATCTACTTACAATTAACACACATCTTAGTTTGATTTAAACTTTGTTTGAAATATCAAAAGTCTGTGTTTCCATCGAAAAGAAGGTCATAGTATATTTAATTGATAGTAATCTATTCAACCCCCCTTCTAGATTACCATATTGGATAATTCCGCACATCTTTCAATTGGTATCAGAGCGAGGTTTCTCCGATTTATTGTCTTAATTGGTTGATCTTACGATCAGGAGATACTCGATCTCATGGAATCTAACAGGGGTATATGGCCGAGGGACATTCAGTGACCAGGCCACCCTTCTTCGATGGCACTGACTATCCTTATTGGAAAAATCGCATGCAGGTGTTTCTGAGAGCTCAAAATTTTGAGCTATGTAAGATTGTCAGCAAATGAGCCTACACCCTTCCTAAGGACGAAGATACCTGGACAAAGGACCAATTGCGAAGGGAACTCTCAACTGGAGCACACTGAACATGATGCAGTGCTGTACACCCCAAGGAGTATTCAAGAGTCTCCGCATGCACTTCAGCAATGGAGATGTGGGACAAGCTTGAACTCATATATGAAGGTACGTCTGAGGTAAGGGAAACCAAAGCCACATGTTAACATCTAAATATGAAATGTTTAAACTGAAACATGATGAACCATATCAGATATGTTTGCTAGATTCATATTAATAATCAATGGTCTGAAAGGTCTTAAGAAAGAATACTCAGAAGTGATTAGTTAGAAGATACTTCGGTCTCTTCCATCCTTATGGAACACTAAGGCCACTGTCATTGAGGATTCTAAAGATCTTTCAAAAATGAAATTGGATGAATTAATTGGCTCCCTGATGACATATGAAATAAATGTGAAAAGTAAAGAAATTGAA